>LPNX010780082.1:1880050-1924811 GCA_001517045.1 Pseudotsuga menziesii
TTGATCATCACTTCCCATCTTTTCTTCTCGAGCTGCTATCCGAGCTTCTTCTTGAGAGCACTCTTCCCATAGTCTGCTGAACTTGACTAACTTCTTCCTAGCACAGATTCCTTGGATGAAAGAATCCCATGACCTAGGAAGGCCATTCAATGTAGTCATTACAATTTCTGCATTTTCTACTTCTTCATCAACTGCTTCTAGTTGCTCTTTGATTTGAGAAACTCTTGTGAAGTAAGACTAGATTGTTTCTGCATTCTGAATCTTCACATTCTTCAGTTGGTTTCTCAGGGTCATCTTCCGATTGATGTTCTTCCCTTCAAACAATTTGGTTAGGGCATCAAACATAACTTTAGGTGTCTTGAGAGAGGACACCTATGGGATAAGGTGATCCTTGATAGAATCAGCAATGATTCTCTTTGCCATAACCATTTTCTTCTTATGTAAGGCTTTTGCCTCATCTCCCTCTGGAACTGGAACCTCCTCATGGATGTAGGAGTCTAATTCATTCTCTTCCAAGACCAGGGAGATCCTATACTTCCAAGCTCGAAAGTTATCAGCTCCCTCAAGCTTTTCATCAAGCTTGGTATGATGAGACATCTTATCTGAGAACCTCAAATGGAAATACAAAAGATTTTAGATCTTACCAGGTTCAAGATGTCGGATCTGAAACTTGAGCTGAAATCCTGTAGAGCTGGTTCAGAAGCAAATTAGGGTTTTGCTTTTCCGGAGTTCCGTCCTTCCAAATGCCTTGAAATTTGTCCCTAACTTCGATTTTGGGGAGGAGATCAATCCAGGCCTGGGATCACTGAAAAATTCCTCTTCTGTGAAAAGCCCTAATTTCCGACAGCAGTGACAGGTCCAAAACTGAAAAACCTCAGAATTGGATTCTGCTTCGACAAAAAGACGCGCCCTAAGGAGGAGAGTTATTACACCTTACTTTTGCTGAAAATCTGTGAAGGAAGATCCACAAACTAGGAAGCCCTAGTTCCCGTAGCTGCACAGTGTCTTCTTCTCAGGTTAGCTCTGATACCATGTTAGTTTTTCAACATTAAGCTAGCATTATTAGGATCTTTAACTGAGAGAATAACAAGTACAACAATCAAACACGAGACTATGAACACTGTGTTTTTCCTCGGGGAAACCATAAAGGAGAAAACCCCGCAACTTCCTCAGAGATAGAATCAACACAAAAAGGTAAAACCCCAAACAGTAAGATGCACTCCCGACAGCAGTAATCTTCTTCTTGTCTAGCCCCAGTGTCTTCTCCTTCCTCAACTATGCGCTACTCTTGAGTGTGTGAGTGATGTGTGTTAAATAGAGAGTCCAACTCTCTATTTATACTAATCGCGACATGACTAAAACCCTACTAGGGCCGACCTCTACTTGGAGAGTCTAATAACCCTAGTGCCCCGGAACTGCGGGGACTTTAACCCTTAGACAATCGGAGGGTTACCCACTATGACTTGACATGACTTGTTTACATTATTGATCCTCCCGATCGGAGCATCGGGGCATGACAACATGACTCAATTACATAATAGATACATCCCGGAATAAACATCGGGTCACAATACATAAAATACATAGATGAATACATTCCGAAGTTACTTCATGTTAGATTTGGAGAATATTTCCACAATGGTAATTTTTTCGTGTGTTTACTTATGGTAAAATACTTTTTCTCTTCTTATATAATTTCCTATAAATATAGAAAATGCTTATTTGTCAGTTTAGAACTTTTTGTGTATTTACACTAGCGCTGTTTTTAGATGGTCTTCGATTTCTCTCACACACTATATGCGTTCCAAACTCTTATAGCCTTTCACTTTCTTCAGTGTACCATAATCAATGAAGATATATCCTTATCCTGTAATAGTATTCATATTAACCCAAAAAAATGGAAATTTTTTGATACTGTTGGTTGACAAGTTGGTTTTATGTGACTTTTCCTGTATTGCTCACTGAAGCAAATTTAATTTTTTTAATTCTTGCAATATATTCAATTACTTAATTTGCATATAAGCTTAGATGGCTACTAAAATATGATTTTATTTTTCTGTAAATATTTGCTAGGCATGATATTCCTTGCACCTTTGTTTTTTGTCTTTTATTTTTATTTTTGAGCAATCTTCTCATCATATTGGATATCCACAGGTTTTTGCGAATGGATACTCTCTCTCTTCTCCTTTCTCTTGCAAATGTCAGTGCATATGCAGATGTTCTTGTCTTGGATATGCTTGGAGGCCTTGTTACTGGTGCTGTGGCAGAACGCATGAGAGGTGCACCTCTTGATTTGATTTAATTAAAGTAATTTGGTTTGCCAAACTAGTAATTAAAAAACAGTTTTCGGATTGCAGTAATGTCAAGAAACATGAATAATTATGTTGATCTATATTCTCTTTTTGAGAAATATATTTGTGATTTGTGATTTATTTATTTATTTTAAAATTATTTTTTATTATTACCAAAGAAGGCCTCACAAGGAACACGAGGAAACTTCTGGTCACTTTCCCTCATTCACAGATGGTACACTGTGCAAACATGTCAGTGCTGATTATGGTGTCTAACCTGTCAGGGATATCGACTGAGGCATGCAACAAAGGAAACCAGCTAGGGAAGAATATATTCGTATTTGTTATGTCCTAATCATGTTACATTTTCAAAAATTGGGAAATAGACTATGATTGTGATGCACATAACTGCATGAACGTTTTGTGCCTAGATTCTAGAGCAAGTATTGAAGAACAAGCTCATAGAGAGTATGGAAGCATTAGTGTGGGTTAGCAATACTTGTTTAAGAATTGCTACCTAATTTATTTAGTTCATGTTAAATCAAAAGGTCACAAGCTTGTAAGGGACTTTGGAGTACTAGTGTGGTTTATCAATTCTACTATAGGGATGCTTGACTTAATTTAGTCTTTTTAATATTTCATGAAAATTGACATGAGTCTAATTTCTCTCGAGATCATACATTACATGCTCTCTTGCATGTGCGTTTGGGAGAATGGCAGAATTAGAGGACTTAGAGATACCTATTAAGAGTATTGGGTTTTGGGCTATAGTGAAAGTTGCATGGTGTAAAGTGTAAACATATTTTACTGATTTCAAAATATCAAGGATGTCCAGTATGGATTAGAGGTCACCTGCTCCAGTAGATGTGGTTTGGAAGTCTGGACAATCAACTTCTACTTTCTAGCTTCAAAACTTCTTTGGTCTTTGCAGTGTATGTGGTCTTGGGAACAATAATTGCAGTTTACATGGAAAGACTGAGATGCATAAATTCAAAGCATCTTGTCTAATTGGGATCTAGCCCTATTAGAGATGGTCACTCTCCTTTCCTAGGTAGGGAGGAGAAGTATCGCTCATCATACACCCTAACATTATACCATTCATCCCCATAGGGGCATATATTCTTTTAAAGGTTAAATTGACCTTTCAATTCGACTTTTCAACTTCATGGCTTGAGATCTCATATGCTGTATTATATCAGATATCCAAATTATATTAATTTTTATGAAAGCCTGCGTCCTTTAGAATAGTCATGTCTTATGTACTATATATATGATAGTCTTCTGGACTTTATATAGTTATTTCCCATGTCATTCCTATTTATTATATATTTATTTTATATTTGACCTTTTGGAGTATATGGCCTTATGCTTTTACTTCTGAATGCTTATGACATCCCGTGACTACTGCAAGGTATGTCAAAAATGGTATTAGAGCAAGTTTGATTCTTGGCCTATGGCCATTTCGATTAGGAATTAAATTTCCTAGCCGATGGCCAGAATTCTTCTTCTAGCTGATAGACAAGATCCAAGTAATATTAAAGGGGTTGCCAACTCGGGGAAAATAAAAATAAAAATAAAAGAAAATATAATGTTCTCGCTCCCTCTCTCCCTGTAGATGTAGACAATATTTTTCCCACAATTCTCCTTTACTAATGACTGCTGTTGGACATTTAATTGTGAAATTTCAGACCATGGTAAACATATTCTGCATGCAGAAATAATAACCTAAACCTAGGTAACTTAAAACTGCGAAAAACTGCGAAACCTCAATCAAAACAACAATCTCTGAACACATTCATCTACAAACACATACTGCTGGAAGTTGGGAAGCGCAGAAAACAAAACAAAGCCACTGCAAACTGCATTTTTTATTCTATGTATTGTAAAGAAAGAACGAGTTTCCTAAAAGTCGGGAACGGTTCTCGTGCTACATAGACTGCAACTCATGGAAAGCTAGGCTTATGGCCACCTTGGAAGCAACTGACCTTGATGACTTGGTTCTTAATGCCACATAAGAACCTACATCTAATGTAGGAAGCATTTTCTTCAAGAAGAAGCAAAAAAGCTAAGGAGGATCATCTACGACTCAGTCAAGGAGACCTTGATGCTTACCATAACACCATTGAAAATTGCCAAAGAATGCTTTGACACCTTGACAAATTTATATGAAAAGAAGGCACCCAGCCAGAAGAGAGTATTGAAGAAGAGGCTTTGTACAGTGAAGATGAATAAGGATGAAGGAGTGGCCCCCTTCTTCACAAAAAATGCTGAGGTAAGAAACCAACTTTCTGCTATTGGTGTACCTGTGGATGATGATGATCTTGTACAGACTGTATTCGATGGTCTTCCGAGTTCTTGGGAGACCTTTTTGGCAGCAGTAAGTGGACGTGAATCTCAACTATACTTTGATAGACTTTGGCATGACTGTTTGGAAGAAGAGGGAAGAATTCAGAGTAGAACCTTGCTCTTACAACCAAGACAAGGGAGTTCAAAAAGCCCTTCACTCAGAAGAAGAAAGAAAAGAAGCCACAAGGTAAGCAATCAGATGCTCCAAATATAGAATGTTTTAATTGTCATAAGATGGGACATTATGCCAGGGACTGTAGGCAACCAAAGAGAAGGTTCAAAAGAAGGTTCCAAGCTTCTACAACAGAAGAAGAAGAACCTAAGAAGAAGAAGAATGCTAAGTCTTCCAAAGAAAATGAACCAAGAAGGGAATACTACTTGATCTCTGCTCTTTCAGGATCCATATCCAACAGTGCTAGCTTGTGGTTAGTGGATAGCGGTGCTTCCAGACATATGACATGTTTCCGTGAAGCACTTACCAACTACAGAAAGAAGAAGTTCACTACTCAAGTAGAACTTGGGGATGACACCGCCTACAAAATTGAAGAAGTTGGCTCAACTTCACTTCAACTTGACTTAGGGATTGTTTTGCATATTGAAGACATACTATATGTCCCTGGTTTGAAGAAAAACCTCCTCTCTCTTGCTGGCTTAGAAGATGAAGGCTACAAGGTTCTCTTCATGGACAAGAAGGTCCTAGTATGGGCAAAGAATGGGAAGTTAAGCTTAGAAGAATCGATTGCAGTTCGAGAGGGAGGTCTTTACAAAGCTTTCAGACACTCCATACAAGTATTGGCTCACAACACAATTGACCCATGTGAACTGTGGCATTAAAGCTTTGGACACCTTCACTATACAACTCTCCCTGGTCTTCAAAAGATGGTTACAAGTATTGCCAGAGCTTTCTCATGAACATGATGTTGTTTGCAAAGGTTGTGCTCTAGGTAAGAAGACTAAGAAATCCTTCTCCAGAAGTAACAATAGATCGAAAGAAATCTTGGACTTGATTCATTCTGACATATGTGGGCCTGTCTTCACCCTCCTCGAGTGGGTGCTTGTATTATGTATTGTTCATAGATGATCACTCTCGTAATTCCTGGATCTACTTTCTAAAAGTCAAGAGTGAAACTTTTGACAAATTCAAAGAGTTCAAGGATCTAATTGAAAACCAAACATGAAGACACATCTGTATCCTGAGGTCAAATAACGGAGGTGGATATGAATCTAATGAGTTCGATGAATTTTGTCGAAAAGTAGGAATCAAGCGACAGCTGACAGTGCCATACAACCCCCAACAGAATGGGGCTGCAGAAAGGAAGAATAGAACGATATGTGAAGCTGCCAAACCTATGCCGAGTGACCTCGATCTTCCTTTATCTCTGTGGGATGACGCTGCATGTACTGCTGTGTACATTAAAAACATAAGCCCTCATGCCATCTTGGGGGAAAGACTCCAGAAAAAGTATTTACAGGCAAGAAACCCGTAGTTGACCACACGAGGATTTTTGGCGCTCCTGTGTATATTCATGAACCAAAAGAAAAGAGGTCTAAGCTAGAGCCTTCTGAAAAGAAAGGCATATTTGTTGGTTACAGTGAAAGCTCGAAAGCTTACCGCATCTATGTTCCTGGACAGAGGTACATTGAAGTTAGTAGAGACGTGATATTCCATTAGGAAGCTGTGTTTCTCCAACCAAAAGAGCTTCCAAAGGATATAGAAGAATCTCCTTTTGAAATTCCAGATTCAGAAGTTCAGAGGGAGGAAGAAGAAAATGAGCCTCAAATTCCAGATGTGCCCGAAGAATCTGAAAGACCGGTTGAAGAACTATTTGAGGCTCCTCCTTCCAAAAGAAGACCTGCTGGTGCCGAGAAACATTGCAAGAAGTTGAGAAGCATAAAGCTCCTTCCAGAACTTTCAGGGAAAGCATAAAGCGCTAGAAGTACTCAGGCCTTATGAGCAAGCTCATCAATGCAGAACCCTCCACATACAAAGAAGCAACAAGCCTACAGGTATGGAATGATGCCATGATCGAAGAATATAGTTCAATTATGAAAAATGATGCGTGGGAAGTTGTTCCTAGACCGACAGGGAAGTCTGTGGTAACGTCTAGATGGCTTTATAAAATCAAGCATGCCGTGGATGCTAGCATTGAAAAGTATAAAGCCATATTTGTAGCTCATGGTTTCACTAAAAAAGAAGGCATAGACTATGATGAAACTTTTGCTCTTGTCGCTAGATATACCACCATTAGAACTATCATCTCCCTTGCTGCTGTGTTTGGATGGAAACTCCATCAGATGGATGTAAAAACAACCTTCCTCAATGGCTAAATTGAAGAGGAAGTCTAGATTGAACAATTAGAAGGCTTTGTGACTCATGGGGATAATTCTCATGTGTGTAAATTGAAGAAAGCCTTGTATGGGCTCAAACAGGCCCCGAGTGTTTGGTATGCAAGAATTGATGGCTACCTTCACTGCTTGGGGTTCCCCAAAAGTACTGCTGACTCCAATCTGTACTTTAAGATTGTTCACAACCATCACTTGATCCTAGTCTTGTATGTGGATGACTTGTTCCTTACTGGGGAGGAACAACTGATAGCCCAACGTAAGAGGGAGCTTACCTTTGAATTTGAAATGAAGGATCTGGGTTTGATGCACTTTTTTCTTGGCTTAGAGGTCTGTTAAAAGCCAGGAGAGATCTTCCTAACTCAAGTGAAGTATGTAGTCGATATCTTCCAGAGATTTGGAATGCAGGACTGCAAGTCCATGAGCATACCCATGACAACGAACTTGAAGAAGTTACGTGACTCAGCCTACTGTTCATAGGATGTGGATCCCACTCAGTATCGACAGCTTATTGGATCCTTGATGTATCTAGTGCACACGAGACCAGATATCTGTTACATAGTGAATGCTCTGAGTCAATTCATGTCTGATCCGAAGCACGTACACTGGGTAGCTGCTAAACATGTACTCAGATATGTGCGAGGTACTATCACATATGGGCTTAGGTATACTTCTAGCAACGAAGTAATGTTAGTTGGATATGCTGACTTCGATTGGGATGGTAGTGCAGTAGACCGGGAAAGCACATCAGGTTACTGCTTCGGTATGGGATCGACAATGATCTCTTGGTCCAGCAGGAAACAGGGTTCCATACCTTAGAACACAACTGAAGCTAAGTATATTGCTGCTAGCGATGCCTGCAAAGAAGCAGTTTGTCTTAGGAAACTTCTCTCTGATTTGTTCAGTGGAAAGATTGAGTTAACGGTTATTCATTGTGATAATCAGAGTTACATTAAGCTTTTAGAGAACTCGGTGTTTCACGACAAATCGAAACACATTGAAATGAAGTACCACTTCATTAGAGACTTAGTATAGAGAGGCACCCTAAAGCTTCAATACATCCGTACAGATGAATAGATTGCAGATATTTTGACCAAGCCTCTGACATCAACAAAGTTTGTGTACTTTTGTGACAAGTTTGGTATGGTAGAGAATACCTTTCTCGCTGTAGAGGGAGTGTTGATTTTTCCTAAGCAACATCGAGAACCATTCTTTGGGATAATGGAGGCACATGGTTAGTTACTAGGATTTTGACCCAGTCTGGGATGGGGGGAATCAGCCTGGGGCTGAGGGCCATTCATTGAATGGAGGCACCTGGTTAGTTGCCAGGAATTTGAACCAGTCTAGGATTGGGGGAACTTGGGGCTTCTCTGGGAGAATGGAGGCACCTGGTTAGTTACCAGGAAATTGATCGAGTCTGGGATTGGGGGTCTCGGCCTAGAGTTGAGGGCCATTCATTGAATGGAGGCACCTGGTCAGTTACGAGGAATTTAACCTAGTCCTGGACTAGGGGCTCAGCCTGGGGTTGAGGGCCATTCTCCGAGAGAATGGAGGCGCTTGGTCAGTTACCAAGTATTTGACATTGAGTCATTTGATGCAGCCTAGGGATGAGGCACCTGGTCAGTTACCAGGTCATCACCATAAGCCCTAGATCGGGTCTGGGTACATGATGCACTCCTCTCCTTGATCTATGGGCTATCAGACCTTCTTCAGGGACTAACTATTCTTGGGTGAGAGACCTAGCACCTGATCTTGATGGCACGAGGAGATCAAGATAAAGCATTTAGTAATTCTCCTTATTTATGAAGATGTACTTTGAGTGGGCATGAATGAACCACGAGGACCCTTGAGACCACTTGCTATGGCCACAAAAAATACTTGGAGGACCATCTAACCCTAGTCTTGGTCCATGAGACCATCAAGAGAAGGACCAAGTGGCACAAGTCAAAACACCAAGAAGACCTTTGTGCCACAAAAGATTAAAATTCAAAGAGTCAAAGATTAAAAAGAAGTTAAGCCCTAGTGTCAACTCCTAAGTATATAGGACCAACTCAAATGTTTGATAGCCTATAAATAAAGGACATTTGCAATTTATTTGATACACAACTTCATCAGTCAACTGCTCCATTTTTGACTGAGGCAATTCGTGACTGGGATCATCTTCATCTTTGCTGCTGTGGAAGGAAAATTGGTGGGTATGTTTTCTTTTGTTTTTCCTCTTGTCCTGGTGTGGTGGCCTAGCCTGCTAGGGCTTCTCTATTCACAGCCTACAATGCACGGTGGTTACAAGGGGAGCAGCAACAAGCTTCTACAACACCCTCGGCGGTGACAAGAGCTGCTGCAGCAGCTCACGGTGACTAGGGCAGCAGCAGTGAGATCTCACAGCAGCTCTCGGTGGTGGTCATGGGCAGCAGCAGAAGGCTGCCCCCACCTTTGCTGGTGGTCATGGGTAGCAGCAGAAGGCTGCCTCAACCCTCGCTGCTGGTCACCATTGACAGCAGCAGCATTCAGCAGGTCACGGGCAACACTTAACAGATCACGGGAAGCAGATAGCAGGTCACGGGCAGCACTTAACAGGTTTTGGGCAGCAGGTTTGGTGGTCACGGGCAGCGGCAGTAGGGCTGATACAGGTGATTAGGGTTAGCAGCAGAAGGCTGCTACAGGACTCAGCAGCAGCTCCCACTCCATGTGGCAACAGTAAACGGTGGCAACAGTAAGCCTGCTAGGGAAAATTTTTGTACATTCATCTCAGAATTCTGAGATCAAATTTTCTTCTTTCATGTACAAACTCAGTCATCTCATTTAGAGGATGAATTACTAATGCTTTGGGGTTTTTGTCCTTTAAAGGTTTCCCCGTGAAAAATCATGTGTTCAATTGTGTGATGCTTGGTTGACTACTGTTTACTTTTCAAGTTCTATCTCTATCACAGCCTACAATTTTTAAAGAATGTCATGCACATGTTAAAATTCAACATTGTCTCTTGCCCTATGATATAAGGTACATTTTATATGGTAAGTTGGCATTGTTTTGATTGATTTCTATCGATTTTCTGAATTGTTTTGACTGCTGCAACTTCAGAACAGCAATAACATATTTAAGTTATCTTTCTTGGAATCCGTCACAAAGTGTTATAACTCCTTCCTCTGACTTAGTGTTATTATTGCTTCCTTATTTTGACTCCATATGGCACTGATTTTCGCTGTGAGGTTTCTTGGCAAAGGTGTTTGTGTTGTTTAAGCAATTGCAGATATTGTTCACCAAATTCTAGTGACTCCCCCTTGGTTGTAGGACTTGACCTAAAGTGTTAAGGTGCTAGGCCGTGGTGACATTTGGACACTAGCTTCTCCCGTGCTTACCCGTCATTCCACCGTGATCGGTGACCTTGGTTCAGGGGGTGCTAATTTGAGCAGTAACAGATTGGATATGCTATTATTGCCTAAAGTTAGAGTGCATTACTTGCAGAGGCTATTTAAGAAGATAGAGGGGCCTTTTTTGGTGGACTTGCCTCCTATATGCACACTATTCTTATCTACAGATAGAGTGAATGCGTTGAGGAGACTTTTGGTGGACTTGCCTATTTTACACACACTATTATTGTCCTAGGAGTGGAGAGCATGAGTTGAAGGAGGTTTATCTTATGCAAGAATTGGTTTATTATTGTATATTCTCCCTCATTGGTTCATGTGCTCTATTAAAAAAGGCTTATCTTTGGCTTATGATATCTTTAACTCTTCTGTTGATAGTGATGATATTTTTGTACACCTCCAAAGCCTATCCTACAGAGGCTAGAGGGTAGTGAGGAGAAGGGGCCTTTTTGTTATTGCTCGTTGTCTTCACACCCCACTTTTTGGTTTGAATGGTGTGAGAGAGCATACTAGTCTTTGAGAGTTGGAGGTCACTCCCCACTCGTTCATGTGAATTTATCCTTGAAGAATGGTGAGAGAAAGAGAGCTTTGGAAGTGCCTTGAGTGGTTCATAGTTGAAGCTAATATCTCATAACATTTTAGTACTTGCAGATTTAGAATAAAGGTAAAATATTGTTTGGTGGCTAGATCTCAATTATTGGATGCATTTTTCTCACTTTACTTAACTTACCGAATCAGTGAACATCGGGAATTACTCTCTCTCTCTCGATTTTCTGGCCCTGTAACCTATGCAATTCAAGGCACCATGGTCATAATTAATAATTGCACAGTTCCCAAGGCAGAATTTTATTACTAGTCGTAAATCTACATTTTAGCTTGCTGTCTGGATTAGTTTATTGTAGATTTCAGGTCTGATTTTTATACAACAGCAAGTACAAGGGGCTTCTCCATTCACAGACTACAGTGCACGGTGGTTACAAGGGGAGCAGCAACAAGCTGCTACAACACCCTCGGTGGTGACAAGAGCTGCTACAGCAGTTCATGGTGACAAGGGCAGCAGCAGAAGGCTGCCCCCACCTTCGCTGGTGGTCATGGGTAGTAACAGAAGGCTGCCTCAACCCTTGCTGTTGGTCACCATTGACAGCAGCAGCATTCAGCAGGTCACAGGCAGCATTTAACAGGTTTTGGGAAGCAGGTTTGGTGGTCACGGGCAGCAGCAGTAGGGATGCTACAGGTGATTAGGGTTAACAGCAGAAGGGTTAGCTTCACAACAGACAAGACCAAGCCGTGGCATCAGAGCTATACATAGCAGAATCATGGTATGGCATTACATCTCATACAGCTACCAGTTGACCCCATTTGTAGCTCTTCATAGTTATGAATCACATAAGTTAAATCTTTTATGGCATAAGAGCACAAAGTCTCTGCTGTTAAAATTCAACTTTGATTATAAAAAATATGACAAATTGAACCAAACAAGAAGCACATCAGCATTGAATTAAATAAACATTTCATCCGTCTCCAGCCTCATGAGCAACTTGCACTCATAAAGTAGTGGAAAAAGACAAACTTGCTCCATAATTCCATGGACGAGACCAAATTGGGATGAAGATTGGACAGGTGGTATGTGCTTTTGACCTACCAAATAAGGAGTGCCACGATGTTGTATTTCGTGCCTCATATCTAAAATTGGAAATAGAAGCCCAGTGCTCTTGACAAACAGCACTTCTATTACTTGATTGAAAAGGACAAAGAATACCTAAACCTTAAGGGATCTTGGGAACTCTTACAATATCTTCACTCCAGACAGATTATGAACACCTAATCTGGATGAAGAATTTACACATTGAATGAGCTCTATGGGAAAATGAGTTGTTTCAACTTTTTCACTCAACACTCTTCTGTATCAATGCTACACACACACACACACATATCTATATATATATATTCTCTATGTCCACCAAAAGGTGTTTTAAGCAGTAATGCTACCAACAAAGCATCTGTGTATATATACTATTGTAATTGATAGATTCGTGGAAATCCTAGCTAAAAGTGTTAAGAACATCACTTATTATGCTACATGAAGCTTATGGTGCTTACCAAATAGTGGACATGAGTTCAGTTGCAGACCAATAACAAAACTAAGGTTTCAACTTTCAATGCTATGTCTAGCTAGAATTGGTAGCATAGAGCCTGGGCCTTTTACCAGTCAACGGCTCTCCATTCTGACAGGTCCTGTTTTTTGTGCACTACAGACACAGATCGTTAGAGATTGTTATTTGCAAATAGTTTGAGTTTTGTTGCTATCATATACCTTATTACTTTTGTTCTGATTAACTTGGAGTGCATAGCTTTTGGTTTCAAGGGGTCCGAATTTTAATCACAAATTGTATTATAGCTTTTGGTGTCTGTTTACAAAATGTATATTTAGGTGTTCCACTCACAGTAATTAGTGTTTTACATGACAGGAAATGGATCTGTTTGCAATACTTATAGCAGTTTAAGGTCCCCTCCAATGGACATTGTGGGAATCTTCAATTTTGATGAGTCAACTTCTAGTCGGTATGGTTTTGTGCTTCCTGGTGTATGTTTTTGTTTTGAGCAGTTTACACATATTCTTAAATGTTGCAAATGTATTCTTTTGGAACTTGTGATTTATCATGATTACATTACATATTTGACCTTGATTTGGTTTGATGTCTACTGCTTCAAATGTCACATGTTCTCTTTTATACTTTTTGTTTACTTTCCCTCCATTCAAATGCTTTCCTCTTTGCACTTGTACTATTTTTGGTTATTCTACATTCTTCTCCTTTCTAAGTGACTCTTACAAGGTTAGTGATTTGCTTTTCCTTCACAAGTGAGATTTGATAATAGGCCACCTTTTCTATAGCATTGTTTGTATGTACAATCCATCCTAGACTAATAAGTTGTGGGTTTGATTGCAAGAAAGAATCGATGTTGATGAACAGCTTCGAATTTTACTTTTGATGTTGATGGCAAGGGTCCAACCTTAAATGACTTATGACTAACTAGTAGCTGAACAATCAAGTCAATACTTATTAGGTAGGAACGTTTTAGTTACACAACTAAAATATACTTAAGAGCTATGAGTTCGAGTTTCAAAAGTAAACTGAAGCAAAAGCCTCTAGGGGCTAAAAAGTCAGATAGGAAATGACTCAAATGAGTTGAATAATTGCTTCTCCATTGTGAGTCTTATAGATCAATTTTCCACTCTTTAAAGCACAAGTTTTCTAGAAATTTTCCTGTCCCAAGTTGGTTTTGTGTTCCCAACCATGCCATTGTTACTATTTAGTCTTTCATAGTAACTTGTCTCAGCACAATTCCTTGGGTTCTAAATTGTCATTTTTTAATTAAAATAAGAATATGCACTATTGAACAGGATATGTGGAATATAATCTTTTCTTAAATGGTTATCGTGGTAATAAGGTAAAATGGTTTTATTCAAACATGTAATATCCCAAATACTGATATTCTACTGTTTTCTATTCTAGGGCTCACTTGTATACTGATAATACGCAAGAATACTGAATAAAACTTTGCATGCAAGGTGTCGGAACAATGGCCCTAAATTATAGCTAAACTAGGGCAGAGATTTGCAGAGAGAAGAACAACACTTACCACTGATAATCAGGCTGATGATACTCCTGAGATAATACGCATGCATAAAGGGGTGAACTGATGAAGAAGTAGTGATCCCTTCTTGGTGTTACCGCCCAACAACACGAATCCCCTCCTCAGCTAAAGGTGACGTTTTTGGTGAAGGAGCTGCCTGATGAAGATGATATTTTGCTGGGATGAAGGTCTTCCCGTGTCGGAGAGAATGATCGGAGCATGTAGAGGTTCTGACCCCTCTAAGCAGGCTGGCGAGTATGAGACATCGACAAAGAACTTATGGTCGACCATTCAGGATATTCTTATCTCTAGGTGGGATAAGAATTGCACACCTTTGCATCGCTTGGCCCAGTCTTTGAACCCCAAGTTCTATAGTCAGGAATGGCTCAATGGTGGGCCCTCACATAGAGTCCCTCCTCAATTGGATGGAGAGATTTCACTGGGGAGGAAGATAGCATTTAGGCGGCTATTTCAGGATGAAGACTTACTTGATGAGGTGGAGGAGGGCTTTGTAGAATTTTCCATTGCTACTAGGAGATTTGGAGGCTATGATGTGGTTGGAGACAGGGGAGTTAAGAAGACCTATAATTGGTGGGAAACTCATGGGGCAACATGCCCTCTTCTACAGAAACTAGCCTTGAGGATCATCTCTCAAGTTACATCATCCTCTAGTTGGGAGAGGAATCGGAGCAAATATGGCAACTTGTACAGTTTGAAGAAGAGTAGGCTTGGGCAGTCTAGAGCAGAGACGATGGTGTATGTGCACACCAACCTTCGTCTTATTTACAAGAAGAGGGGGGAGTGGGTGAAGGGAAAGACAAAAATGTGGGATGTCTTTCCTGATGATATGGGTTTGGACAACAATACTGAGTTGGCATTAGCCAACCTGGATCTTAATGATCCAGTGTTAGAGCCGGTGACGTTTGATGAGAGTGATCCTTTGGAGAGGTCATTCTCCACACCAACAGATATTGAACCTCGAGTGGGCAGAGAGGAGGAGGAGGAGGAGGAAGAAGAGAGCAGTGATGAGTTTGTTGATTCAGGCATGGAGGCGGACTATTGATAGATGGACTCTTCATTCTTCCATATTGATCTACCCCTTTTTGTATTTACTATTATTATTGGTCTATTTGGCATTTGCCAGTGGCATTTCGACATTTATGTAGTACATTTTGATTTTGATGACTTAATGAGAAATATGGTTTTGACTCCTAAGTATTGACATCTTGATCTATGACTATCATGAGTATACTGTATCATGAATTATCTATGTGTCTTGTAATCTCATTATGACTACTAATTTGATTGGGAATGTGTAATACTAATTACTTATTACTAATGTCAATTTTAAATGTGCATTGATTCTGATTTCTATTGAATATTTGTAAAAATTTGGATCTATATGTCTATATATATATATATAGATATATATATATAACGTGTCCTGATTCCAGAGATCACTGTGTCTGTGTCAGACACTTGAATTCCCATGTCCTCGTGTCAGGTGACTTAGTTTATCAGTTAAGTGAAATTCTCTCTGAAAAAAGTAAAATGCGAATAAAAAATTAGAAAAAGAGAAAATATGGAGAAAAAACACATTCCTAAATTAGTGGGAACTTGTCCTATACATGTTCCAGTTCAACTAAAGATGATGTTGGGGCTAATTGGAGACCAAACAAGATCAAATCAAGCCAAATCTAATTAAATCCATGGGGGGGAAAATTTCTCCTTAGGGGGGCACATTTATGCATGATAGGGCTCACCTCTTGTTGTACATGTGTCACAGAAAGAGGGGAGGGTGACCTACCTTGTGAGAGGTGGTGCCTACCACCTCTAGTTCACTCTAGTTCGCCCCCAATCATCTCAAAAAGCTCCAACACTTGGAAAATTTCTCCCCTTGGGGTTTTCTCTCATTTTTCCTAATTAAACAAGCCTTTTGCTCATTGTTTCTCATGATCAGAGGATCAAAGGGCCGCTCAAGCTGTGTATTTGTAGTTTGTATACGCTTTTGGAATAATATAAAGGATTTGGAGGTCTCATGTGTTGATGAAATTGTCATTGGTGCCAACATGGACTTGCAGTGGCCCCACAGCCTGTAGTCATTGATGCCACCAAGTCCTTCTTGCAGTGCACATGTATGGATGATCCCAGTACCCTCACATCTAGTGCCTTGGACCCCTTACAGAGATGGGTGATGCCTTAAAGCACCTTGCACCCAATTGACAAGGTCCTTGTAAAGTTGTACCCATAAGGATGGATCTTGGAGCCACCACATTGTAGATGATGCTGAAGACCCTGCTGATGATGTTGAAGACCTTGGAGATGGTGCAGAAGCCTTTGTGGATGATGTAGAAGCCTGGATGGGTTGAAGAAGCATTAATGACCCATTCTATGGTCATTTATGCCTTGATGGGGTCATGGTACCCTAGAATAAGGTTTGGCAACCCCACAGGTGATGTCATGATGGATCTTGACCCAGGGAGGTCCCCTTGTGTGGTTGAAGAAGCCCATGAAGCCTCTTCCTTGATGAAGAAGCCTTAAAGAAGCCCTTCGACACACATTTGATGGCTTAATGGTCCTTGTCCCCTTAAAGGTGATGATGTGGTCATTGATGACTTGATGAAGACTTGGAACCCTTGATGATGACCTTGATACCCTTGATGAGGTCACGGAGTCCTTGGAGATGGGCATATGACCTTCCTGCATATGGCCGTTTGTCCTTGGTTCCTTGATGAAGCCCTAGTGGCTTGATGCAACCTTTAATGGTTGGAGGACACCCTTGCTTATGATGGTCATAGGTTGGTACAAACCCTAAGACATGATGGCCATAAAAGATGACTTATGAACATTAAAATATTATATGATTCAAATTCAAATTAAAAATTAAAAAAATACAAAATGCTAAAAAGATTTTGTTGGCCTTAAAAACAACCCTAATTTGTGGACAAACTTTTAATGGTAAGGTTGATCATTAAAGAAGATGTGTGCAACAAAATGTAAAAATAAAAATAAATGCAACTTACCTCCCTTAACCTACAAGTCGGCTCCATAAAAGATAAAATTCAAAAATAAAATAATTAATTTTATGACAGGTCGGCTAATAAAATTACACATGGAAATGTGTATAAATAAGAGCAAAACGCTCTCATTTTTGTATGGTGAAAATTCAGAAGTTGCTCTGTGATTTTTTTGGTGGACTGAGGCAATTTTGGGTGGGAGCAGACCAAGCTAAAAACCACAGTCTCGAATTTGTTTTTCTTTGGTTTATGACAGTCCAATCTTTGACTCGTCTTGGGGTCTTTCTTACCATTTAAACAATCATGTTTTTGGAGCAGCATTCACACTTGAAACCGTCCCGTTTTGGAGCAGTATTCACACTTGAAAGTTGAAACAATCACGTTTTTGGAGCAACATTCACACCACAACAATCCCTAATTGTTGATGAAGTTTGATGACCAGCAACAGAGGTAACAACCAGCACCTGAATTTGGTTGGAGGCTTTTCCACCATCTACACAGTCTCGGTGATGAAGTTGCAGCAAGAGGAGTGTGCTCTGACCCATGAGAATTCGGTGGTAGCAGCAGAACAATCCCGAATTTAATTGCAGCAACAACAAATGAGTGGGGTGTCAAAACTGCAGACCCGACCTTCCACAAAGATGGTTTTTGTTTGAAGTTTTAACCAGCACATACAAACAGTCCACATGTACAGCAACAGACAGACACAAGCTCTGACATGTATTGTTTATAAGGTATGATCAAAATATACTGATGATGATGCATGCTACACATACAGTGGCATCTTTACAATAATGTACACATAGTTATGAAGGTATGTTAATGTTGAACAATCAAATGTGTGAACAATCATATGCTTACAATGATATATAGTGAATGCATATGATGTATACAGTGAGGCATACAGTACAGTGTTGTGATCTATTCTGCATGTCGATGTACACTCTATAATAATGAAGTATGATATGGTATGAAGATGCATCCTATGATGATGAACATGCATGGTATGATATGATGCTCTCCTATGCACAATGACATCCACTGTAAGTGTGAACAATATTGATTGGATATGTAGTGGTTATGAAACGGTGATACTCCATGATATCTCAGTTATATATATACAGTGATTAGGGATGGTGCATACAGTGGTATTTATAGAGTGGAATATGAAACAATGATGTGTAAGCACATACTTATGCCTTATGGTGATGGTATGTTGATACAGTGATGATGCTACCCTATATTTGTTTACACTACTGTATAGGATGATATCTCAGTTATGTTTTGCTTTACAACAGTAGTCGAGGTCTCCACAATTTTGACAGTGTAGTACTTCCAGGCAAAAATTGAGTATTGCACAGTTTTCTATGAAAACAAGAAGATTAGCTGAATGATGTGATTGTAGATGTGGTCACAGTAGCAAGCCCTAATTCTCAACAGTATAGGGTTTGAGGTAAGATTGTGCATATGCTATGGTACAGGTGATGAATATATTCTTTGTTTAAAGGACACTATGACTTGGCTTTGATATCTCATTGATGAAGAATGGTGCAAATGTACAGTGACCTTGGTTTGATTTGCAGACTCTAAATGAGTGACTTGTCCTTGAAGACATAAACATGATGATGTACATTTGTTGACCCTACTGTATGATGAAGATGATGCCTCATGAGTATGCCATGATATGATGATGCAAACCTTGATGATGATCTTGATACCTTGATGACATATTTAGACCTAATGTTTGAGAGATCTTGCTGATGATGATACATGACTGCCCTAGAAGATGACTATATAGACATGACCGACATGACAGTGAAGAGCAGACCTTTGATGAGCAGAGAAGATTGACTATTAGTGTTGATGAGCAGATTGCAAAGAGTGACGAGTAAAGGTTGACCAACAGAGATCGATGTGCAGAGAAACATGAGCAGAGATTGATGCAAGCTAAGTCTTGCAGTTGAGGATTGAACTCCTCAACCCTTTCTTAGTTGGAGCTAAGAAAACCAGGTTGGGTCTTGTTACAGAAGTTGGTGTTCTTTTTATCAGTTGGTGCTAATTGTAATCAAGAAGATTGTAGTCTTCCATTACTATAAATAAAACTCACATTACAAATATTCTTGTGTCTCTTTATGATGTGATTGTTGTGCTTATGACTCATGATGAATTTGATTATGTAATTGATGACTTAATGATTGATATACTCCAATTGATTAAAATAAGGTAAAAAGTTTATAATTGCTCTCACACTGATTCACCCCCCTCGTCTCAGTGTGGCCATTGTGTTCAACATCATGTGGTGCATGGCTCAAGTGTGTGGGTGATCATTGTCTCATGTTTATGCTGAGGTAATCTGTAGAATTCCTTTTTGTATTTGCTTCTTATCAAAGATAGCCTCATTAAAGGATTAGTATTAATCAGTAGGAGTGAGTAAGGTAGTTTCTTTACTCTATTAAATTAATTTCTGTTCAAGAATGAGAATTTGCATACGCATCAAGATCCATTCTCAGGACTTGTGTTGTATCAAGTCCCATCTATATCCTCATTTGTTGAGGTGGGATGTTAGTATTGTAGTCTTGTGTTGTATCAAGACTGTAGACTTGTGTTGTATTAAGTCTGGATTTGTGTTGTATCAAGTCATTGATTCTCATAGACGGTACCCTATGAGATGGATCTCCTTAACTGGAGATGGGCTTGTGAGTTATATCAAGCAATGATCTTAATGAAGTCATCCATAGAATGGATACTCATTCAGGTGGAACTCCATTTGTTGAGGTGGCATACTTTACTTGGTAAAGTGGTTATACTATGTGATGTATTACTAGTCATGGTCATTGAGTGCAACAAGTCTCCTTTAGGGATTAGCTACCCCTAGAGTGATCTACTTTAGCATGTGATTATATGGCCCGGGGTAATATGATATGATCATCAATATGGGTGACAATTCTTCTGAGTATGATATAATAAGATGGATAAATAATTAATACACATGTTGACCATGCAGTAAATAATTAATGATAATGAGATAAGCATAGAAAAAGAGAAAGGATTCAAAATTGCCCATGCATGCATCTAGTGAACGCGAATTGTATAGGCTTAAGTAAAGCCTTAGTTGTAAATAAACAAGTTTCAGTTAAATAAGGAATCTCTCCTTGATTCATGCAAAGTGATTTGCATGGATGCCACTGAGTGAAGCACTAAAGACAATCATTTAGCCTCCTAACTTTTGTGGTCATGCAATCAGTTAATGCTCGAGTTCAGTTCTGTCAGTTCACATTTAGTTCAGTCAATGGACATTCAACTCAAACTGTTGACATCCAGCTAAAGCTAATTATGGAAAACAAGGGCGCATATCTTGTGCATGGAGGAGAATCATAAGTGCCAGCTTGGAACTTGTTCTAGGGAGGGCGCTAACGTTTGCATGGAGGAGTTTTACTTGCATGGTGTATATTCCATGCACTAGTATGCGATGCTTTTCTAGTAAATTCGAATTTGTAATGCATGGGTGCATGATTGGCATGCAACCATTCGCTAGAGTTTGCATGGCATAGTATTTGGCTGGTTATTAATATGCTAGGCATATGGCAAGTTCAATACAGTTGATGACAATGTTGTATTGGATCTCTCTTCTCTACCGTTGAGGTGATATCTCTTATTTGGCAATCTGCTTATGTGTTGTAAACCATTCTCTGCAAATCTATCTACCGTACTCAAAGAATTGATGGGTTTTTCATCCTCCTTGTTTGGAGGGTTTTCCTAGGGTATATCTTTTCTCTTATGGTTGATTGATTTATGTGGCTGATTTATTTATGAGATTCATATGTGTTGAAATTGATTGATAAAAGTTTTAAAGTTCAAGCATCTCCGATTTTGCTCAAACATTCACACGGTATCAGAGCATAGGGCGTGAAGGACCTTAGTTTTGTGCAAATAACTCAAAATTCTTAGCAGGTTTGAGGAATTTTGGACATATTTTTGACAAACCAAGACATCAGAGGTTTCCTTGAACCAGTCTTTCTTCCTCTTAAGCATTCTCTCAAAGATTTGTAACTTATTTTCTCCGAATCCATAAGGAGGAAGAGGATTTCCTATTTTGATATCATTGTAAAATCATAATACAACGGTGAAGTAGTTGGGCTCCTAAAGAGCCCATACCCAATCACCCCTGGGGGGTTGTGTGTCAGTGTCACTTTTTCATTCTTTTTTCCTTTTTCCTTTATTCTTTAATTCCTTTTGATAAAATTAACTTAATTAGGTTGAAACTTACCGTTTGTTAGTTTTGTTCCAAATAATGGACCACAAACTCACTCGAGATGTAGGAACATTTCTTGTTTTGCAGATCGTATACTTTGAGCTTTATTTCTACAATCATTTTATCTTTGCAAAGTAAATGGATACTAACCCACTACTTTTGTAGTGTAGTAATTAGAGAACATTTCATTTTAGTCTTTTATTTTTGGTTAGGTTTCCCGAGTATTGAATAGGAAAAAAGACTCTTGGGGTGAATAAGCAAGAAAAACCAACTCTAAATTTTTAAAAATAACCAAGATTCATTCCTTGTATGGTATGGATCTCTGCGGCTTTGACTGATCAGTTGATCACATCCAAAAAGGGATTGAGTGACTAGTAATTAGTTCTCACATTCAATTAATTTCCCAACAACGAAAATCCAGCATCATGGTTTTTTCTTCGTGTGGGAAAATTTCATTGAGATGGCGGGGACAGCTAGAAAGTGACTACAGGGCCCCATTAGGCTACACCCTTGTTTGTTGTAGTGTTGGACACACTCCTGTGATTTCATCTAGCCCACATCTTCTTGAGTGGAGTCGCATTTAGTGAGTCTGGACACATTCCTTGTACCTTGGTGGTATATTGGGAATCCCTCTCCTGTTAATCTAGTCATCCATAATAATCTAAAATTGACCAAGATACACTTGCAAAACATTTCCTTTTACAACATTATTTGACTCTGCATCACTGGTCTGCAATCTTTGCTTTATGCTTAAATCAATTTGTGTTGTGAATGCTTTAAATCCATATACTGTAGAAGTTATTTAATTCCTTGCAAGTCTTGTTTCAGTATTTCATCTCAAACTCTTAAACAACTTCACATTCGTAACTAAAGAACTAACTAAGAGCCTTAACAACTCTTTTCTAGGGACCACCCCCCTTGGCTTTGTTAGGAGTTAGCCTAAATGGAGGAGTCATGATTAGGAGTTAGCCTTTTCTAGGTGACTACACTTGACTTGAGACTTGCCCCAAAGGACCCATCGAGCAACTTGAATATTTCTGTTGCGTTATCTCCCAGGTGCGCATCCAACGACAACAAAGAATTTTGTGCGTTTTCTTGTGTACAAGTGGTGAATATTTTGGGTTTTCAAGCTTGGAAATAGTGTAGGTTGTTTTTTAGGAAAAGCTAGTTATTTGATCCATTGTAGTAGTATATCTACTACTTTGGAGGAATTTGGTGTGGTAATCTCCTCTTCTTTCCTTCTATATTTTATCTTAAGTGAAGGATTAACTCTTACTTGTGATAAATTAATAAATAAATTGTAATGTGTGAATGAAAAGAGAGTGCACAAAAACCTATTTATGATTCAAAGATGAAAACAAGGAGAAATTAGGGATAAGGATCTCATAAGATCAAGATTCAAGATGAGTGATTCATGGAGATATTGTTGGAGTTAATTGAATTGAATTTCTTAGTTATGGCATAGTTGTTGTGGTCACCTAAATTATATAAAGGGATTAAATTGTACAATAGAAACACACATGAGAATGGTTTGATTGAATAAAATTGCCCCTTTGGAGGTTTCTTGATTGAAATATTTTGGTGTCCCTTGCTTAATGTATGGTTGATCATATTTGCTGCTAAATCTGAAACCCAACATGTGGTATCAGAGCAAAGAAAATGGATTTGTAGGTATGAAATCCAATGCATCTAGGACGTAGCTAATATTGTTGGAGATAATTGAATTGAATTTCTTAGTTATGGCATAGTTGTTGTGGTCACCTAAATTATATAAAGAGATCTAATTGTACAATAGAAACACACATGGGAATGGTTTGATTGAATAAAATTGCCCCTTTAGGGGTTTCTTGATTGAAATCTTCTCGTGTCCCTTGCTTAATGCATGGTTGATCATATTTGCTGCTAAATCTGAAACCTAACTTGTGGTATCAGAGCAAAGAAAACGGATTTGCAGGTATGAAACCCAATGCATCTAGGAAGTAGCTAAAAGGCTATATCAATAGTCATAAAAGGTGGTTTAGTGAACCGCTTCCACCAAGTGATGCTTGAAACACAAAAGCCCAAGCATTCACACTTGATTAAAATCAAGCAAGCGGCTCCCTTCAGCGTGCACCTTCCACAACCATATTCAAAATATGAGGTCGTTTAACTTTAGAGCCTGAGGTATGTTATATTTTTTTGACATTAAAAGAGTGAGGTCAATATTACTTTGTAGATATATGAAAAATGACTAGTTGTTTATTTGAGTAAGAAGTGACCATGAAGACATGTTGAAATAGTTGATGCATGGGAAGTATTGATTGTTATGAATTAGGGCATACTAGTATAGTCCTTTCATTTCAAAACAAATTTGGTTAGCAAAAGTGAAAATAGTATATATATATATATATTCTTGCCAAAGTTTGTAAAATGTCATATTGGTTTTCAAAGAGTGATTAAGAATTGGTTTGTACATTAATTGAGTGCCCAACAAGTCAAAGTCCAATGTTGTCCCAAAAGAAAGGTGTGAAATGAGGATTATTGAAGCCGTTTTGTAAAGTATAAAAGCACAACATCATTTTATTCGTTGAATCCAAAGATCTCTATCAAAATTGTTAACTCAGCATGAGACAAACAAGATTGGTTTCCTGATAATGCATAGTAATTCAATAACTGAATATCCGATTTAAGTAGTGTTGCCGACTAAGTCATACTTAGTTGGACTTCATGTGAGCTTACAATGTTTGAACAAGGATGATTGTTCATGATCAGAGTTAAGAAGTTCATTAGGCCTTCTAGGCCCTTTTATTTTTTGTACCACATGTTTATTTCCCCTTGGGGGGATTGTAATAAATGTGCTAGCATGAGAGTTTTATGTAAAAGACTCGGCTTCATAGGACTTAGACATCAATCCGACTAGCCCAGAGTGTTTTTTCCCTTGTTAATTATTGGCTGTTGAACAAACAGTTAATAATTTTTGAATTTTTTACTCATACCTCCAAAGTTGGGGTAGTCGTCTTGGTCGTTAGGACTTAGGAGGTTATTAGAGTCTAAGTGTCAATGTATATGAGCATGCTAGGCATCAATATTGAGTGGTATGGACATGTGCAAGGTCCCCCTTAGTTTTTTTTTTCAATTGCGAGAAAAAATATATTTTCCTGTAAAATTAGGACATTTTTAATGGTTTAAATGAGAAATTTGTAAATGTAATAAAACTATGATCTGGAGGCAGATTTTGGTGTGGGGATGCTCGTTTTCACACTCAGAGCATCCTCTTTACCCAAAGGCCACTTTTCTATGTTTCAGGCGACAAAGTCACCACGTAGAGCCAATTTTTGCTAAAGGGCCATAAAAACGTCAATTTAATGTTAAAGATGCGATAGATTGACAAAGTAAAAAATTATGTCCAGCATGGTTTGAAAGTCAAGATACAAAGGTGACTTGCTTAATTATTTTTTTGGAATGTTAGCGAACATATCTTAAAGTGTGGATGTGCCCACCATCACATGGGTTATGTTACCATAGTTGCACAGGTACCACTCCCTGGGTTTTGGCAACCCGTACCCGACGTTTCCCTGCTGCTGGGAGCTTGGGAGCTGGTACGAAATGTCCCCTTTTTGATGGGAGCTTCTTTGGGAACTTGGGAGTTTTTTGGGAACTTGCTTTTGTCGCTCCCTTTTTATTGGGAGCTTATAGAAGCTCCCTGTCTGTTTGGGAACTTCCAGCTTCTTTGGGAACTTGGGAGTTTTTTGGGAACTTGCTTTTGTCGCTCCCTTTTTATTGGGAGCTTATAGAGGCTCCTTGTCTGTTTGGGAACTTCCAGAAGTTCCCAAACAGACAGGGAGCTTCTACAAGCTCCTGACCATGTGGAGGCCAAAATCATAAGAAAAGTGTTGAAAATCAATTGAATGATTGAAGTTTATTGTGTCAAGAAATCACCAATAATAAAAATTTCAATTGAATCTATCAATAATGCCATTTTTTATTTTATTTTCAAGGTTATATAAATAAAGCGGGGGCCCACACCTCTTAAATGGTTAGATCCATTCACACTCAAAATATATGCTGCAAGTGTACTTAAGTGAATACAAATGGATCTTTTACAATACTAAGATATTGAACAACTTTAATTCATATCTCAAATGATTATAGCTAGCTTACGTTATTCATAATGACTAATATAGCAATTTAGGATCATAAACCATATCAAACTCAAGATACCAAAAAATCTGAAAGTTTGTGAGTTGAACTTAAGCTACTAAATTAATCAATTATGTTTTTTTAACTTTATTTTTTAAAAATATATTTTAAAAAATTAATATATATTATTGCCGCTCCCAACCCTATGTTTCCTGCAAATTTGGGCGAAGCTTCTAGCTGTATCGGATACTTGTGTTTGCGTACCCAATGTACCCGCGTTCTAGAAACTTGTGGAACATAGGTTATGTATCATCAATTGACTTCACGAGTAAGAAATGGCAACGTGTTGGTTGAAGACTCCATGATTGAGGGAGTCTTCGATTATATGGTGGCGAGTTGATCGTTGAAAATGGTGCACATCCCTTCAAAGGGATGACGCACGTGTGAGATGTGGCATCTCATGTTTTAAAACGTTGGCTTGGTAGGTGAAGGCGCATCTCTCATAGGAGAGGTGGCGCCTCCTCTGTACCGTAGGATTGAATCAATCAAATCCCTTTAATCTCTCTTGGAACTCGACTCCAGACTCCACTTCAATGGAACTTGTGGATGCGCCCATTCTGGCTATAAATAAAGCATGATGCTCTCCTTTGCAAACTAGTTAGAGTTGCAATGGAAGAGCTTGGTATTGTTGTAATACTGTTATGATCATTCATTGTTGGAATAAAGAAGCTTTGGAGGCTAAACTGTGTAGTGCTATTGTGTGTGGAGTACCATTGTCATGCTGGTATTGAGGTGATTTTGCTTTGTTTCAATTCTTGCTTTCATCTTGTCTAGCCTTGAAGGATTCCTTCAAATCTTGGGAATAGATCATTGTAAGTAAGTTTACTTACTCTCTATTTGTTTTGTATGCTTAGAGATTTAAGATTTACATGTTAAATAAGGTTATTTTACATGTTATTTGATCTCTTTGCATGTGTATATCCAGATCTCACAAGGTTGTGTTGCAAGATTGTGATTTAACTTTCAAGTTGCCAATATTGGAAGAGTTGCGGATCTAGCTTGACTCCACTACATTTCCAACAAAATTGTGAAGACATTGTTCCTCGACACTCCACTAACAAGTTTCCTTGATGGATCTTTCCAACAACAAGCATTTCCTCTCCTCTTCCTCCTCTAAATTTTAAATTTTCTCTTCCAGTTACCTGATTACTCTCTTGTTGATTAGATCTACCATTTCAAAAGCTAATATATTGTTTAGATCTAGTTTAGAAGAGTATTTTTGTTTAGATCTAAAGTTTACAGTCTTTTTCAAATTTCAAGAGTAGATCTAGGCATAGGGAGTTTATTTTTTGCATGTATTTAAAAGTACATCTAAAGCTTTCTCTCAAAAGTAGTTTCCTTTAAATATTAAAGTTTAAATCTAGCATTCAAGTGCATCATATTGGCTGCCCTCAAGTGCATCATATTGGCTGCCCCAAAAGCAAGCCAAGATCCTAAGGAAAGCTTGTTTTCCTTGGTTATTCTATGAAATTTTTATCATAGGTTTAACTTAGAATTTTTTTAGAATTTTTTCGTGGATGTTCAAAGACACTCTTAAAGTTTTTTTGAGCATCTTTTAGGACTAATAGCTTGCTTAGTTTTGCGGGTTTGACGAAAAAGAGAAGGAAGCTCTGGCCGATTTTCTAAGATTTGAACCTTTCAAAGCTTCCTGGAGCTCCCCTACTCATTTTTAGTCAATTTTTCACTAAATTGTAAGCCTTTGGATCCCAACTGACAAGGACCAAAGTGCATTCTCTTTTACCTTTTTCATGGTTTTGCTTCACAAATCTAAACACTATGCCTTTTCTAACTTCAATTTTATTTATTGTAAAGTAATACAAATACTAACCCATTGCGCTATACCGAATTACCGAAAGGGAAGATATTTGCGCAGTGTAGTAATTAAACAGTCTTTATTTTTTTACTTTTATTTTTATTTTAAAATAAATCCCCTTGCTTTCTCGACTACGGTTCATAGACATGGGCTTGCTCGATTATTGAACCTGGAAAGAGATTCTAGGGTTTTTTTTTCTAACCAATAAAACATTGATCTAAAAACCTTAAAATCAACAAGGCTCATTCCTTGCTATTCTCTGGATCTCTGCGACTTTGACTGACCAGTTGATCATGTACAGAAAGGGATTGAGTGACTAGTATAATAATTTAATTAGCTTTCACACTTTCAATTAACCTCCCAACAACCTGGAAAGAGTTTCTAGGGTTTTCTTTTCTAACCAATAAAACATTGATCTAAAAACTTTAAAATCAACAAGGCTCATTCCTTGCTATTCTCTGGATCTCTGGGACTTTGACTGAACAGTTGATCATGTACAGAAAGGGATTGAGTGACTAGTATAATAATTTAATTAGCTTTCACACTTTCAATTAACCTCCCAATAATTTAATTAGCTCTCACACTTTCAATTAACCTCAAAATGCAGGGGAATGTAGCTGCGTTTTGCTTTGTGTGGTAAAATTGTACAGAGGAAGCGGGAATAGCTGAAAAGTGACCGTGGGGCCTCGTCAGGCTACATCCTTGTTGGTGGTGTTGGACATCCCCCTGTGACAACATTCAACCCACATTTTCTCGTGTGTTACCACAATTAGTGAGTCTGGACATATTCCCTGTACCTTCGTGGTATATCGGGAATCCCTCTCCCCCTTAATCCACTCATCTCATCATTAAACTAAAACTGACTAATAACATTCGCAACACATTTCTTAGCACTAAAACAATGTTACTATTCGTCTCCATTATTGGCACGAGTATTTTATTTGTATCGTCCAATCATTTGCTTTAAGCTCATTTACTTATCATGTGTTGAGATAATTTATATGTTGTTGTGCTTATATATATTGTCGCAATATCTTGTTCCTATATTTATTTACTTAGAAAACTCTTAAACAACTTACTCATCCACAAACCGCCACTAAAACGCTTAATTGGCCTTAGTAACTCTTAGGGTCTACCTCGCCCTTGGATTCGTTAGGAATTTGCCTAAACAGAGGAGTCGAGATCAAGTGACAATACTTGACTCGAGACTTGCCCCCAAGGATGTGCTTAGTGGCTTGAATTTTTATGCTATGACAACCTAAACCCCCTAGGTGCGTGAAAGGTGACAACAAGTAGGACATGTTATATAGTCCATATAGGACAGTAAATAATAAATGTATAAAATGTGAGATGATGATATGATGATATATGATACATGAGCAAACCCTTATATACAATCTTAATAGGCACCTTTGATGACTGTTCACACGGGTTGTGGCTCTTGGATTATTATTATTATTATCAATATAATTATTTTATTTATATATATTATGTATATTACATTGCCTTCCCCTTAAAAATGCTTTGTCCTCAAAGCATAATTATTGAAAGACTTCTCCATAACTCTCGTTCTAGCTCGTAACGTCTTTTCATGATCTTTTGTGCTTCTAGCTACGAAACATGAGGAAACAAGATGATACGATCTTCGAATTCCTAAGCAAAATTGTTGCATTGATTGTGAGTTGATCCAACCAAAATTGACTTTTACTAGAACTTTTTGCTTGTCGATGCTTGGGATGAAATTTTTTTTTTTTTTTTTGCTTCCAAACAAGTCGTTGATAATGTCTCCATTTTTCTTTGAAATCATATCTCATTTGTTTGTAAGAAGACTAGTTTATGTTCCTTTTGACCTTGTCGTTGGTCATAACAACTCTAATGATTTGGATGACGATAAGGTATTCTGATCTCATGTGATTGTTTATTGGAGACTTCGACTTTTGAGATTTTTGGTAATAATTCGATTGGGTCTATGTTTGTTGCTTTTTTTGATGTCTGGATTTTTAACTCTGATGACTTCTTTATTTCAATAATATTGGTCCTTGTTTCTTCATTGATTAAGGATTCCTTTACAGATTTCGCTAAATTATCTGTAACAACTTCTTGTCATTCTTTAGCTTATTGATTTGGGTAAGTAAACTATGATTGTAGACCTTGAAGCGTGAAAGTTCTTCATCATTTTTTGAGTTTCTGATTTTTGTTTGTTTGTTTGTAATGTTGCAAATTCTATTAAACTGAGAAGTTGAAAATTACATGTCCATGGAGAATCTGGGGTGGTCGAAGATAATGAAACGACCACCCTAACCATTCAAAATTACAGACTCTTCTAGGTAGATTATAACAAAGAAAGTCCACTAGCATTGGATGCCATGGAAACCAAAAACTAAATCTATACCTTCTAGTTCTACAAATTATCAAGGTATTTAACATAAGCTTAAAAAACAGACTATAATAAAAAAACTTGACATGGCAATCCGAACCCGAGAGAGGCTGAGTTGTCGAAGGAGACAAGACCATGAATTACGGAGGGGGGACCTCCTTCAGGATGGGGCATCCCCATCCTCCTTCCTTAGAGTAGGTAGTAGGATTGTTTGTCGAAGGATGAGAAGACTTGCCGCTCGGGCCCTCGTTGTCACAAACACGTTTGAATAGAGGTTCGGTGGTGGTCAGAATGGGAAAGGAAGCATTGGTGGCAACCGTATGAACCGGGGCAGAGCCTCTTTCCAGTGACCTTCCTCCTGTTGTACTGCGACATCCCACCTCTGTAGTGCTAGCCCGTCTCTGCACACTGGCCAGGCATTTCCAAGCATAGGTGGCGTCTAATTTGTTGAGTTGGTTGTTTAGGTCGGTCAGCTTAGCTTTGACAGAGAGGACCATGGTACGAGTTGAGCTCCAGTTCCCTAGCATGTCCTCCATAAGAGTTTCCAACATGTTTTTTATGAGCCAGTAGTGATTGACTTTACGTCCCCCTCTTCTTGTGGCAAGCTGTTTGTTAACCAAATGGGCCTCCCAATCGTCAATCAAGACCCTGACAGGCATCGAAATCCCAACTTCATACCCTTCCTCCACCATCAAGCCTAGACCGCGCTCCTACTCTGATTTCTACTATGTCAAGGCAAAGAGGAACCTCGAGGAGGGGCAGCAGCGGTAGGGGAAAATGCAGTCTAAGGAAGCAGTGTTGCTGCAAAACCAAAACCAGAATGAGGTCTCTGAGCTCTAAGGAGAACCAATTAAGTGGAGCTGAGGAGGAAATTCAGAGCCAAAAACTACCAAGCACGACAGAGAGCCACCAGATACTCCCTCCCTCATCCATTGACTATGATAAGCCTCTCGCTCAAGGAGGTGGGATAATCAGTGTCGGTCCAACTTTTAGTGAAAATGGTTTCTTGAAGGCTACTGTTTATGTTATTCCATATTTCTTCTATGGATCTTTTATTGTTTTCAAAGATCCTGCAATTGCGCTCCTTTTAAGTATTCCAAATAACGAACCCCGGGGTGAGGTCCCTTAAGTTATTGAGGTTCTTGCTTTGAAAAGGATTCTCATTCCACTGCTGCAAGGTGTCGGTGATATTGCCCTTGACCCTTTTTGTCCTCCTGAAGTTTTTGGCTACAGAGTCCCAGAGTGCACTGGTGAAAGGGCAGGAGTCCAATAAGTGATCAATTGTCTTCTGTTGGCTGTTGCACAACATGCAGATAGAAGGCCCCTGAAACCCTTTTTTCAACAAATTGTCCTAAGTTAGGATACGTCAATGAGAGAGAAGCCAGAGGAAGAAGGAGACCTTGGGCCAAAAAAGAGGATTCCAAATTTCTTTCCATAGAGGGAAAGGCTGCTCCACCAACCCACAAGAGAGAATGGCATAGGATTCCTTGACAGTGAAATCACCTTTTGGTAGGTGCCCCCAATGAATGATGCCCGACCCCTGTTTAGTTTTGAGTTTTCTACTTTGAATTTCTTGCCAAATGGTCCCCAAATGGTTTAGGTTCATTGAGTTCGACCAACTGTTGGGTTCCTTCCAAAGACAGCGAGAGATGATTTCCTCAGTTTTCCAATAGTCTTTTTTTATGGCATTCTCGTTAGAGTGTATGAAGTTTTGAACCTCTTGATGCAGAAAGAGGCTCTTGAGACTTGGTAGTAGCTGCCATGAATCACACCTGAAGAGATCTTTGTTCCCATCCTTGATTTCCTAGAAGCTATGTTGTTGGATGAGGGCCCTTTAGCAGTTAGCCGCTTTCCAGATCGAGGAGCCTGAGATACCTTTATCAAATCTTATCATTTCATTATGGGCCATCTCCTCTATATTTTCTGTACTAGAGCTTCGCCCAAGGTGAGTCATTCTTGGAAATCCATTTCCGCCAGATTTTCGCTGAGAGGGCTTGATTATTGATTTCGGGATCCCTGATCCTAGCCCTCCTTCTCTCTTTGGGAGGCAGACCTTTTTCCAGCTGATGAGAGCCCATTTGTTTTTGGTTTTGTCACATCCTCAGAGGAAGAACCTTTGTAGGTTTTTGATAACCTTAAGGACCCATTTAGGGGCAGTAAGGACAAAAAAGGTACAGATGTAAGGATTGGAGAACAACTTTTAAAAGGACAGTCCTACTAGCCATATTTAGAGAGTTAAAAGTACAAGAGGTGATATGACTTTCCAACTTATTTAGGAGTTCCCTCAAGAAGAGTGTTTAACGACGGAATCGTACATAGGGGCTTCCAGGTACTTGGAGGGAAGGGAAGAGACTGAGAACCTAAGAATTCTGGCAATGTTGCATTGAGTGGTTACACCAGTGTTGAAGAAGAAGACTTGTCCAAGTTAATAGAGGTTTCAGAGGCTTTTGAGAAGGTGTCCAGGATGGACTTGAGGAGACGAGCTTCTTGGACTGAAAGGTGCTCGAATAAAAGCTTGTCATCGGCGAATTGCTGGTAAACTTGAGAGGGAGACCCATGGAGGGAGAGCTCACACAGGGAGTGGGAGGAAACAACTTCTTGGAGCATGTGGCCCAGGCCTTCTGCCATGAGGATAAAAAGGAAAGGGGAGAGGGGGTCCCCTTGACGGAGGCCGCAGGAGGGAGAGAAGGTGGAAGAGGGAGAACCATTGACAAGAACTGAAAAGAAGGCAGAGGAGATGAGTGTGATGATCATTTGATCCAGACTTGGTAGAACCCGAATGCGAGAAGCATGTTTTCAACGAAAGTCCAACTCATCTTGTCAAAAGCTTTAGAGAGATTCAGTTTCAGGAGCATACCAAGGGATTTGGTAGTTTTAAGGGAGTGGATGATCTCATACGCTAGGATAACACCGTTAAGGATTTGTCATCCTTCCACATAGCCCGATTGTTCGGGGGAAATGAGCAGGGGGAGGAGGGGTTTCAGACGATTGGCAATCACCTTTGAAATAATCTTGTAATCACATTATAGAGGGATATGGGTCGAAACATATTGGGATGGGAAGCACCTGTTTCTTTTGGGATCAGAGTGAGATGAGTGGCGTTAAGGGCTGACTGTTGATTAAGTTGTCATTGATGCCAACGGTGCTTGGTCATTTATGCCAACTCTTGAGTCCTTGGTGTCCCTTGTGGAGCCCCTAAGGGTTAGTGTTTAGTTTGTGGTTGTCTGTGTCAGAGAAGCCCTTTTGACCTTGTCCAAGCCTAAGCTTGAAGCCCTTGGAGGCCTTGGAATAATGACAGAAGCCCTGGTTACCCATTGACTTGATCAAGTTCACCTAAGTTGTATCTTGGTCCCATTTGAGTCTATTGTCGAGTTCCTTACTCCTGGTTGATCTTTGGTTATTGGTCTTTGTGTTGCTTGTTATGCTTGTACTTGTTTTGGTCTCTTGATTGGTTGTTGGATGGATGATGTGGCTCATATGTGTAAAGTCCTTGATGTGTTGATGGTGGAGACCATTGCTTGCATTGGATGGTCTTGAGGTTGTTGAGTTCTTGTGGGGTCCTTAAGCCCACAAGCTTAGATCTTGATCCTCTTACATGTGGAGACTTGGGTCTTGGAACCCAAAGTTATGGTGGTATGTTGGAACCCCTTCTTATGGGGTCCTTGGTGTCCTTGGAAGTTTGGGTCTTGAACCCATACATATGGTGGTTTGATGGCCCTTGGACACTATATGGTCATTGCCATGTTGTAGCCTTGTGATCATGGATATGAAGCCCATAAGGTATTGCAAACTAATGGTGAGGTATTTGTACCCCTCTTTTGGGGTGTTGGTACTTTTATGGTGATGAAGATATATAGTGGAACCATTGGATATGTTTTTAATGATATGGAGAACTTGAACATGATGATGTTGAATCCCTTGAAGTCCTTGAAGCCATCTTGTATAATAATGATGATGATATTCTTGAAAAAAGTCTTTGTTCCAACTTGATTGGTGGTGTTGGGGTCCTTGATACCCTTGATATGATGAGTATATGGTGGATCCCTCTTTCTCGTAGATGTGAAGTCTGTGGATGTGAACACCATCAAATCCCTCATGCGTTTGATGATGTCCATTGGAGCCTTTGACCTTGGAACTTATGCATAAGGTAAGATGGTCTTTGGTACCTTTATTTGTGGAATCTTTAAAGTCCTGAACAAATTGAAGAATTTAAGGGTATTAGACCAAGAATTTGAAAATATACCCATCATAGGAAGGTGGTCCTCCTCAAGCCATTTCCGTTGATACATGGAGCATCTTCTAACTCACGGTTGAATATATATGAATTTTTGAAGTTGGTGTACCCCACCTTTTTGGGTCAGGCGACCAAACAAAAGAGAATTTAATTACTTGTAATTTTGAATTGCATGTCGGCCCAGTTTGAGGTACTAACTTTCCTCCATGACCTATATAAATAAAATATCAAACATTTCATCTGTTCATCAATCAAGTCTCTTTTTGGTATTTCACAACTCTTGGAGAAAAGTGCGAAACTTTGTGGAGGAAATTTTTTTGGGCATCTTTGAGGATTGAAGAAATTCACTAAATTTGCCATAACTTTCTCATACGGAATCAGAATTACAAAATTCTTGGCTCGTTGGAAATATTGTTGTGAGGGCAATGTGATGACATGATCTAGAGTTTCTTTTTGTTTGTCTATTGTTTCTTCATCTTGTGATCTTCAAAAAAGTATGGTTCATGCTTTTGGGTTTCTCTTGTAATGGCACATGTCTCTCTTTGATAGAGTTCATCTTTGATCTTAGTATGAGAGCCTATAAATTGGTATATATCTTTGAAGTCATTGAATATGTTATGGAGGCTATGGCGATGGTTATCTTTGAATATATCTTGATGTGATCTTGATATAGATCTTGATGATTATCTTGGATATTGTTGGCATAGATTTTGGTGTTTATCTTGACTGTTGTATAGTGTAGTATTGAATGAGAAATTGACATGTAAGTAATAGATCTTGTGAGTGATTTCTTTGATCAACCTAAGTGTTTTCTTTGAAAACTAGTTTGACAAGTGTTGATCATTGTGTGGAGCTGGACTGTTATTGACTGTTAATGACAACCTTTGACAGTATTGTAAGTGACTATTTGATTGATATTTATTTGATTTGTTGGATTGATTTGAGTGGAGTGAAAAATCCTTTTGTGTCTAAGAGTTAATGAGATTGACTGAGTTTGACATAGTCGGTTAAGTCTTTTATCTTCTTGGTTGAAGTTAGTTGGTTGAGGTATATCATGTTTAACTGTCAAGTATTCCTTGCCTGTGATTGAGGTTGGTTGTGGTTTCATTGAGTTGAGTGTGATTGGACAAAGTTTGGTTGACCGTATGTGAAGTCTCTTGGTTGCTCAAATGCGTCTCTTACTTGATAAACTAGGCCAAGTAAGAAGGCTTGCTTGACTGCTAGAGCACTTCATTAGATTAACACAAGTATATGATTGATTTGGCAGTTGTATACAAGGAGCTTGGTACGGGTTGGTTCAATTGAGCAAGATTGGCACAGGTTGCCTTATGTGTAATTGGTTTGACTCATACTGGCTGAGTTTTGGTTTGACTCAGGTGGATTGAGTTTGGTGTGCAGTTGGTTAGACTCAGATTAATTGAGTCGGTTGATTTGAGCAACAGATGGATTGGTACAACTTGATTGGACAGGTTGATGAGCAGTGTGGTACAGTTGTGGTGCAGTGGATGATGACCAGTTGATGAGTAGTGATCAGATGATGAGCAGTGGTTAGTAGTGCCAGCGGTTGTGCAGTGTGGTACAGTTTGTGCAGTGTAGTACAGGTGTTGATTAGCAGGTCCATAGGATCAATGCGATCGTGGTTCAATAGTTTCTATCTTCATACCAGGGTGGCAGGACGGGGCCAGAGAACTAGGAAGCTGGAGCTTCCTTAAGGTTGTAGCCTGTAAAGCAGGGGGTTGTAACCTCCTTCCAATTGTAGCTAGAAAATTGAATTCATTGTAATAAGGGGGTTGTTGCCTCCTTCCAGTTGTTGTTGGAAAACTATTATTATAAGGCTTTCCATGTAAAAATCTCGTGTACTGTGTTTTGCTAGGCTTCTTATGTGATGATGATAATAATGTTGATGATGTATAATGATAATGTGATAATGCATAATATTGAATAAGCTGATGATTGCTAAAATTGAAAAAGTAATAAAAGCTTCACACACTAATTCCCCCCCCCCCCCTCAGTGTGCTCGATGTGTCGAACACCGGCAGGACCCATTGCTTTTGATGTGATTCCTCCACCAGTTCCATAATCTCCATTTTCAGTAGATCCCAACAATGATGAAAGAAGTTAATAGTGAAGAGGTCTAGACTTGGAGCCTTGCCTTCGACCATCTGGTGAACCGCTTCCTCTACCTCCTGCATGCTGATTGGTTGCTTGAGTAAAGCATTATGCTATTCTGTTAAAAGGGAGGGTATATGTTGAGTGACCTGAGTGATGGCTTCCTGACGCGAAGGATTTGGTTCCGTGAGCAGATTGCTGAAGTACTTGGTTAGCTCTTCTGCCATATCCGCATGCTCCTCGAAAACCTCTCCATCCTCAGAGTGGAGTTTGATGATTCTGGTTTTTATCATGCTGAATAGTGGAACGATGGAAGAAGGTCGTGTTTCTTTCACCTTCTTTTAGCCAACTCACTCTAAACTTTTGTCTCCAGAGAATTTCCTCTTGCTCACATCTTTTGTTTAGTTGATCCAGAAGGTCTTTTTCCTTGCCTTTGATATCTTCGTTATACCGCTGTTCCATTATGTGGAGCTGCAATTTTCTAGTTCTGCCTGAATCACCATTTTGTCATGGAAGATGTTGCCAAAGGTGGTATGGTTCCATTGTTGAAGGCTGGCTTTGAGATGCTTCAACTTTTGATGCATGATAACCATTTTTGATTTGCCCTTAATTTGCATGCTAGTCTGCCACCTACTGACTATGTCCAGGAAGGAGGGGTGTGTAAGCCAGAATTTTTCGAATCTGAACGACTTGTTAAGGGGGGTGCCAATGCTGTGCCAAGAGAGGGAAACAAGCTAGTGGTCTAATCCTACCATGGGTAGAACAAAGGCCTCAAGGATCCCAACCATGGTAAGAATACATTCCGTGGCAAGAAAGTTGTCAAGGCGTTTGGCTAACTGGTGAGCACCACCCCTTTTATTATTCCAGGTGAAGAAGCCAGAGGACGTATGAATGTCCACAATGGCACTATTGCTAGGGTGGTTTTGAAGGCCTGGTCCTCATTAGAGAGAGCTTTCAATCCTCCTTTTTTTTTCATCCAGGGTGGTTATCATATTGAAATTGCCTCCAATGAGGATGGGGGAGTTAGGATGTTGTAGAGTGAACCATTCAAGGAAGTTAAGAAGTTGTAGTTTATGACTCGCTGATTGGGGTCCGTAGACATTCAGAAGATAACCTCTAATGTTAGTTCCAGCGAGGTGAAAAAGGGCAGAGATGGAGTGAGGTGAAGAGGCTAAGTTGCTGAGAGAGATAAGAAGAGGGTTCCAACAAATAGAAATACCTCCAGAAGCTCCTCTGGCATCAATGGCGGTGTATTGGCTTCCTTTCCAAATCCTGGTGATCAGCTTGATAATGGCTTCAATGGTTCAATTGGTTTCCTGGATGAAGATAACGACAGACTTTTCTTTTTGAATCTTAAGCTTCAATATTCTTTGTTTTGAGGGTTCATTGAGGCCACGAACATTCCATGAGATGATCTTCATTGGATAACTAATGAAGAGGTGGAGAAGAACTCTGTGAGCTGGGCATATTGCCCTGATTCAACAAGCGTGGTTCCCAGTCGATTTAATCGATGAAGATCCGTTTTGCTTCCACGCTTTTTGTTGTCACGATGGAACTTTTGTTTGTCCTTCTGGGGAGGGATGTGAACTCCCAACTTGTTTTGGGCTTTGGCTTTAGCTAAGGCCTCCTGCAACAATTGGATTTGCTGAGTTGGGATAGAGTCGTTTGCTTTCTTGGTATATGCATCCTCCATTCCAAGCAAATCAAGTTCGCCCAGACCCGTTTCTCTCATCTCTTCATCCATGAGAGGATCTGGGTCTAAGTCATCTGTCGTTTCTTGAGGGTCTATGGCGATAGAGGTTCTGGTCTGTTGCATGACTTATTTTCCCGTTGTGAGGTTGGGTGGGGGCTGTGTTTCTTCTGTGTTATCATTACCCTGTTGCTTGGCTTGCTTTTTTTGAGGCTCCACATGGTTAGGGTTGTTGCTGGTATCTTCCTATCCTCGATCCAGATTTGGGTTTTTTGGATGTCCTTCCAGGACAACGAAGCTGTTGCTTGTGGTTGGGCCTTCCTCCTTGTTTTTTTCTGGAGCCGATTTACATAGATTTCTCTTTTTCCTTGTTTTCTAGAAGTCTTTAACATTTGAGTCCTCTTCCTTACGATTCTCAGCACGTACTTTGTTTAGTGGGCAGTCCCTGTATAGATGGTCGTGTTCATGGCGTTTTCAACATCTGAAGGGGAAATGTTCGTAATCGAGAGGCTGAATCCAATCCGAATCTTCATGAGTCAGGCATATGGCATCTGGAAGGGCTTTGGCAGTGTCCATGTAGACACAAATCCTGGCATACGAAGTGTACTTGTTTATTTTAGTTTGATTAGCAATACGAACAAAGCTTCCCAACGTGTTACCTACTTCCTTAAGGGTTTCCTCATCCCAGGTATTCTTGCAGGAGGGGGTACATTTGAATCCAGACAGGAGCCTAGGAGAAGTCTTCTTTCACTGGGCATAATCTTTCTATCCAGTTCCTCAAGTATAAATCCACGACGTTGAAAAAGTACGGGCCTTCGTCTTCCACCCTAGCTTTATCCTCCAGATGGTGGAAGATTATCATGAAAAAGCTGTTCGACCCGAGTTGTAGGCTATAATGGGCCTTGGGTTTCCATTTTGCAGCTATCCACCCTCTGAGGGCTTTGCTGCCAATTTTTTGTACCATAGTTGGATTACCTGAGGAGCCGCCAGTTGACAAACATGATAAATGTTTGTTTCCAGTGTATCAGATGATCCGCCTTTGTGCCTAGCCAGTTTTGGCTAGTTAGTTTTTGTTTTGAATAATTATGACCATGGCCCTGCGGGATTTGTAATAAAATGTGCTAGTAGGGTGTTTTGAGTGGTTCGGTCTCCTAAGACGTAGAATTTCAACTAAGGTATTCCAGGGTGTTTTTGGCCCTTGACAATTATGCTTTGCCTATAGCCGAGTATAATTGACGAGGTTTTCTCTCGCTTCCTCCAAAGCTAGAATACCCGATTTTGAATTCTGGGCCTTGGAGGGTTATCAGAGCCCAACTGAGTATGTATAAACCTACTAGACATTATTAGAATAGACTATGGTGATGTCTCAAGTCACTAGGACCCTCGGAAAAAATTCTGAATTTTTTTTACCAGACGCATCAAATTTTTGATTTTTTAATTTTTAATTTTCCCTAAGTTTTTAATTATAATTTTCCATAATTTAAATGGAAAAATTCAATTTGTAATAAGTCAGCCATCCGGGGTTCGTTTTTAGTGATTGAAGGCTCTAACCTTAAGCCAAAAATCATTCATGATCAGCGAACCAGCTAGCTCCAAGTTTCAGATCATCATTCAGCCACAACTCATATTTTCTCAAAAAAGTCAGTTTTGGGGAAAATATTGATTAAATAATAAAAATGATTATTTTGGAGAAAATACAAATCTCTCCAAATTAATCCAAATTCAGCGAAATGAAATGCAGAATGACATGGCATCGGGCATTAATGATGATTGGAGTTAACAAACTCGGCTTTAGTCAGCATTCAGTGAGCATTGAGTCCTCATCCACTTGGCCAATTCGCCTCCTTCAGTGATGACCACGCTTGGGTGAGTTGGAGCTTGCTCATTGGCTTGGTGTTTTGATCGAGATTGAACTGAGGCATGTATTGATGATCTCTAGGTATTGGCTCCTCCATACCTAGCCTGTGGCTCTTCCAAACCTTCACGCCTACCTCTTCCTTCAAGCTCACGCCCCTCTCTCCTCAAGGAGGCGTCTTCACACGTGTGAGCTTAGCATTGGTTGGTTTTCAGAGTTCAGGGTTGGAGTGGGGGCGCCTTGCCTAAGTGGAGGCCATCCCTCACTCACACCCACTTATTTTTAGATTTGGGCTCTCAGTTATGTGCCGAGTCGGTTAGGTTTGAGTTTTTGGTTTTAGGGTTTTAGCTTGCTCTCTTTGTATAAATAGAGGCTCTTTCAGCTCTATCAAGGTGGATGATTGATGTAGAGAACCTCTGGTGAAATATTGTAATGCTTGTTGCTCTCATGCAACCTATTTGAATAAAGAAAGGCTTCGGAGGCTCATGCTGTGTAGATCTTGGATGCATATGTTACGGTTAATGAGGTGATATTATTTCAATTGCTTTGCTTTTGCTAATTTGTGGGTATTAATACATGCTTTAGAGGGCTTATAAAAGCACGTCAGAATAGGTATTTGTAGCTTTCAAGTTACCTATTTATTTCATTTGCTTCCAGAAATCTTAAAGAGCATTGTTTTATTCAGTTATATTTCATGCTTTTGTGATTTCATTTAGTAAGTAATACATGATTTAATCCCCGTTTTGGCAAGTGTATATGTTTTTGTTTGCAAATTATTTCACCGCACCAAGTAAAAGGTTGAGCTAAGTTGCATCTCCTTTTCTTGGAGCCAAGCATACATTTCTAGCAGCTGCATGCTATTTGGGATCCCGAGTGGTTTCAAAGATTCAAGATCCAAGTGGTTTTATCTTCTTTATTCACCCTAAAATTAATTTTTTTTCAATTTCTCCACTTTATGTTTGCAAGTAAAAATCTGATCTATAAAGCTAATCGTTTGCATCTTACTTGCTCTCATTTCTAGATCTAGGAAGTGTCAAATTCTTGCATTTTACTTAGATCTAGTTAGTACTTGAAGTAGCACAAAAATTCCTATCTTTGCTTAAGTACTAAGTGTAATTTTTAGTGTATTGTATTGTCTAATTCATCATTTTGCAGGAAAATAGCTCGCTGGTTTTTCTCTTTTCATGACAGGTTAAGCAGAAATGCTGGCAAAAATTAAAGATACAAGCTCCAAGAAACATTCCTTTTTCCCCTTTCTTCATCCCCATTCTCCAGGTTGCCTTGAAGACATTCTCAAGACCACAAAAGGACTCCAAACTTCAAGCATTGTAAACAAATTAATAAAGAGCAAGTGGGATTATGGCTCCCACACCCCTCTTCCCCCATTTGGGGGAAGCTTGTATCGTCCCTTTTTCATGCTTGCATATTTGTTTAATAATTTGCTTAGAATAGAATAGGGAAAGATAGTTTATTTCTGATTAGTTCATTTGTCATAAAGTAGAAAAGATAAAAACTTTCCTGTTTTAGTGTTTAGTTAGTTCAAAGTTTTGTTTTATTTACCTTTTTGATATAATATTGCAAAACCTAAAAATTATCAAAATCTCTTGAATCTCACTTTGCGGATCAACAGTGCTCTCTATCGGAGAGTTGCTTTTCTCTTGTTATCTTTTGTTTTGTTTACTTACCCCCATGCTCTCCCGATTAGGGCCTAAAAATCTGAAAGAGACTCTTGGGTAGATTAGCTCTTTTAATTTTTTTTAAGTTTAATCAATTAATTACTAAAGTCTCTTGAACTTGCTATAACCCAAGTCAAGAGCAGTCTCTATCGGAGAGCATAGTTAGTTTTGCATTTTCCTTGCATTAGGCATATAGAATAGCTAAGTCTCTTGAACTTTTGCCATAAGACAAGGTTAAGAGCGCTCTCTGTCGGAGAGTTTTAATTAATCTACTTAATAAAATCTTGCAACTCACATTCCCATAATTAATTAACTTCGTTGATTATCCTTCACCTAGTATGCTCTGTCGACTTTCGGGTTGGGCTCGTACTTAGAACGGTGAATGGACTTGCTAAGTTCGCAAAGAAAAACATAATAAAACTTAACCCCATAACCAACGCATCGACGTTGTAGAAAATTTCATAAGTTTTTCTTAGTAGAGGCGCTGGAACTCCCCTCTGTTTAAGCTTCTCAGCTAGTTGGTTAATCTTCGCGATACCAGCTTGGGATACTGGGCAGGCCGTCATGTCTCCAATGGATTAACTTGGAACATTTTCCTGGCTATTGAAAACCTTTCACTAAAACCATAAGCAAGATCATTTAAAACACTTAAAATATACCAATAGCACTTGCACAACATTACATCCACTAGCTTTATTTCAGGACTTGTTTTTATTTCTTAAGGCATTGCAGAGCTTTGACTCCATAAAGGCACTGGTCTATTAATCTATGCGTGATTGTTACATCTGGATCACTTGTCTTAGCTTATTTAAATCTTTATCTGTGAATGCATCTTTATCTTATAAAGTCTTGATATATTGTTCATCTTTTAATCCAGTACAACAACGTGGATTGCTTTTTTCTTGTGCTTGAAATTCATAATTTTAATCATTTCTAATTACAATAACTCCTAAACAACACCCATCCGTATCCATAACCATTAAAAACACTTTAACAACTTGAGAGCCATAGAAACTCTTTTGTAGGGACTACCCCCCTTGGCTTCGTTAGGAGTTAGCCTAAACAGAGCAGCTAGGAGTAGTTGACAATACCTAGTTCTGTGCTTGCCCCCAGGGTCACATCTTTCCCACTTTCCTAAGTGAGGAGACAGCTTTCAGAAAGTTTTTGCTGCTGGTGTGCAATCGGCGGACAATAGGCTTGTTCAGTGGGACAAAAACCAATGAACTTTCCTATGAGAGCATGATCCTTCATCTTTTGTACCTTAGCATTTATTCTTTCTGACGGGAGATTGAGACATGGTCGATCCTTTGTACGGGTGATGTAAGTATTTTTTCCGTGGTGGCCGCCATCAGCCTGAATGTTTTCTGGACTGCGATTTTCATTTTTTGCTAAATCTTCCATGGGGATGGGTATATCCTCAGATCCGATTTTCAGTGAGGCTGTGGAGTTTGTGCCTGGAAATCCATTGATATTTTTTGCTTCATGATATGATTGGGAGGGGCATTCCGCCCCTCCCTTCACTATTGCCATTGATTTGCTTGAGGGCCTTCAGCTGGCCGTCAATCATCCAGGGGGATCTAACGATACCAGTCAGGGCCTGAGAAACGACTAGAGCGAACCCTAGAAACAAACCCTAGTCGCTCGTCCATTTAGGCTTTGTTCTTCCTCCGCTAATGAAATTTGTTGATTCTTCAACTTTTTGATTTTGTTTTGAAGGTCTTGGTTTTTTGACTGTTGCTTTTTTAATTTTTTTGATTTGCTCGAGCAACATTTGATTAATGTTCCTTAGCTAGAAATTTCTTGATCTTTCTCTGATAACTTTTTGTTGAATTCCTTCACGAGATCTTGATTCTCTTGTTCTAACTTTTGAAAACACTGCCTTTTCTCCTTTGAATTCATGGTTTTTGCAAGTAGTTTTTGATTGTGATTTCTTATGTGGGAAATCTCTTCATCTTTCTCAATGATGACCGTATCACATTCTTTCTATCGATCCTGCAACTTTTGTATTGACTTCTGGCTATCTTGAAGGATCACTTTTGATAAGTCCTTGAGGTCTTCTAATGAGGGCACCTTTGAGCATGGATTCATTGTGATGTCTTGCAATGTTATTGTCTTCTTTTGTATGAGGATGTCAAAATCTTTTTCTTCATGTTCAAAATGAATGTACCTGTTACCAGCTAAGTTGTACTTAGTTGGTTTTCAAGTGAGTCGACAATGTTTGAACAAGGATACTTGTTCATGATCAGAGTTCAGAAGACCATCAGGCCTTTTTGGTCCTTTTTTTTTGGGTACCACATGTTCATACCCCATTGGGGGAATTGTAATAAATGTATTAGCATGGCAAACTTTTTGTAAAGGACTTGGCTTTTTAAGACTTGGACGTCAATTTGATCATTCCATGGTGTTTTTTCCCTTGTCAATTATGCAATGTTGAATAAGCGATGTATAATTTTCGAGTTTTTCACCACTCCTCCAAAGCTGGAATGGTCGTCTTGGTGGTTAGGCCTTAGGAGGTTATTAAAGTTCACGTTTTAATGTATATAAGCATGCTATGCATCGGTTTTGAGTCGTATGGACATGTGCTAGCCCCCCCCTAAGTTTTTGTTCAATTCTGAGAAAATTATTTTTTCTCGCAAAATTAGGCCATTTTTAATGGTTTAATTAAAAAAATTATAAAAGGTATAAAAACTTGATCTGGAGGCTAAATTTGTCTTGTGGATGCTTGTTTTAACACTCAGAGTGTCCTATTCAGTGTTGCTAGAGCGTGGAAGCGAAGCGGGTGCGGGTGCGGGAAGCGGGTGCGTGGAAGTGTGTTTTTCAAAAAATGGTCGGAAGCGAAGCGTGGTCGGAAGCGTTTTTATATATATATATAGTCAAAAGAAAACATGTAGAATGTCAAACTAGATGCAAAATTTATGAAACATGTATGTTTGTGATACTTCCAATATATGAAATGCCATCTAGATTCCATATTATCCATCATTCCATCCATACTACGTAGTAAATTAATGAATAATCATTCAAGCGTCAACCATCTAGCTGTTAACAATTACAAAATACAAAGTAACAAATTGAAATACATTTTACAAATACAAATAGAAACCATATAGATTCTAGCAATTACAAACATAAAAACTTTAGAACCATATAATAGGGAAGTACATCATTAACTTATGGAATGAAAAAGGTTATCCACCAATTGTCAACATGAGCCATAGCCAAATAGTTTTGTTTACAAAAATTGGCTATTTGCATAAGTACTACAATGATAATTAAACTGAAATCTAGTAGACTAGTAAACTGAAAAACAATCTATTTCTCCTACTCCTATCTCCTCGAAGTCCTTCCACTTCCACCACCGCGATTGCCTCGTGGGGGTACACGAGGTGGTAGTGACTGTGAAGTTGAAGCAACTAACTGTGAAGGTCCTTCTAATGCAGGTACTGGTACAACTGTACTCAAGGGGGGCCCTCCACAGGGCCTCGCAGTCGCACTAGGTGGTGGCATCTCAGCACGTTCATCCTCCTCCAAAAGAGCATTCTCCAACTCCTCCAAAACCAATGCTCCATCCTCCAAA
>LPNX010780082.1:1927063-1956167 GCA_001517045.1 Pseudotsuga menziesii
AAAGCATTATTTTGCTAAAGGGGCATCAAAACGTCATTTTAATGCTAATAATGCGACGAAATGACAAAGTGAAAAAGTCATATGGGGACATGTCAAACATGGGAAAGTCAATGATGGTGATGTTGAATGGTTTGAAGGATAAAAGCTACCTGTTTAAGGAATGGGGATGACTCAAGAGTGGGCCCCATGAGAGGTGGCGACTTCATTAACTAAAAAGATGCACTCGCCTTCATCCCTTTTCTCACGTGTGGAGGGTGACATGGCAAATCAAACAAAGGAGACGAGTTAATCATTGATTTGGTGCATTGGCAGTGTTTCCATGTTGGAGGTGATTTAGATGGGAGCCAATATCATAATGATTCATCACGATTTGATGTGGTAGCAAGCTACCTAATTTAAAGATGTGCCATATCCCTCATGCTTGATGTGTTGGTTGTGGTGGTGAGTTCTCTTGAGTGAGTGATCTATCCAAAGGTGAGGCACATCTCTTTTGAGAGGTGGCGCCCTCTCCTTCTTTCAAACTCAAGTTTAGATCATCACTCAAGTTGCTCAATGTGAACTCCCACTTGTGGAAGCGCCCCCCCTCTCTCATTTGGTTATTTAAGCAAAGCTTTTGCTCATTGTTTTGGCATGGTCAAAATACCAAAGGAATGCCCAAGTGTTGTATTGCAGTTGTAATACTCTTCGGAATAATAGAAAGGATTTGGAGGTCCCATGTGGTGTATGGCTCAAGTGTGTGGATGAACATTGCATAATTCATGAGGTAATCGGTATCATTCTTTTTTGTTGTATTTGTGGTTTGTTGTGGGCCTACAAGGAGAAGTAATCTCAGTAGGGTAAGAAATTTCTTGCTTGATTATTTCTTACTGAGTAGTTGCATTAGATCTCCTGGACGTATATGTTATTTTTGTTCAAATGCATGTTTTCCAGGTTTCTTTTGTAGTTAATACCCTTGCGTTTAACCATGTCTTTGTGCAAGAATTGATGAGTTGATACAGGTAATTAGTCTCGAATGTTTGGTTGCTCTTGTTTGAGTCCTCCAATTTTCGAGCACTTCCAAGGAGCATAGTCCCTCCACTTTCCACCAACAAACTCCACGACTCAAAGGATTCCCAAGCTTGGAGCTATCTCTTCTTTCTCTTTCCTTCACTTTTAAATTAAGTCTTTCTTGGTTATCATTACTCACATGCTTAAGTAGATTAGTATTTCTTTTGAAAGAATATCTAAAGGTTGATTTGTTTAAGCATGTATCTAGATCTAGAGTCATAAAGTAATGTTTTTGAAGTAGATCTAGTTTTTATTAAGTACTTGTGCATATTTCCAATCCTTCAGTACTTAAATATTCTTACGTTCTTAACGCTTTATTTAGCATATTTGGTGCGTTATTGGTGGCTGGTTTTTCACTTTAATTGCCAGGACAAGGAGAAGTGCTGCCGGAAAATCAAAGATCTAGGTTGTTCAAAGACCCCTCGGAGCACCATTCTTGATCTTGTCTTACTCATAAAGCCTTGTAGGCCTTTAAATCCAAAATTATAAGGACCAAAGGTATCCACCTCAAAAGCTTTGTAAATACCGTAATAAAAGATTTTTGAGTAGGCTCCTAAGAGCCTATTCCCCATCCCCCTTGGGGGGATTTGCGTTGGTGCACTTTTTTCATGGTTTTGCTTCTGTTAGTATAGTTTTGCTTCTGTTAGTATAGTTTTGCTTTATAGATCAGTATAGTTTGCTATTTTAAATTTCAATTTCATTCATTTGCAAAGTAATACAAATACTAACCCAAGCTTGCTTTCCTGATTACGGTTCACGAACAAGGGTTTGCCCGAGTACTGGACCGAAAAGAGGCTCTTGGCTGTAGTAATTACACTAACATTTTACCCTTTTTAGCTTTCACAATATTAAACTGGAACAAACATTTTGCACAGACCTCCGCGTATTGTCTACCCATGGTAGGCTTGCCCGAGCTTTTGGATACTCAGAAACAGGGTTTGTTACATTCAAATAAGTTTCACATCTAATAAAAACTCATCTTAATAATATCGGCTTTCCCTTGAACATACGGAAAGACGACGTACATGAAGTTTGTCATTTGTGGGCAAATTCTTCAGAGATGGCGGGAACAACTAGAAAGTGACCGCGAGGCCCCTTCAAGCTACACCCTTGTTTGGTGTAGTGTTGTACACACTCCCATGACTCCATCTACCCCACATCTTCTTGCGAGGAGCCACTTTTGTCAAAATCCGAACACATTCCCTATACCTTAGAGTATATCGGGAATTCCCTTTTTCCCCTAATCCACTCATCTCATTTACTAAATCTAAAACTGACCAAGAACACTTGCACTAGGTCTTTTACTTGTATCGTACATTTTATTGTGAATATTCATTTACTCATCTGGTGTTGTATAATTCATATGCTGTTGTATTTAAATTATCTATTGCAATAATCTTGGCAATAATCTTGTTTCAATCTTTAGTTATAAAAAAAAATCCTAAACAACTTACTCATCCATAAACAACCACTAAACGCTTAATCAACGTTAGTAACTCTTAGGGTTTACCCCCCTTGGCTTCGTTAGGAGTTTGCCTAAACGGAGGAGTCAAGATCAAGTGACAGTACTTGACTCGAGACTTGCCCTCAAGGACACACTTAGTGGCTTGAAGATTTCTGCAGCGACAACCAAACCCCCAGGTGCGTGAAAGGCGGCAACAATACCCAGTGATTCCAACCAGCTTGAAGCAAGAATTAGGCTGGCTGCTCCTTTATCCATAGTTGTAACATTGATTTCAAATATGTATTTATAACTATCACCTAGTTTTTCGATTATACTGGTCTCTAGAATCATTACTTGAGTGGCCAAATCCATATTAATGTAATTTCCCTTAAGGTTTGCACCTATGTTGCACGAAACTCATAAAATGCCCACGTATCGGTATTGGAAATTTGCAGAAACTCGAAAACTTATTGGAAACTTATGGGAAAATCCCTAAGGGCCCATGAGCGGCTTGGGACCTATGGGAAGTCTAAAATCCCTAGTTTATGGAAAATTAAAACAAATTAACTTCTAAATCATTTCTAAACATACCTACAAATTAACCTAACATTCTTATTTTATTATAAGATAATGTGTTATTAAAAATTAAAAAAACTATATACATATATATATATATACCGTGTTTCCCTTGACGTACCCATTTTGGGAGTGTCATGTTTCCAAGCGTTCCCATTTTGAAACTTGTACATGTTTCCACGTTTCATGCAACTTAGGTTTGCACTAATAATGGCGTTAAGTTCTTTTTCTTAAATACTCCTTTTGAATGTTAATAATTCGAAGCACGATGATTCAATACCTTAAAAAAAAATCTTCCTTTATTTTCACTATTGGACTCCGTTTGTTTTTTCGTGAATATTTCTCATTGAGACATACATTGATTGAGAATTTATATCTTCCTTCATATAACTTGATCAACAAAAGTACCTCTTGGGAATCATCAACCAAAAAGGAGCCTATCCCCCTTACGACATGTTGACCACCTAACCAACTAGGTGGGCAACCATGTACCATGAAGAGAAGCAAAGTGTACCTAGCAATTTTTTCCAAGCTCTAAAAGACTTAGCAGGGCAATTTTGCCCCTTTCTTCTCTTCTTCTTTTCCATGGAATTTCTGCACCCCTGAGGGGGATTTTGTTACGATATGTTAGCGTGATGGTCAAATTTTTGTAAGACTCAGTTTCTAGGACTTTATCATTAGGGAAGTCCTTTCATCGAGTGTTTTTTCTTGGAGAATTAAATTTGCTCTTTAGCAACTTTAATTATTTGAGTTTTCACTCAAAATTCCTCCGAAGTGGTGAAAGACGTTCTAATGATTGATCCCGTGGGGTGATTAAGGTCTAGGAGTGCTGTATATTACCATGCTAAACATTATCCAAAGTCTCACAGAATTTCATTAAGTTTTGCTTAGTATTTTTTAATCTTTTGTAATTAAAAAATGTCCCTCAGCGTAAAATGTTATACAAAAGAGGGATAAGTGACTCCTAGTGCCCATAAATAGGGCTATGGGTACTCAAAATAAATGGCCTAAGACCCGTTACACACTTGAACCAAGTTTGGGTTCGTAGTAGTGGATCGTTTTGAGTCTAGACCACTATTTGTCAAAGTCAGTAAAAAAATTAGGAAAAATTGCCTAAAATTAAAAATGACAAGTTTTCTAAAGTGTCTACAGTCACTTGGAAAGGGTAATTAAGTTTCTTAAAGTCACATTATGTATTAAGAGGGAAGTAAAAGAAACGAGCGGATAAGTAATCAATGTAGCAATTGTGGTCTTTTGCAATAAAGGGCGAGTTGAGGCCATGATCTTCATCCCCTCTCGTTCCAAAAGGGGATTTAAAGGGGGATGATGGGGACCCCTTTTCGTGCATTTTGTTTGTTTAATCATTCTTTAATCCCACCTGGGGAGATTGCAAAATTGAAACTCAAAGGAATTAAGGTCAGCCTGCACTAATGACCCAGCCAATGACCTTCTAAAGGGGGAGTAGGTCCCATAAGTACTAAACCACTTTGTTCAGCCTAATGTAAGATGAGACCATCTGATTCCAACGAATTAGTATGTCGCGTATTGCGCCGTATGTACTGATTATTTTTCGGGAGACACAGGCTTAACCCGCTAAAGAAAAACCAACCATATAGACATGGTTGAATCAATCCCTCTTGTACTTAATTCTGATCAACCTTGATATGGATTGGCCAGGCTCCCTTCTTGTGGATCATATTTTTCGCAATAATAATAAATCGAGTTGTCTAAAGAGGGGACTTTTTGACCTCTGTTTCCGGCTGGTTTTTACCAATTTTTTGCCATGAATCTTCATGGAATTTTCTAAAACGTTCAAAAACATTGCCAGATCTTACAGAGTGTGGGTGTTGGGGGTTTTCCTGTCATTTGATTTCATTTCTGAGCTTAAAATTGCCCAACAAACACCAAGATTTACAGATTTGGTAGATTGAATTCACCGGATTCCAGCAGAAAATCATCCTGAAAATAAAAAAGTCCCCTTGTTAGACAACTCCATAATAAATAGGGGATCTCGAAGCCCAATATAATAGCTCCTGATGCTAATATCCTCATTTCTAAACAACTATAAATTTGGGCATCCAAGACTTCTTGATCGAGGATTTCTTTGTACTAGAGGAAAAGATGGGCCCCCCATGTAAAATTTCAAGAGTTTGAAGTTGTCTCTTTAAGGGGGGCGCCCTCTCTCACCATGGGAAATGAGAAAAATTGAAATAAACCAAAAGGAGGGGTCCCACATTCCATATGGGGGTGCCTCTCTCTGCTAAGCTTATTTGTGGGCCAATGGGAGAGAGAAATGAGGTTTTACCTCAGTTTTTTTTCACCCATAGTTTTTCTCTCTCATGGACGACCCCATCTTGGGCATTTGCATGCTTTCCAAATGGCACACATGCTAGGGGCCTCTCTCCCCCTCCTTTCTTTTAAAAGGAGGCCTCTCCTCATTTGGGTTACAATCTTTCTACTCCCTCAAGCATTTTCAAGCTCATGCTCTTTTTCTGTCTTGCTCTCATTTTTGTTAGCCATTTGTAATTTTCAGCCATTTGTTTTTTAATAAAAAACCTTTGGAGGAGATTGTTATATAAAAATATATATATAACATTATAATAATAATATAACAATTAATATTAATATTATCAATATTAATTGTTTTTTTTGTTGGCAAAGTGGTGGTAGCCCTTGACTAGCAGGGTTTCCATTGGCTAAGAAACCACGAACCAGAGGCATCTAAGCCGTCAAAATCACCTGGGGATCGCACTCGACCTGGACCGCACCAACACTTAACATGGTTGGATTTTTTGGTATTTGACAAGATTAGATCCGGCGACCTTTTAGCTTAGGGGACGTCATAACCATACCCCGCCACCAACTGTTCTACATCTCGCGGATAATATTAATTGTTAATAATACACAATTAGTAATTAATTAAAAGTCAAGAGTCATGTTTTTACGTGAAAAGGTAGAAAGGGGCTTATAAAAGTACAAAACATTGTGAAATGTAGAATCATCTCATCTTTTATCAAATATATTTTTATTACATCCATACATGGATTATTTATTTTATCTGCACTGGAAGTTTTTCGTAGTAAACCAATTTTTCTCGTTTCATTTGTATCAGAGTGCTCGTTGCTTGATCTGGTCGGTGGTCATCAATTCAGACCTTGTATGAGAAAATCAGGGTTTCCCTGAGTTGCAGGTCTCTGAGCTTTCCACTCCAAAAAAAAAAATACAGAAAAGGGAAATCCTGGCCTCCGCTGCATTCTTTCACCAGCTTCGATCCACGTTTTTCTTCCATACCTCCTCCTTCGCAGCGACCTCCCGTCTAGCCGTCTGCCTTCACAGAATCCCTTCTCGTGCACCTCTCATCTCCCTCCCCCCCGCAACCGTCATCTCTCCATCTACCTACACGCTCTTCCCAAGCTCTCCACTCTCCCACCTCTCCCTCGAACCTTCCATCCACTCTTCGTTACACCGTCCTACACTTCCCACGCTTCTTCCCTTCGCTTGCTCCCTCCACTGCTTGCTGCTCCATGCCTTTTGCTTCACACTGAAACTTTCCTTGCACACCATCCTCTACCATCCCCCCTCCGCTCTCGTTACACTCCACTCCTCCTCTGCACCCTCCCCACACTTCCATTTCTGCATCCATCAATGCTCACACCCAACGCGCGGTAGCACACCACGCTCCATCCTCTACTACAATTCACTGCTTTCCGCCCTCCTTTGCTGCGTCTTCCTTCCACGACCGATCCTCCGCAACCCTGCTCCAGGGCCGCGTCACCCACATGCAGTCCTCTCCTGCGTTCTTTCCCCTCCCGTCAGCTCCGCCATCCCTGTGCTGTTTCCCCCATTCAATACTCCACCATCACGCCGCGCCATACCCTTCCACGCCCTCCACCACTCCACGCTACCATACCCGCGACCTCCCTCCTTCGCGTTCCCCACACTGCCCTCTTCATACCAACCCTCACTCCTTTGCGGTCCATCTCTGCCACCATTTTGTCCTCGCGTGCCACCTTTCTCTCCCCACGCAGCTCTGTTTCGCTACCCCCATCTGCGTACCCCTCCATCACCGTCCGTCGCTGCTTATCTCTGTATCGCCGGACACCATCCTACAACCCCTTGCGGTTCACCTCACCTCACTCAGTCCACCTTACGCTCCTCTCCTTGTCGTATCTCCTTGCAATCCACTCTTACTTTAACCCTACAACTTTGTAGAGAACGAGTCACTCTCTTCATTCACCGCCATTCCTTCCTTCAAACCTTAATTCAAATCCAAAAAAATATATATATATACAAATTTTAATTAAACAAAAATTATTATAATAAATTAAATTTATTATATAATATTTAATTTTATTAATATTTTGTTTTATTAAAATTTTTATTAGATTTTTTTTACAATAAAACTAAAATAATTTAATTATAATAATTATCATATTATTATTATTATATATTATGTTTTTACTTTCTTCATCATTACCTATTCAAAACTTCATAGTAATATTATTATTACAATGTAATAATAATAATTATTATTTAATAATTGTTTTACAATTATTAATTACAAAAAAAAGAGTTATTTAACCTAATAAAAAAAAGTCAACGCTGAAAAAGTCTTAGCAGTGAAATAGGAGATAAAGGAAAAGTTGATCTTGCTATATAAATCTGATTGTTCCTTTGAGAAGTGAGGGTGCATGGTTTAGGGAACTATTGTTATGCCAGCTATACTATTAAGAATCACAGCTTGCTTTTACGCAAAAGGCATTTCACAAGCTCTGCGGTGGATCTTTTAAGTGTATTTGTGTTGGAACACTTGCATTGACCAATGATGAATAAATGTAATTTGTCAATGCATATGCAGATTTATAATTTAGTACATTACTATAAGAAATGTTTTTCTGTAAACTGTACTCCGAGATTGATAGAAATTAGGAACTTCACAGTTCTGATTTTGTGATTTATACTTGAAATCAGAGGTCACACTGGCACAAGTCCTATAGATTTTGTCTTGGTATGTACCTAAACTGACCAGGCTGCTACTTGCATTCTAACATGCTTTCTATTATAACTGATATTTTGTGATTGCTTGGTTTGATGAAAAAGCATGCTTCATAATTTGTTAGTATGTTCAAAATTGAAAGAGATTTGTCTATATATATCTTCTTTATACATTCAGATGCATAACATATTAAGATGAGATTTTTTATCATTCATATTTAGTGGTCAGTTTTGTATGATGATAGTGGAAGATGAAATTGTGATCTTGTATTTCAAGATTTTATGTGCATATCAGAGTTTAATACAGTGTTATTTTATAATAGCCTTGTCTTTTGTGTATGAGAACCATGATTCCTTGAAGCATCATTCCCATCATGTATAGCTTTCTTTGGCACTTAAGATCCTGTTTTTTACAAGAAGAATATATGTATCGTTTTCAGATTGCTTTTGGTACTGACTTTTATGGGCACATGTGCTATTATTCCTTCCCTGCTAGATTTCTTTGTCAACATAATTATTATGGGTTTGATTATTGTCATTGGTCTTTCCTCTCTTTGAATTCTGCAGAATCTTCCGTGCACCTCTCTCTGAACTTATTTCTGCACACAACAAACATCTGGAACAACCTAATTCAAAAGTAGAAAGTGGTCTAGAAAGGATGAACACTTCAGTTTTGGACACTACTTCATTATCAAAAATTGACTTTTCATCCAATGGTTCAGAGTCCAATTCGGAAAAGAGACCAGATGTAGAGGGTATATCTTTCTTGGAAAACATAGAAAACAATCATGGTACATCAGAAAAATGGTTGTGCCAATGTACAACTGCAGATGGAATGAAGCTAGACCAGCACAACTGTGATATGGAAGTTACTGGAACATCTAAAATTGATCTGAATCCTAATGTTTCTTTAGTAGGAGATGTCAAGGAGGGAATAGAAAGTGGTCTAACTCCAAAGCTTCAGAAAATTGTGAAGGCAGGCAGGCCAGCTACATCGGAAAGTATTTTGCTATGGGCAGAAAATGGTTTTACAAGGTATTCACTCCTTCCAGTTTACTGTAGAAAGGAAGGTATTTATTCCTTCCTGTGCATTGTAGTATTAAACATTTTTCTCTTTTCCAATAATGAAAGCAAGAATGCTAAATCATGTAAGTTTATGTCCATCAGCCTGATTGTTGCTGCACCAGAGCTTGATACATGGACTGTTATTGAACAACTTCTGCCACTTCTATCCTTTTCAGCACCTTTTGCCATATATCATCAGTACCTGCAGGTGTTTCTATCATGTTATACCTCCATGTTTTCTGTTTCAGTTTTTCTTTTATATATGTTTTGCAGATAATATCATGCTATACCTCTATGTTTTCTGTTTCAGTTTTTCTTTTATATATCTTTTGCCAGATAAACTACACACAATAGGCAAAATATGCAAGACAGTAGGAGAGTGAAAATATGTTTGGATGATTATTCAGTGGTGTAATGTCTCAATACTTAGGAAAATGGGGGAGATGTACATTACGTAACTCATATCTCCCTATTCTCCTAATTATTATTTGATAACTTTATTATTAAAGTCATTATTTTGACATTAATACAATAAATATAAAGTACATTACAAAGATTTCCTTTGAAGATTGTAAAATATATCTAATATCCTCCCTTAATGCTCAAAGTATACGAAGTTACTTCTCCGAGAGTAAGTAAAAAATATATGGACCAAGCAAAGTGTCTACAACCCACACATGAGAGATGTGTTCAATCCACACCCGAGAGATGTGTTCAATCCCAATCTTAAGAAGATTGGCAAATAACTTAGATTAAGGTTGGATATAGGGAATTCCCCTTTAGTTAGAATCCTTTGAGTGCTTGCAATTGGGGTTCTAGTTTTTGTGACAATATTTTGGTGCTATTGCCGAGGAGCAGGGTCCTTTCTCAGAATCAAAAGATTTAGCTTCAATCTTTGATGGGGTCAACCCATCTGGCGAGAAAGAAAGAGAATATTTTGCACCTCTCTAAGATAGATTTTAAGAAATTCTGGAGACAAATTCTGAGTAGTTGAACTAATTCCACTCGACATCCACTTTGTAATATGATATTATGAAGAATACACATTCTACATTTCATTTTGAGGGTTGATAGCTTGAAGAAATATGGCACCCCGTGAGTTTTATGAGATTTATCCTTATCTTGATGTTAGGGGAGTTTTAGGGTGTCCAAATAAGATCCCTTTTGAGTTGAAAGAGTTAGAAGATCATGTGTTGCAATTTCATGGGGATGTGCATCAAGCTTCTTAATTTCTTTCTTCATTTATGGATTTATGTCTAATCACAATGTTGTTCATGAAGGTGTCTTAATGAAGTTGTTTGCAATTTATTTGCAAAGGAATGCAAATTTTTTGGATTAAGAACAAATCTAGGAAGTTATCTACTTTTGATGATTTGGTTTTAGCATTTCATGAGAAATGGGATGCTAGTTATGCAAAAGAAGAAACTATTGGAAATCTAATAAACAATTGCCAAATCTTAAAGAAACTTATCCAATGCTCCATATTGAATATGAAACAGACCCTTCAAATGCTCTCTTGGATCAAATTAAAAGATGTGAGGAGAGATTTGTCTCCTTGACAAAAACCATCCAAGATAAGCTTTCCTTTGAAGGCTCATCTTGGCAACTCCACATGTTATTTTTGTTCAGTATGATGTATGATTATGGTGCATTTTCTAATTTGTAATCTCATGTTTAAAATTTTGAAGTGAAGAAAATGGATTTTGAAGTTGAAGATCATGGTCCTTTGGTTGTGACGAACTTTCCTCTACTTGATTTTTCGATTATCCATGGTTTTCCAAATGAGGGCTATGGACTAAATGTATTCTTTGACATCATTTCATGGGTATGATGATTCGACCATCCTACACATTGCATCCTTTATCAAAATTGTGGTTGATTTTAATATTATGCATGAGAATGATTTGATGAGAGTATTTGTTTATACTTTAAAAGATGATGCATTAGAATCGAAATCCTTTGTAGCAAGGAAATTTCTTCAATTGAAGATTTTTTCAAGGCGTTTCTCTGACATTAGCATGATGAAAAAAAGACAAGAGTGAAAATATTATTAAAGTTGCTATTGTACTCCTACCTAATAGAGCACATTGTGATTCAAAAGAAGCCCTTGAAGAAGCACATGAAGAAATCCATGGTAAAGAAAGCATTGAATCATCATTTTATTTTTCTGATGCTGATTAGTGTTTGGTAAGCTTTATTCTCCCCAAAAATCTGAAGTTGATTGTTTATCTTATTGTGGTTTTAAGGAGGAAAATGTTGAAGACAAGCGTTTGGTTGATAATGAGGAAGATAGTGCATAGAGCTCTCCATTCTATGAAAATTTAGATGTTATATTTTAGATTGTCGATCATAGTAGGGACATTGAATACATGGAAAATTTCTATGGATCCTATCTATGACTCTTAGGAAATTGTAGATTTGAAAGCTTTGGAACAACCAAACAGGGAAGAGGATTTGCAGCCATATGCCCCCTATTTGTAATGTTGATTTTGGGCATCATGTTGAGCATTATTTTGCAAATTTATTTCAGCCATATCCTCCAAATTTCAAGGTTGTTTTGGGGCATGTTACCCTCCAGATCGGCTTTAGTGCACAATACCAGATGTGCCAAAGAGGGGGTCTTTTCCATTGTAAAGGTCAAGTTGGGACTTGTTTATGTTAAAATGGTCTAGCGGGGCTCATGACCCATGGTTTGGTCATGGCTGGTCCTCTTGGTTCTCATTTCAAGGAGTGATGGCTTAGTGGTTTTGCTGACTACCCCTTGATGGGTGGAAGTCCCTCATCATGTTGGGCATTATGCCCTCGGTGGGTGCTCCGATGCACCTTGGGATGGATCCTTTAGGACACATGGCTTGGGGCTTCTAGCCATACTTGTGTTTTATGCTTTGTAGAGGTGATTGCACTTGTAAGGGTTGAGCATCAAATCTCATGAATACATAATCTCATGAGCAAATCTCATGAATACCCCCTTTATGTATCACATTTTTCTTTTGGTCGTCTTGGTCCTCAACAACAAATCATCTACCTTCCAAGCTAGCAAGAAGAGGATGTACAAACCTAAGGAGGATGGCGTCGAGGAAAAAAATACTTGTTGTGGTTAGATGGGGCATGGCGTCCTCCTTCCAAGCTCAACTCATCATCAAGTTGAAGCATTTAATCATATTTTATAGTTATTTTATGTTTTATTAGGTTTAGTCCTCGAATTGTGGGTGACAAACCCTAAAAAATTATTAAAATTCTTTTTAAAGATAATTTAGGTAGATCGACTAAAGATAGGTTTAAGTTAGCCTTTCCACATATAAATAAAGCAACTCCTCATCTGTAATCAAGATCATGTGGGAGAACCCGTGTAGGGTGGGTGGTTGGGGCGACCGACTAGGGTTGTCCCCACCCAGGATCCAATCCCCGTGACCATCTTACATGGCGCTCAATGGCAGATTATCTTGGACTGCAAAAAAATCAAGATCATGTGCTGAAATAAGATACTTTTTCTCTTTCTTCTTGTGTACATGAGTTAGTCAAGCGGTGCACAACTCCTTTCTTGAGCATTCTAGGGTTTGAAGGGATGATTTTTGATGTTTGAAAACTTATGTACTATCTTTCAAGGCTTGTCTAAGTTGAAAAAACTCTTGAGAGGCTACTCTTTTCTTTTTTCTTCCTTGATTGTGGTAATATCTCTGAGTCTCTTGTCTTGCACTGCCGGAGGCATTAAAGGTGAGAGTAACCCTGGGCTTTTATGCATAATAGTACAATCTTGTAAAAAGGATGTCCATCTTGAAGGATCTCTCTTGTGTTGGGCCTTGGCATTTTTTTATTCTAATTAGGTCAAAGCTAACACAATCTAGGGTTTCTTGGCTTTGCCCTATTTCATACAGATATTGGATTGCCAATTCTTAGGAGGAATGTTAACCTCGATTTCTTGGTGCCTACAAGGAAGAAGACCTAGGTCTTATTCCCTTCTCTTCATTTAACTCTCTTTTCATCAAAATCCTTGTACTATATATTGCAAAAAATACTAAAAAAGGTATAAAAAACCCTACAAATGAAATATTTTGTGAAAAATCCAAGAATGTTTATGTTTTGGCATTGAAATTATTTACTTATTTATTTTCTGCAATTGTAACAGCTGTTATTAATTTTTGAGGTGATTAGCCCATTGAAAAATTCATAACAAGTAAAAAAAATCAAATTAAAAGGCGTTTTTGCAGCAAAAAAAGCCCTAACTTAGGGTGACGTCATCCCTAGGGAGGGTGACACCACTCTCTTGAAGATATTGCAGATCTGTTACATGGATTTTGGAGGTTTATTTTGATAAAAACATCAAGCCCTAGGGGTTGGACAAGTCTCCCAGCTCATCTGCAAGTCATTCAAGGTGACCTAGGGGGGTTTTGAAGTGCCTAATCGAACTTTTCAACCACTAATACAAAAAATTGCAGACATGAAGGTGGAATCAGTCTCAAAACGAAGTAATCATTCATTAGAAGAAGTACGCCCTAGGGGGGATTGAGTCTCCTTGGGTTGCTGATGGCCAGGAGGTATTGTCCGGGGTATTTACACGGTTAATTTTAGGTTTTCTTCCAATTTTATGTTTGTTTTTATTGAAGAAAATTGATTTATCTTGTTACTTAGATAGTAACAAAGATCTATTGCTCCTAAACCTTCCAAGTCATGAAGTGTTTATTGCATATCTTGTTAACTTCATTAAGGCACTGGTGTACTGATACAATGGGAAGGGCTTGCAGAGGTAGATTGTTCTCTCACATATCTTATAGGTTTTTTGGTACCATTTTGGGAAGCCTCGCGTAGCCTAAGGAGCAGGCCTAAAGTGAGAAGAGAGTGCAATGAAGTGACAATGGGAACATTTCCTGAAAAGTTGCCGACCTTAGCACTAGCCATAGTGATTTAATCTGAAGGGTACCAATCTCTGAGGTAACAAGGCAGATTTTTCAGGCAATTTCCAGATATGCTTGAAGGGTTTCAATGCAGATTCTTCCAGCCATTTGAAGTATATTTTTGGTCATAAAAGCACAGAAATTTTCCAACCATCTTGTCTTGGATTTCGATCACGTGATGCATAATTTTGCAGCTATAAGAGATGACTTTGTGACTGGAAATTGTATGGGATTACAGATTTTTTATGGCAGAAGTTTTGGGCCGCCTCATTCTTTCATTTTTTATCTTTATGGGCATGTACTTTCAGCTGGGAAACACGATTGTAATGCAGAAATGTGTTTAGGAAAGCAAGATAATAGTTTGGAGCTTTATTGAAGAAAATTTCAAGCCTTAAATTTGAGCGTCAAGTTTATTTTTAAGTTTGGAAATTCATGTCATATCTTATGCTCATCTAATGTGAAAAATTGTTTTGAGAAGTATTGTAGATTTGAAGAGCTCCCTAAACCCTTGTTCTTGAGGGAAGAAGTTGTGATGGATTGATCCATGATGGCCAAGCTTACGCAAGTCTTATGCAGGCTTGGATAGAGTCATCGTGCATGCCGTTCTTGGCATGATTTTGGTGTTCTTGGCCTTGTTCACATGCACATTTGAGATTTTTGTTTGCATCTCATGTACATTCGAAATTCTATCTACTTGCCATTTGATGTATCCTTGTTTTGGTTTGTGAACAAACATGAAGGTGTCATGGCATTGATGAGATGTGCACATGCTTGCATTGGCTATATGATTTCATTTGATATTTGTTTCATGTCATGGTTAGAGTAGGTTAGGAGAATAAGCTCTTAAGATCATTAGAGTAGAGAAGGTTTCATTTTTGTATTGATGACTTCTTTTGTTGTCATGCCAAACTTGATGTAATGAACTCTTGGATGTGACGTGGTGTTGAGGGATGTTGAGGTCATCCATCTTGCCACATGTTTTTTTGGTTTTGATGCTTTGGAATGGTCATTGTTATTATGTACTTGTTGAGATCCTAGGGTTCTCCTGCGCTCCTGAGATGAGCACATGTCTTGTAGTTGGAGCCACTTGTTAGCCCCCATTTTGCATGGGCGTCATGTAATTTTTATTACATTTTTTGTAGGGGTTAGAGGTTGACGGAGCTTTGGGATGGCTTATGTTCCTTCATGATAGATGTTTTCTTCAATACTGTGATGATTGCTTATTGTTGATGATGCTCTAACATATGGATGTTCATGATGGATCGCATGGTTTCTATGGTGGCATTTGGAGGTCAATCTTAGTGGAGCACTCTAGCTCTTTAACATGTGGGTGGCTTCATAACACTATTGGGTACTATCTTTGGCTGAGAGCCCTCATGTTTTCTTCATCTTTGGCATGTGGGGACATATTCTTGGGTTTTAGAGGGGGTCGTTTGATCCTTCATCACGGTGAATGTTTATTATGGACACGTTCTTCTTGGTTTTGATGCTTCTATCATGGACTAGTGGTCTCCTTAGTTCATGGCTTGATGAGTTGGCATCGAGATTGGGGTTTGGTTGTTATGTGGACATGCATTAGAATGTGTTTGATGAAGTAGTTCCCTACTATTGACGAGCTATTATGGATTTATTGGTTGCTGGAGGGTTTTACCCCCTGGTCTATGGAAGCAACCGGTTGCACTCTTGTCGATGACTTGTTCTACTTTCACATGTGTCACCATTCATTGTTTTTTTTGTTATGGGAAACCACTCTGGAGGGTTGTTTACAAACTCATGCATGATTATTTCATAGAGTGTTCTCTTGAGGAGGGTTTCTTGCATCATTCTCTTGCTTATTTGTTGGAACACTCTACTTGGAAGATGACATGCACACTCATCTAGGCCATTTTTGATGGGAATGTTTTTAGAGGGGCATCCTATCTTTGAGATCTATTATCTTTAGACAAAGTGCCTAGAATTGTGTCATCTCAATGCCATTGGATGCCAAGTGGTTGTGGGATTTCCGAAAGTGGTTGTAATAGAAAATCTGATAAATATAGAAGAAGTTAGCAATTCTAGAATTGTCATTTAAAGAGCCACATTGTATTTTTGTCGTGCATGCCTTTTAGAGCCTTTTCATAGAGAGTGTTAGCCTCCATATACTCTATAGTGTGCTATATCGGACATGCCAGAGAGGAGGGGTTTTTTATTCATTATAAAGGCTAAGTTGGGGCTTATTTATTTAAAACTGTTGGTCTGGCCATGGCAGGTCCTCTTGGTTTTAATTCCTGGAAGTGTTTGCTTAGTGGTATTGTTGATTGCTCCTTGATGGGCATAAGTCCTCATTCTGGGCCATTTGTGCCCTGGGTTGGTGTCCAATGTTTCTTGGGATGACTCCATTAGGACACATGGCTTGGGGGCTCCAAGTCACACTTTTGTTTATGCTTTGTAGAGGTGATTGTGTGTGGAAGGGTTGTCATACTTGTCTTAGCACACCTCGTTATGCCCACGTGGACCTATTTTTATTATGTATTTACCCTTCTCTTGGCTCAAGCAAGCCAAATTGATGATGACGTCATCCTTTTGAACAAGCCATACCACCTAAAGGAGGGTGTTAAGGGTAAAAGCACATTGTTGGGGTTAGTTGGGGCATGACGCCCTCCTGTCAACTTCAACATTTGGTCAAGTTACAACAAGTTATCATTTTCATTATGATTTTATGTATATGAGGTTTAGTCCTCGACTTGTGGGTGACAAACCCTAAAAATTCATTGAAAAATCATTTTAAGTCATTTTAGATATTTTTAGGTAGGTCGGCCTAAAAAGGAGGTTTAAGTTAGCCTAGCAAGCATATAAATAAGGCAACTCATTTGTAAATCAAGATCTTGGAATCAAATAAAGTTCTTTTCATTTTTCTTCTTGTCTACTTGGGATAGTGGTGCACACTGTCTTCTTGGCACTCTTAAAGCTTCATTGTGGTATTGTTTGGTGTTTTGAGGTTGATACTTAATCTTGCAAGGCTTGCCTAAGCAAAGGGATTCCAAGGAGGTTACTATTTTCTCCCTTTCTCTTTGTTTATGGTTAAGATTTTTGTCTCTTTTTTTTGCTCTGTCGGAGTGATCCAAGGTAAGAGTAAATTAGGGTTTTTTATGCATAAAAGCTCTGTCTTGTAAGTGAGACATCCCTCCCTGGAGGGTCTCTCTTGTTTGGCCTTTGGAACCTCTCTTTGCCCTAATTAGGTCAATATCAATGCAACCCTAGAGGTTTCTTGGTGTGCCCTAATTCATCAAAATTGGATTGCCAGTTCTTGAGAGGAATGCTAACCACGTTTCCTCAGTGGCCTTGAAGGGAAGAGACTTAGATTTGTATTTCCCTCATCTTCACTTGGAGTCTTTTATCAAATTTTTGTACTATATTATGCAAAAAACAAAAAATAAATATTTTGAAAAACCCTAAAAATCTTATATTTTTGCAAAAACTCAAAAAATATTTATGTGCCATAGATTATTTTAATTGTGATTTTCTGAAGTATTCAATTGCAGCAACAAAATTTATATAGAGAAAATATTGAAAAAATCCAAAAAAAGGTTAGAAAAAATTGCAAAAAGTTAATTTCAGCCCTATTTTTTCCCTGAGGGAGGTGATATCATCCTAGGGTTAGGTGATGACAGTCCTAAGGGGTTGTTTCAGATCTGGTTATTGAGTTATTGCAAGTTCATTTCAAAGTAAAAGTCAATCCCTAGGGGTTTGAGGAAGTTTGGATCAAATCCAAGGTTACCGAGAGGACTTTGGTGGGATTCGAAGCAAAGGAATTTTCTGGTTCACCTTGATTGCTATAAATTGAGGATCTGATCTGTAAATCAATGCTAATTCATATCTTTCATCCACCAAAGCAAGTGCGCCCTAGGAGGGATAGGTGTGCCCCACAGTGTCAGTCACCAAGAGGTGAAGTTTGTGTGTTTTCGACAGTTGGTTTGAGAGATATCTCTTGTTTTCTATTGCTGTTTTTTAATACAGAAAATTGCAGCAGTGAGTTACATATTCATCATTGTTCCTAGCCTTCTAAAGTTAAGGCTTTATTGTAGACATACATCATTTAATCCATTAGGCATTGGTCTACTAACAATGGAAAGGTGTTGTAGGGATAAGCTACTTTCTATTGTAAAGCCTACAGGTTTATCCTTAACTCTTTTTGTTGAGCTTTCCGTGGTCCTAGGAGCCTGACCTAAAGAGGAAGGGGGTTACATTGAAAGAGGAAGGGGGTTACATTGAAGTGACATTGGGTGTACTTTAAGAGTTGCCAATCATAACACTAGGTCCACATATTTCAATTTTCAACTGGATCCACATACCTGAACTGGGCCCACTTATCTTCAATCATGGAAGAGTGCTAGTTTTTGACGTAATACTTTTTGGTGCCATTACCGAGGACATCTTGAAGTTGTTGGGTCAAAGCCCTATCTCTTTGGCGAGAACGACAGTTTTTCGGGCGAGTTTCTGTTTTGCACTTAATAGGACTATTGCGTAAGTACTAAATTTGCAGGTTCTATCCGACAACTCCAAATTGAAATCAAAGAAGGTACTCAACAAGGACGTACCCCTAAGGTGAGGTTATCTTTGACCTTTATCTTGAAGTTGTTTATTGTAAAAGAAGGCATCATCATTAAGTAAGGGAAGTAAATAGTTGTCAATCTTATGAAGTTTCATTTGATATCCATCTGTTGTTTAATATCCCAATGGCTACTTTCAGGGATGATCTACATCTTCCTATTGATTTCAATAATATGCTTGGTTATCCGAACGATCTTCAAAGCTAAGTAAGTCACCTACTTTTGATGGTGTTTTTGTCAAGATCCACACGTGGACGTGAGAAAAATCTCAAATCATTGAGAGTAACCTTGGGGAAAAGTCAACAAGTTGGGTGCAACTGTCACTACAACACTCAACTCCTTCTGTTTAGGCCAACTCCTAAACAAAAGCCAAGGGAGGTAGACCCTAAAACATTTGAGGATGGTTGCTTTAGAAAAAGCGACTTAGGAGTTAAAAAAAGAAATCTAAGACTTAATCTAGCAGTATATCTAACAGATAAACCAAAGAAACAATCACTAAGTAGATCAAAACATCAACATGCATATCTGAATTATGTAATATCCCAAATACTGATATTCTCTATTGTTGTTACACCGAGAGAAGGGAGGTGCTCCCCAGCCTAGTATGGGGGAGATCCTGTCACATTATGCTATCCCGCATAAATAAAAAAATAAAAAAAGTAAAAAAATGAAAAATATAAATTACATATCGACTTAAATAAAAATAAAAAATAAACAATAAACTAGCATAAATCCATTTTAAACCAAATCTATCAAGTACTTAGAGGGATCCAAATGGTATAAAAATGTACACCTCAAGAAATTAGATCCCTCTCGGTGCTTGATAGATCCGGGTTTAAAATTGATCTATGCTAGTTCTATTGTAGTGCTGACTCACACACTCAATCTCATACAGAAATATGAAATAACTGTGCATGCAAACTTGCCATGCAAAAATCCCCTAAAATGTAGCTGAATTAGGGTTAGGGTTTGCAGAGAGAAATTAACACTTACCATTGATATCCCAGTTGATAATGAATCTAGAGATAGTTGCATGCATAAAGATCCGGATAGGTGGGCTAGTAGTGCTCCTTTCCTCCAGTGTTACCGCCCCGCAGTACCGTAAGCACCCTCTAGATTGAAGGTGACATTTTTGTAGGAGGAGAGGTCAGATACCCTTGAAACTTTGCATAGCTTATGGTCTTCCCCTCTTGAAGAGAATGGCTAGAGCATGCGGAAGATTTGGCCTCTCTAACTGCCCTAGCGAATTGAACTGGCAGTTTAGTGCTCACACCCTCAAATCCCTCTGATCTACTGATAGCTCCTTAGAATGAGCAAACGAAGAACTGGGGACCACACAATGCAATGGAATGACCCTGCTGAAGAAGAAGAAGCTGACATGTGGGAGATAAACTAGAAATCATAGACCTAGTGAATACTTTGGTGTATCCAGCTAAATCCCCAGCTGCAAAACGTGAACCTGCAAATCAGTAATCCTTCTGAGTGTGTTGGATCTTGAACACTGATGTATACGGTGAATGCTGTTGATAAACCTCGATGGTCTATCCCAAAGAGACTAGGGCAGATATCTCACTGCTGAACCCTTGCTAGCTAAAGACACCGTCTTCACCCCAACTGCCGGGGTTCCACACGGTGCTGCTGCTCAAAGCTCCAAATCAATCAACAATAATCATAGATAACTCCTTTAGTCCAATAACCCTTCTTAAATAGATCTTCATGTGCTTTTAGGGTTTGCATGTCACTTTAGGGTTTATGCTTCACTTTTGCATGCATGCATTTCTAATTTGATGTTGACTTTAATACTGACTAAACAAGGCCTGCATGCTCCGCATGCTTTAGGATATGAACTTTGATGGCCTTCTTACTACACTGATGACTTAATAATATAGAATTGATGTACCTTTTTGCTCCTAGTGCTATCAGTCCTTAGTTATTCCCTTTTCTTTCAGACCCGCTCGAACCTATGGGAATAAGATAGGTTAACGGGTGTTCTCAGGGTGGTTTAGTTAGAAGAGGACATTACAGTCCTCCTCGCTCGAAATTGCTTGTCCTCAAGCAATCTCTGACCAATATACCAAATCATCTGTCCCTGTCTCTTCTTGTCCATTTTTATCAACCAGTTTATTCCGCTGCTGGGTGGCCCTTCTTTTCCTTCGAATTGGTGTTTCTTTTCACCCCTGCTCTGTATTCCATCCTTGTACCTTTTGGGATACCTGTGAGGATCGAACATGCTAGTTTTGGCTCCTTGTCCAAATCCCCCAGGGCTCATCCTACCTTTGTTTGGAGGTCTACCCGGAAAGGCCTTCGCACACCACTGTTCCTTCCTTGAAGTCTTATGTGTTGGAGTTAGCCATTTCCTTGTGCGAGTCTTGTCCTCATGCCTGAATATGGTGGTAATCCCCTTTGCTGTGGTCGATCCTGAAGCTTCCTTGGGCATTCCCCTTAAGACTACCCTCTTCCCATTTGGTGCCAGGAACTCCATCTCTAATGCTAGGTAATTGGTTGAGTATTTCCCAATTGAGTACAACCATTGTACTCCCAAAACAATGCTCGTGTCTGGCACATCTACCACATAAAAGTCGTCCACCAATTTATAATTCCCAAGCTGTACCTGTAACTGAGGTATCGTCTGTGTGCATTTCATCCTGTGATTGCTAGCAATGACAACGGTAAAGCCCTTAAAGTCCTCAATAAGAAATCTTTTCCTCTCTACCCAAGAGGCATCTATAAAGTTGTGGGTGGCCCCACCATGAATCAAAGCAATGGCACGTTCTCCCTGGATACTTCCCCTGATCCTGATAGTATGGAAGGCGGGGACTCCTGTGAGGGTAGCAACAGTGGCTCTCTGTGGTAATTGTTCCAATTCTGTAATGTGTAGTTCTCCATTCGGTTTCTGCTCCGTCTCATCTTCCTCACTGCTATCTAGAAGTACCTCGATAAGGTGTACTTTCCCTTTACCCATACATCTGTGGCCTAATACCAGGGTTCTTTGCAAGAAAAACATAAGTTCTTCCTTCTCAAATCTCATTGTGTGTCCTTGTTCAACCATTCCCTTTGTGGGATTATCCTTTCCCTGTTTTCTGGAGGATGGGTAGGTTTTTCCTTGTTTTCCGTGAGACTGGTAGTTTTTTGTGGCTGCTTGTTCTTGGTACGGAATCTTGTAGGTCTAGAGTCCTACTGATAACATCTTGCAAAGTAATTGGTCTGTAAGCCTTCACCCATCCGCGGAGTGGCTCGGATAGTGCCTCCGTAAACAGCATAATCAACCAAATCTCTGATATGTCTGATACCATAACTGAAAGTCTCTAGAATTCAGATATGAATGTCTCGACACTGCCTGTCTGCTTGAGCTGCGCAAGATCCCTGAAATGAATCTCTGGGTCCTTCTTATCAAAGCGGTCCATGATCCTTTGTGTAAAGTCACTGTAGGAAGTGATAGTGTTGTGACCCAATGTTACCAGTCCGTGGTACCACCACTCATGTGCTTCCCCGTCTAAATGTAAGGTAGCCAACTTGATTGCATCTGTCTCTGTCATGGGGTTAAGTTGGAAGTAGGTGTCTAACTTCTGTACCCAAATCCTGGCTAAACAATTGGATGTCCCATCAAAGTTGGGGATAGTTAGTCTCCCTAATGTGCGTTACAAGTCAAAATTCTGATTAAATGCTCTATTGAACCCTCTTGGCCTACTCTTGCTTTTCATGTTGCAAAAATCTGAGAAAGTCATGGCTGAATGGAACTCATTTCCCAAATACCTGTACTCCTGTAAGTACGCCCCAAATGGTTCACTAGGCTCTGCTGGCATGACTGGTCCTGCTACTGCATCGACCAGGAAGTGAGGCATCGTAGGCCTGCTGGAAGGTCTGTTATATATGTGGGGTGTGTATTGCATATTGTATGCATGCTTCCCACTACTGCTTGTAGACCCTCTATCTACTGGTGAGAGAGGGGTACTGCTATTACCTGTTTATGGTTTCGCCTACAATCTGTTGATTGCATTAAGTATGTCCTTTTGCCCTTTGGCTAGGTCTTGTAATGCGCTTACTAGGCTGCAAAATTCCATCCTGTCCTCATCTTCTCCCATTCCTTTTCCCCTGTCAGAGTGTATACCCGTTGGGTCCATGTCTGAGTTGGTATCTTCTAGCTGGATATCCTCAAATTCCTCTGTGTACCTACTCTTCCTTCTCCTATAGGTTACAAAATTGTCCTCTTATGTATTCATCTACTTCTCATCTTCAAGCCCACAATTGGCAAGGAACATGCTCTGCTACCATTGTAATATCCCAAATACTGATATTCTCTAATGTTCTATTGTAGTGCTGACTCACACACTCAATCTCATATAGAAATACGAAAAAACTGTGCATGCAAAAATGCCATAAAATGTTGCTGAATTAGGGTTAGGGTTTGCAGAGAGAAATTAACACTTACCACTGATATCTCGACTGATAATGACTCCAGATATAGCTGTATGCATAAAGATCTGGATAGGTGGGCTAATAGTGCTCCTTTCCTCCGGTGTTACCGCCCCGCAGTATCGTAAGGACCCTCCAGACTGAAGGTGACGTTTTTGTAGGAGGAGAGGTCAGATACCCTCGAAACTTTGCAGAGCTGATGGTCTTCCCCTCCTGAAGAGAATGGCTGGAGCATGCGGAAGATTTGGCCTCTCTAAGTGCCCTAGTGAATTGAACTGGCAGTTTGGTGCTCACGCCCTCAAATCCCTCTGATCTGCCGATAGCTCCTTAGAATGAGCAAACGAAGAACTTGGAACCACACAATGCAATGGAATGACCTTGCTGAAGAAGAAGAAGTTGACATGTGGGAGATAAACTAGAAATCAGAGATCCAGTGAATACTTTGGGGTATCCAGCTAAATCCCCAGCTACAAAACGTGAACCTGCAAATCAGTAATCCTCATGAGTGTGCTGGATCCTGAACATTGATGTATATGGTGAATGTCGTTGATAAACCTGGATGGTCTATCCCGAAGAGACTAGGGCAGATATCTCACTGTCGAACCCTCGCTAGCTGAAGACACCATCTTCAACCCCAACTGCCGCGGCTGCACACTGTGCTGCTGCTCAAAGCTCCAAATCAATCAACAATAATCATAGATAACTCCTTTAGTACAATAACCCTTCTTAAATAGATCTTCATGTGCTTTTAGGGTTTGCATGTCACTTTTAGGGTTTATGCTTCAATTTTGCATGCATGCATTTCTAATTTGATGTTGACTTTAATACTGACTAAACAAGGCTTGCATGCTCTGCATGCTTTAGGATATGAACTCTGATGGCCTTCTTACTACACTGATGACTTAATAATACTGAATTGATGTACCTTTCTGCTCCTAGTGTTATTAGTCCTCAGTTATTCCCTTTTCTTTTAGACCCGCTTGAACCTATGGGAATAAGATAAGTTAAGGGGTGTTCTCAGGGTGGTTTAGTTGGAAGAGGACATTACAATATCATAGAAATCAGTGCATTAACCATTGCGAAAAAAGGATAATATCGTAAAATCAGAAGCACCTGGAAGTTAAACTAAGAGATTAATTCACTAGCATAAAAGAGAGTTATCTAATTACTAATGAAGTCAAATTGTGAACTTGCTCGAGGATTGAATTGCTTGTTAATTATGAGGGGGAGAGGGGAGTTTTTGATAGATGCGAGGTATGTGGAAACAAGTCCAGGAATGATGTCAAATGTGGTACCGCACAAAGAGGGGACTAGATTGGAGTCACAAGGAATGTCCAACATTGACACCAATCGAGGGTGTAGCTTGGCGACTGCCCACGGTCACTACCTAGTAGGGTCCTTCAACTATAGAATTTGCGCACAAATGACAATTATGTGTGTTTATAGACGTCAGAATACATCTTTAGAGGATTAGTTTTGAGTTTAATTAGTGTGATATGTTTGGAGTATTTCTTTAGTTGGATTAATTAGATTTGCTACAATATGTGTGAATAATATGCAAGATATAAAAGCATGCAATAAGATTTCTTTTCCAATTGAAAGTAAGTGTGATGTAATTACTACTCAAAGCAAGCTAAAGAAAATATAAACTACACTAAGTTAAGTAGGAAAAGAAAGAGAAAAGCAAAAAGACACATGAAAACGAGGCAAAGAGGGGGTTAGGGGGGAGGTGATACCACCACCCTACTTGATCAGTTACAATAGGCTATGCAACCTTTATAATTCCTATTGTTGGTCCTTATGGCCAATAATCATGCTTACAATAGTTAGAGGATGAATGTAAAAAAATGGTGAAAATGTCTTATTTGGTGGGCACCTTGGGGGGTTTAATGGTGGCTGGTCCAAGTTGCCTTTGGGTTGTGTGCTCACTATCGAAAACCTAAAAATAAATGTTAGAAAATAACAGTGAATGAACTTCGGGATGAAGCCCTTAGATCTCTCTTGAATGGGGGCTTAACTTGTAAAAATGTCTTAGACTAAAAACCAATAAACAAAAGAGGTTAAGACTATAAATCTAAAAAGATGTAAGGGTCAATATCATGAGGTTTTCTCGCTGTCCCAAGAGTGGGAAACGAGCTAAAATATGATACAAAGATCAAATAAGTGTTATTTTACACTAATTTAAAATGATATGCAAGTATTGAAACTGCATCTTTAAATTAAAATCTATGCATGCATGGTGGAATGAATCACATTCATACAAGAGGGTTTGCCCCAATTTTGTAAGATCTACTCAAGAATGTTCAACAGATAAACTTAGATCTAGTAAATTTGAAACCTACTTATGCCATTTTCTTAATATTATAGATTCCAAATTGATAAAGCAAAGTAGACATTTCTTTATATTTTGGAAGGTTGAGAAAGAGTTTTTTGCCAAGAAGGTGAACAATGGAGTTGATGATGACCTACTATGAGGGCCTTCCATCTTTGAAAGGTCATTGAAAGAAGAAGGTTTCTCTAGGCTAAACTTAGCCTTCTCGATGAGAAGAGTAAACTATAACAAGATAACAAATGCAAAGGGAGAATAGTTCTCCTTGTCCTTTTCTCTTCTGGCTGCAATCTACAATGAGGGCTTTAGTATAGCACAATCTTATTAAGATAAAAATGCTAAAAATAGTAACCCTCAAAAATAGATTAACAATAAGACCTACGTCAATATATTTCTTATCCAACATGGAAATAGTACCCTTTCAATGATCAATAAGAAGAAGAAGGAAATATAGCAAAGCAAAATGATATAGATTGCCTCCAAGGTGAAACAATGAGAAAGAACAAGCCTCACAATGAGATTTAGATCCACATAGGACCTCCAAAGTCTTTCTTCTTATTACAAAAAATTTCCAATAGAGAATGATTACAACAGTGCCCACACTAACAACCAACAACATAAGAGAGAGAAGAGGGACGAGGAGAGGATGTTCCCTCCCTCCTTGAGCTCATGCATGCATATTGGAGAGTGTGATACATGGAGGGGCTTACCAAAACACTAATTGAGAACTCCAAAACCATAATGCACCACCTAGAGGAGAACTCAAACAAGAGGTTAGTGAACTAGGCTTGACTAAGCCACTAATTGCCACATCAAGGGGGAGATCTCATGCAAGATCCTTGCAACGTCATGCAAATCAAGGAGATTTATGCCCCCTTTAGAGGAGGATCTCATGCAAATCCAGGAGATATGCTTCATCTCTAGAGTTAACTCCACAATTAGGAGAGGTCGTCCTCTTTTGGTGGAGACTGACATGCACACATTGAGAGCCAATGCTACCACTAGGAGTTGACTCATGAGGAGGGGTGCCACCTTTGGGAGGAGATCCCAATGCTGCATCGATGATGAGAGGGCAACACATTGCTCCCTTGGATAAGGGAAAACCCTTGCATGCACCCCCCTTGAGGAGAGGAGGTGCTCGGAATAATCCTTTTTCAATTTTTGACCCCCCTAACCTCTTTTACATAGTTAATTGTCAATTTTTTCCTATAAAGGGACCTAATGTGTCATGCATGCTGGTAGGGCCATGTTGATTGACGAATTTTGATATCAGACCATAAGGACTTAGACACTATCTTGAGGCAGCTGTGTTATAACACTCGTTGGCTTTGGAGGTGTGACTGAAAAAACCATGTTGAACTTTGAAAAAACCATGTTGAACTTTTATCACTAGGATCTAAGTTCAACCAGGTAAAAAACACCCCAAAGTTGTCATAACACTAGTGACTCACTCAGGCTAGCCCTTTTACACATGTAATGGATGTCAAAATTTTACAGAAAACTTCCTTTGACCATAACAAAGGAAGTGCAATAGGACATACGATTGGGCAGAAGACTGCTTGATCTGGATGGGGGACTGGAGGGTCCTTAGATGGATGAAGTCATCTGTCTAATGAACATCCTGTGTAGATTGGGTGGTAAAAGATGGAACAGGTTCTATTAGTGCCAATGATCACTGGGATGAAGTTATAAGATACATGAGAAGAATGAGCAACAATTGAGCGCTTGATGTCTTTTGCAATTGTTTTGCTCTTTCCTTAGACGATGAAGCTGGGAAGTGGTTCACATGTTTGCCAAATCATTGTATTGGTACTCTCAAAAAGTTGTGAGAAGTCTTTTGTTATAGATGGGCTGAGAAGAAAGATCCTCTGTTCTTATTGAATGACGTTATGGCCATAAGGAAGAAAAAGAATGAAACTATCGAACAATTCCATAACAAATTTGATGAAAATTGCGCAAAACTCCCGACTCTCACAAACTGAATGATGCTGTCACATTCAAAGTTACATATATTGTGTCGGCGAATATATCGCCGAGGGTCCGGAATGAAACTTATCGGCAGCAACGGCGAAAATATCGGAAAATATCGGCAAATGTCGTTTTGCATTAAAAAATACAAAAATAAACATTTTTTTTCAATTTTTTTAACATCTAAAGCAACAACAACATCAAATAAACACATTTCCACATAAATATTAAAATACAACTCATATATAAGATGCATAATATGTCAAATGGTGGATCATGATCATATATCGACTATAAACTGAAAATACTGAAATATGTTCTTGATGGAATGATAGAACATCATATCAAATGATCAAAATAAATGTCTCTCAAGAGATGAATCATCATGAGTCATGACTCATGAGGCATGTAGATAGTGTATAGAGTCTAGACATAGGACACCAACATAGTATGATAGTACAATGATAAAAATAGGAATCAAGTCATCGACTCCCTGAGGATGATCCTCTAATTAATATACCCCTTTTACGGGTCAAGGGCACTGGCAGTGGCACCACTCTTCCTCTAAAAGCAGTAGGTGGTCGTGGAGGTGGTCCAGATGAGCCTGGGGTGGAACTAGAACCTCCAACTGCTTGAGTAGATGCTGTGGATGAGGGGGAGGTGAATGTGAGCTGTCTCCTCCCAGTCCCAACTGTATGACTTTGTGGAGGTGGTGGGCCACCTGGAGCTGGTTGGCGCTGCAAATGAGTATCAACCTCCTCCTCAATGTCCTCATAGTCATCCTCTGGAAGTGGAACATCAGCATCCTCCTCTTCCCCCTCCTCTGACGGATCTGCATCATCATCCCCCTCTTCCTCCAACCATTCAGGTGCCTCGTCCATCACAGGATCCTCTGTCTCCACCCTCCATTTGCTGGTAGTGTCAATGTCATCCAATGAAATGGCATCTGGATTGGGCACTTTCTCAATTTGTTTCACCTGCAACCTTAGATTGTAGTAGACATAAACCATGTCATTAAGGCGTTGAGAAAGTAACCTGCATTAGTATGAGATCCATAGTTAGGGGGTGATAAATGATGATAAATTCAAATTCAAAATTGTAATAAATTATATTTAAAATTAATAAAATTATAAAGAAGCAAAGATTATAAATTTAAGTTTAAACTTTAACATTTCTAAATTGAAAATTCTAACCTTCTGCGCTTCTTGGAGTGTATCTTCTCAAAGACACTCCAATTGCGCTCAAACCCTGATGAGCTGCAACTTTGACTTAGCACTCTAATGGCAAGTCTTTGCAACTCCGGGACTTTGCGACCATAGTTAGTCCACCACACATCTACAAAGAAAACAAGGAAGGAAAACGGTAAGACAAAATTCAAATTACAAATTACAATGTATTAAATTTTTACCAAGTAAAAAACATAGAAATGAAAGGGTAATTAATTAAGAATCTAAGAGATCAAAATTTGAAAGTTTTAAACAAATTGTACCTGGCATCCTTGCGGTTCTATCCTGGACAGCCATGTCATAGCCAAAAGTGCCACCTAACATCCTATAGATCTCCATCTGTCTAGAAATCTCTGCGCGCTCAGAGGGAGTTAACACCATCCTCTGAACCCACTGGAGAAAGCCATCCATGACCTCAGCATCAAACTGAAAGCCACATGCATAAGAGAAAGCAGGGTTAAGGTAGAGCCCTGCTGCATGAATGGGACGATGGAGAGTATTATTCCATCGTTCATCGATCACACTCCATAGTTCAGCTCGTCTTGTGAGTCCCACCTCCC
>LPNX010780082.1:1956597-1994919 GCA_001517045.1 Pseudotsuga menziesii
CCGCCAGCAACTTCAAACATGGCATGATAGTAGGGGTTGTTTTTGGCGATGTTGAAAGGCACATCACCCCATAGAAAACATTTTGTCACAACTCTATCCGCCTCATCCTTCTCCCTTTGTTTGAGCATGGTTCGAACAGAAGGTTGCCTCGAATACGATGCCACATAAGGTGAGGCTGAAGAAGGCACAGTGGAATGTGGGGGTCGTGGAGATGAGGAGAAGGAATGCATGTCACTTGTGTCTCCCATGGTTCGTGATTGTGTTCTAGATGCAGGTTCATGTCTGAATTCCTCTTTCTCGTCCCTCTTCTTAGCCATGTCAAGAATGGATTGGTTTGCAATACGCATCACTTCAGGGGTAACAGCAGGACAAACATCCACTTCATGCCCAACAATTTTGGCAAGGTGGTATTTCAAGCGGCTAATTCCACCAGAAATATCCTTCCCACATAGTTTGCAATTCAATCTTTGCCGATTATTAGGGTCAATTGGCTGCCCATACTCCCACATTGGATCCAATGGCTTTGGCATTGTGTCCACTGTCACCTATGCCACATTGCCACAACAAACAAACAAAAATGAATCAATTTTAAAATGTTCTTCTTTAAAATTTTGATTCTTGAAAACAATGAAATTATTAAAAATTTAAAACATTCAAACTTCAAAGAAATGGGAGGGTGGCCTACTTAAAACCCTATAGGCTATGATTGTAATGGCAAATCTACACCCTACACTAAATCTAAACCTAAATCCTACATTAAATCTACATTAACCAACAAATCTCAAGCAAAATAAAAAATAATGAAAGTTTAAAGTTAAGAATACATACCTGATTAAATGCTATGGAAACTTGATTGCCCCCTTCCTCTCTTGTAGAAAATCGCCCAAGATTGCCCAAGACGTCAGAGCTCCACTTCTACCAAGCCAAAATGTCCAAATGAACAAAAAAAACCCGTCCGCGGCCTCTTAACGGCAATTTTTTTTAATTTTTACCCAACAGGCCGACACTTTCTATTGACTCGCAATAATATCAGAATATATCGCGATATATTAAAATATTGCGATTTTTTAAAGTGTCGGGAAAATATCACGATATATTGCCGACCCCATCGACCCGCGATATATCGCGATGTCGGCGATATATCGCCGATATATGTAACTATGGTCACATTTACATGTTATATCAACACATTTCAAAGAAAATTTGTCTTCCATTTGAATATGGCAAATCCTCAGGACCTGGAAGTTAGTTAAGAAGAAGGTGCAAGATATAAATAAGAATTGGAAAGCATCTGGAAAACCTGATATATTGCATGTCCCGAAAGGCAGAGCAGAACATAAATCCAAGACGAGTTCAACAACAATCATTGAAACTCATGATGATGCTATTAGCATGATGCTCAAAGAAATAAGAAGGTTAAGAATTGACCATACTTAGTAAAATATTGATTTGTAGAATAGGATGGTTCAGGTTGAAAAGGACTACTGACAAAACAGGTTTTCTCCAAGAAATTTCAACAATAGCCCTCCTAACAATGGAAGAACTATTACATCACTAGAAATCTAGAACCAACTAATATGGTTGCTGATCTCCCTCACTATTGCTGGTCATGTTAAGATTTCCATCGTGAAGACACTTGTATTTACTTCCAGCAAAAGAAGAAGAATCCTAATCAAAATTTCAATAGTGTTTTCAATGTATGCAACAACTTGTTCGAAGGATGGCAACAATTTCATCTATCCCATGAAGATATGAAGCAGGTCAAAGAGAAATCTATAGAAGTTGACAAAATTGCAGAAGTTTTTGGAGAAATGTCTTCTTGTGAATAGATTCAAGAAATGTATGAGAACATTTTAAATGGTGTTACTTATCAAAGGAGGAAAAAGACATTCCTGCAGGAAAGCCAATTGCAAGTTACCAAAGAACCTCAAAGCGAAATCCAAGCTCAGGTAAGTACAGATAAGTTGGTTTTTGGTATTGATAAAAGTCTTGATTTTGATGTTTCTGGTGCAATAAACGCTCTAAAAGTATCAATTCCATTAGTAGAATTGGATGAGATACCAGAAACGAGAAATCAGATACCTGAGCCTATGGGATTTAATAAAGCAAGACGAACCATATGTGTGATAGGGGAAGATGAAGATTTGCCTATCATACACCAACATATGAATCTTGCAGAAAGCCAAAATATGAACATTCAACCGTTCTTTAATTCATTAATGATTGGAGACTTTATATTGCATAACTTATGATATACTATAGTGCCTCGACAAGCGTGATTCCTTTTCCCATAATGCACAAGTTGTATTGAAAGTTTCAAGGCCTTATCGAAACATCTGCACTATGGATTACAGGTAAGTTAAAGTGTGTGGATTAGTCAATGTTGTTGGAGTTTGTCTCACAGCGCATCCCATATAGATTTATTGATGTATATCGTTGTCATCAATGTGCTAGAAGCATGGGGTATGTTGCTATTAAGAAAATGGGTCATTGACTTTGGTGGTAACATATAGATGGACTTATCATATGCCACCATCCCGACATCAAAAGGAAGATTTGTGGTGCTACACAGGGAATCTAAGGAAAAACATCACATGGAATATCCAGAAGATCCAGGAAATGAAATAATTTGTTTTCAAGACAATATCGGATTCTATAGTGTTTTTGTTACTGACATTGCTCCTCAGAAAGGTTCAGATGGGATTTGGATGATGAGCCTTGACACAACTGAGGACCAATCAGTTGAAGAAAATTTAATTCATGAAAACAGAAAATAAAAGGCTACAAGGATACAGTACAGTTGGTAAATGAAGATTTAGATGCATTATTCTTAGACGTGGTTCTCTGAGACCAATGAACAAGCGATATCAACTTCTACTGTTTTCATGAAGGATTTGTGGAAGAAGAAAAAATGGGAATACTCTCCAAATCCTCTGTGAATGATTTGGGAAATTGCTAGGTTGTTGACAATGACATACAAATATAGAAGAGTATGAATAATTCAGCCAAATTTGAGTTGATCGAGTAAAAAAAGCAACCAGCATCCCAGTTCCACTTAAATAGGTTTATGCAAAAAGGAACCATGTTAAGAGTGGCAATTGTAAAGAGAAGAAGAAAGGACTTACCCTAGAAGAAAATGAAGAATCTAAAGGTTTGGTCCGCAAATCCGAAGATGACCAGTTTGGTGACGACATGAGAACTTGTGGAAACAAGGTGAAAAAGGATGCACAACCACACCAACAAAGCTTAAGACAAATAGACCTAGGTGTAGTCTAAAGCAAAGCCAATAAATTCGTAGAGGTGGGTGGAAAATAAGATGAGGTTCAGCAATAGGAAGATACACAACTTCATTCTAACAAGGAAGTGTGGCATCCAAGTTTCAAGAAAGATGATCTTGTTTTTTCCCTATGGCATGAAAGAAAGAAAAATATGGTGAGCATGGTAGGTCTCAAGATTTTTGGCTTGGTCCATTTCAAATTGATAATGTTTCAGGTAATAATTCCTTCTATTTGAGTCATCTAAACAGAGACAAATTGCCATCGCCTATAAATGGGCAAGCTTTGAAAATGTTCGGCTTAGTTAATATTAGATGTTTCTAAGACACCCCTTGTAGATGTTGTTTCATTTGATTTCAACATTCACTTTTTCCCATGCATTGCAGTTGTTACTTATTGCATTTTTATTTTTATTTGAACAAGGCAGGACAAAAGTGTTTGCCTCTGATGCATTTGATGAATTTGTTGTTTAAATTTTGTGCAAGTCTACAGGTGTTAGATGTTTTAGAGTTTCTCATGCACTCCTAGGAGAAGCAAATGTCCCACAATTGGAGCCAACTATTACACTCCAGATACTCTGTAGTGTGCCTTACTATATATGCCAGAGAGGAGGGGTCTTTTCTTCATTGTAAAGGTGGGGCTCAAGACACATGGTCTAGCCATGGCATGTTCTTTTAGTTTTCATTCTAGGAAGTGTTGGCTTATTGGCATTGCTAATTGCCCCTTGATGGGTGGAAGTCCCCCTTCATGTTGTGTCATGTTGTGCCATTTGTGCCCTGGGTTGGTGTTTGGTGCTTCTTGGGATGACTCCATTAAGTCAAATGGCTTAGGGGCTCCCATTCAATTGCAACAAAAAATTACAGATCTAGATAAAATCTTGAAAAATTCCCCAAAAAAAGTTAGAAAAATTGCAAGAAGTCAAAGTTAGACCTGATCTTGCCCTAAAGGAGGTGATGTCATCATAGGGTTAGGTGACGACAGTCTTAAGGGGTTGTTTAAGACCTGGTTATTGAGTTATTGCAGGTTCATTTCCAAGGAAAATTCAAACCCTAGGGGTTTGAGGAAATTTGTATCAAATCCAAGGTTACGTGGGAGGACCCTGGGGGGGTTTGTAGCCAAGGAATTTTCAGGTTCACCTTGACTACGGTAAATTACAGACCTGAAGTGTAAATCAATGCCAAATCATATCGGTTATCCACCAAAGCAAGTGCCCCCTAGGAGGGATAGGTGCGGCCCTCAGTGTCGGTCGCTGAGAGGTATAGTTTGTGACTTTTGAACAACTAGTTTGAGAGATATACCCTGTTCTTTATTGCAGAAAATTGCCACAGTGAGTCACATATTCATCATTGCTCCTAACCTTCCAAAGTTAAGGGTTTATTGTAGACATAGATCATTGACTCCGTTAGGTATTGGTTTATTAATAGTGGGAAGGTGTTGTAGGGACAGAGCTACTTTCTATTGTATACCTTACAGGTTTATCCTTGCCTCTTTTCGAGGAGCCTTCGTGGTCCTAGGAGCAGGACCTAAAGAGGAAGGGGGTTATATCGAGGTGACAGTGGGTGTACTTCCTTGAAGAGTTGTCGATCATAACACTGGGTCCACATACCTGAATTAGGTCCATGTATCTTCAATCGTGGAAGATTGGTAGTTTTTGAGGTAACAGAGAGCATTCACCTTATATGAGGGAGTCCTCCACCTTCTGAGGTCTTTTTATTGGAGCGTTGCCTATGGAGATTCTGTGGAGGCTAGGTTTGACGCCTTCTTGTCATCATTTATCCTCTTTTTGTGGGTGCATCCTTTTCTCAGGCCTTTCTTCACTTGGATGTTGTACCTATGGCCTTGACCACCATATTTCATGTATATTGTTAGAGTTTGGTAGTGTTTAGTGGAGGATATTCATTGTTTACTCCATCCTAGGATAGATCTAGGATTTTATAATTATTTATTGTAAAAGAAGTTGAGTTTGTCTCTGTATTAGAGAGCCTCTTCCTCATTTGTACTCAGTTGGATTTTTGGAGCTCTCTCTCTCTCTTGAGCTTATTTAGTATATCTTTTCTAGATCAAATCTTGTTGTAAGGTTCCCTTCTAGTTCATGTGTGGTGCGTTAATCTTGCTTGGAGCTTCATGGTTGTAATTTGTATTGGGTATTTTTCGTCGTCCTTTTTATGCTTTTGCTTGGACCATTGAAAGGGTATTACTACCTCGTTGGAGAAAGGGGTTTTAAGTTAATCTCTATTCAATCCTTTCTTTGCATGCTTATTTAGAAAGGCTTTGTGTTGTATCTTTATCTCGATTCGGATTTTGTAACTTTTGGCCTTCATTTATAGAGTGCGACCCCCAAGAGCTTGAAAGGAAGGGGATTCTTCATCCAACTCCTTCCCTTGTAAACCCTATTTCACCTTCAACTTCAGAGATTAGGGTTTGGATTAGCTCATGCGGTTCAACTCTCTTGGTGACATATTAAGCAAGGCCCTCTTTGTTGGTGATTCCTTGACTGCATTTGTCCTTGATTGGATTGGTACTAGTCCTTGGAGTGCTCTCTTTCATCTTCCGATCGCCTCTTTTATTTCCTATACAACAAAAAGGACAAATGTTTTGTTAGAGCTATTATTCACATCACCTTGTACTTCATTGCTTATTGCCCTAGTGCTCCTATCTTAGGGAAGCTCCCCTTGAGTTGGAGAACAACCAACAAAAAGTGATAAGAGGGTTGATGTGGTTACATTGGTCTCCCACTTGAGTTTCCTTTGGGATAGCATTGCTTCATTTGGACTTTAATCACACACTATTTTAGGAGGTAACAGGAAGCATTGATCAATAAAGACACAATGGTTGATCCTATTGAACTAGAGAAATATTTAGTAAAAATCCAAGTCATGGAGAAAGGTACCAATACAAATGCAATCGACATCACAACTCAAAAAATTTCAAATCTTGTGGAAGTAAGGATATCTTCATATGTAGAGGTACAAACGATGGAAAATCAAAGCGTCCTTACTAATAGATATTCAGTGATTAACAAATTGACCATGGTGTATGAAGAATACATAATGCTAAAAGTGAATTAGAAAACCGCTGCAAGTATGACAGGGGAAAATCATGCTAAAATGATGCCTTATCAAAATCCTAATAAGAAGAGTCAATACCTTAACCAAACAATATATTGACATCACTTCAAACAAAATCAATTGACCTATATGCCAAGGAATATTAATGTGAGTATAGTTGGGTCTCAAAGTAGAAGTCATTTTGGATGCCATAATACAACATGTTCTTTCCAATAACCCTTCGACAATTTAGCTTAGTACTTGGAAGATCATATTGTCTTCTATCACCAACTGCCATAGCTACAAGAACAAAGTATCATGAGAAGGTATTACAACCCAGAGCAAGAGATAATTTAAAAAAATATGCTTCGAGGACAAAAAAATTGCTTCAAGGACAAAGCATTTTAAACTAGAAGGCAATTTAATGAACATAAATATAAATAAACATCACTTAATAATAATAATAATAATAATTAAGTGGAACATTATCTAACCAAGTGACATGACGTAATAAAGGGACATTACCCATGAACCCTAATGACCAATCAATGCGTGTAAGTATACCTTCACATATCATTGTGAACATATTATCTCTCATTCACTTATAGATATATATTTACTTATCCTATATGGATTTATGCTAGATATTTGTTAGTAAATGAACTTTTGTTCATTTTAGAGGGATCACAGATGACAGCAAAATGAAGATATTTATGCATTAATTTACACTTTGTTTTATCGGTGTTTCATAGGGAAAGGCATTGCAAGGATAAATGATGTGAGAGGACTTAGCAATGATGAATGATCATCCTTTGGCAAAGGTGAAATGATCATGCGTGATTCTCCCTTTTGATGTGCCTATTCATCTATTCATCTAGGAATGAATCAATCCATTGTTCACTTTCAACATGTTATGATCCAAAAGAAGCAATGCTATGCCAAGGGAACTCAAGAGGGAGGCAAACGAATTGATTTATAGCATTGATTGGGCTCCCACTTGAGTTTCCCTTGGGATAGCATTGCTTCAACAGTGTTTGACACCATACAATTTGAACCCTAGATCAAGTAGCCTAAGAGACATTGTTCCTATGCAGTAATTGCAAACTCTTACTTGGGGCACAATTTACTAATCCTACCTTAGGTTTGAAACTGCCATCTCAATTTATGTGTGGAAATGTTATGTTTCTTTGCCCTTGTTAGAAGACAATGTTTCCAACTTTTCTTTCAAGGTATACCTTCCAAGTTGAGGATTTTTGACATTGTCGTTATGCCTATCGTCCTGTACAGTTTAGATAATTTTTTTTTCCCAATCTTCGCTAGACAAAGTGGGCTCAAGTTTAGCGAGGTGAGACAATTATGCTTATAGACATATCCATTGAAAAAGGGTTGTTCCTCAAAACATCTACATGTAGAGTTTGGGGCTTACCCCCTTCGTTTAAGGTACCTTTATTCTTACATTGGGTGGCAGACACTTCATAGGTTTAAGACATATACCCTTTGTTGAATGTGCGTTTATCCTATATGGATTTATGTTGGGTATTTGTTAGTAAATAAACATTTGTTCATTTTAGAGTGATCATAGATGACAACAAAGTGAAGATGTTCATGCATAAATTTAGACTTTGTCATACCAATGGTTCATAGGGAAAGACATTGCAAGGATAAATCATGTGAGAGGACTTAGCAATGATGAATGGTCATCCTTTGGCAAAGCTGAAATGATCATGCTTTGATTCTCCCTTTTGATGTGCCATCCCTTGTATGATCAATGGAAACGCTTTTTGAAGTCCCTTGTATCATAGCATGTTGAAAGTGAACAATGGATTGATTTATTCCTAGATGAGTAGATGAAACAAGATTTCTATTTGACTCAACCAAAACCATAAGCAACTGGTTACCTTAAATACAAACAATGTAAAACCAACACATTCTACTTTTTATTGAAGTTATGGTCATTTGTTCCATATTGTAATTGATAAATTGGGTTTGGTACAAGATTAATCAATTCCTTCATTAGCTATCTCATTAGTGAGTGTACTATTTCTTCTAATATATTTCATTTTCACTTTCATTGTTAAGAAATTTGATTCCTTCCTTCAACGGTGTTTGACACCATATGATTTGAACCCAAGATGGAGTAGCTTAAGAGAAATTGTTCCTATGGTGTAATTGCAAACTCTTACTTGGTGGCACATTTTACTAATCCTACCTTAGGTTTGAAACTATCATCCTAACCAATGTGTGCAGGTTTTATGTTTCTTTCCCCTTGTTAGAAGACAGTGTTTCTGTTGCTGCTTGATTTGCACCTCGGGTCTAAGTCACCTGGTTTGAGTTCGTGTTTGAATTCAAAGACCTTGAAATTCGACAAAAAATTGGCAATAGAAAATTTGCTGATAAAATTCGATATAAAGTTTGAATGACTATAAAATTTGGAAAAAAAAACTATTTAACATCCCAACAAAAAAAACTTATATTCTTCCCAAATCACATAACATCATTTAGCTTCGATGCAAATATTAACTTAGATTATTAAACTAAGTTGTACAGAACTAACCAAAAAAAATCATATCATATAAATTATATTATCAAACCAAAAGAAATTAACATTCATTTTTTAAATTTTTAAAAAATAGATAAATTAATATAAAAGAAATAAAAAATTATTTATTTAGACTAGAAATAGCATTTATATTACTTAATCCCACGAGAACAACATTTATATTTATTAATCAAAATAATATTTATATCTATGCATTGTATCCATCCCCGCTTTCAGTTCCATCGAATTTATGAACCATCGACACCGCTTCACCTGCTTCAACTATCAAGTAAACGTTGCCCCTGCCCCCCAAGGCCTCAACAACTGCGGACTCAAGGCTCCCTTTGCGACTCAAAGAATGACAACTCCAAATGTCGGTGCCCTCTCCTCTCTCACAAAATGGTTCACGACAACAACTCACTCATAGACTTTTGCAATGAGCAATGAGTCAACGCAGACGTAGTTTTGGTTTTGGCTAGAGTTTACTAGTGGGATGCATGGTCATTTGCCTTTAAAATCGTCGAATTTCAAGGATCTAGTTCGCCAGGCACAAAAAAATGACGATTTTCAATTTTTATGGCAAAAAATCGCCGAATTTGATGACTTAGCCTTGGGTCACGTGGTAGAAATCTTCAAGCAACTGGGTACGGCCTTGGGGGAAAGTAAGAGTCAAGTATTGTATGTTGCTGCCTCTTACACACCTGGGGTTAACACAGTAGAAATCTTCAAGGTACTTGGGGCGTCTTTGGGGGCAAGTCTTGAGTCATATACTGTCACTTGATCTTGACTCCTCCGTTTAGGCTTAAATCTTAACAAAGCCAAGGGGGTAGACCCTATTAATGTTACTAAGGCTTTAGGTACATAGTTGTTTTGGATGAAAAATTGTTGTTTAGGAGTTTGAAGGTTACTATATTGATCAAGACAATCACACAATGGAATCAACTATACACCATATATGAAATAGAATAATCACGACAAAATATAGCTTAACTGAATGAAGCAAATAATAAATATTAAAGACCAATGCTGTGGAGTCAAAGCAAATGTTGCTGTAAAGTAAATGTTTTGAAATTGTGTTCTTGGTCAATTTTATTATTAAAAGATGAATTGATTTAAGGAGAGAAGGGACTCTTGATACACCAGATGGTACTGGGAATATGTCTGGATTTTAGGATAAGTGGCTCTACACAGGAAAATGTGGGCTAGATGGAGTCGTGGGGGGGTGTTCAACACTACACCAACAAGGATGTAGCCTAATGGGATCCCACTGTCACTTTCTAGTTCTCGCTTTCCCTGAAGAATTTGTCCACTATTCATCATACTCGTTTATGCTAGATTTTCATAATATTTAGGGGATGTTAATTTTATTAATGTGATTTGATTAAAATAAATGTGAAGAATTAATTAATGCACACTTCCGGTTTTGATATCCCCAAGTATTAGACAAGGCTGCGAGGGGTAGAGCATACACGAAAGAAGCAAATGTTTGTTCCAATTCAAAAAAAGGAAAACTACAAAATGATACAACCCTTTTAGGATGGATTGTGTGTTTGTGTTACAAGAAAATTGTGAGACTAATGACTACGACAATAAAATGCTGGGTTAGTATTTGATTACTTTGAATGAAATTAAAACTCGGAACAAACTTGTATGATCTAAAAATATTATAGTAAGTAAAATCTAGTCTTAAAATCAAATCACTTCAACGACAGATACAGGATTTCCCCCAAGTGGGGGAAAGAGTGTAATGCCCCCCTCTAATTAAGCACCAAAACACCCGCTAACCTACTTAATTCCCATAGGTTCGAGCGGGTACTGCGTAAGAGGGAATTGACTGAGGACGTTTGGTACTTAGAACAGATCAGGACATTCATTCAGTATTAAAGTCATCGGTCGGAGAAAAGAAGTCATCGGTCGGAGAAAAGAAGCCTTATTTCTTTAGGCTTAAAAGTCAACATCAAATTAGAATTACATGCATGCAAAAGTGAAGCATAAACCCTAAAAGTGACATGCAAACCCTTAAAGCGCATGAGGCTCTATTTAAGAAGAGTTATTGGACTAAAGCAGCTATCTATTATTATTATTGTTGATTTGGAGCTTTTGAGCAACAACACAACGTGCAGCCGCGACAGTTGGGGTTGAAGATGATGTCTTCAGCTAACGAGGGTTCGGTAGTGCAACTATCTGCCCTAGTCTCTTTCAGGATAGACCATCTAGGTTTATCAACAACGTTCATCGTATTCATCCATATCCAATGATTCAGTATCCATCAAAAGATTATTTGCAGGTTCATGTGTGTAGCTGGGGATTTAGCTGGAAAAACCCAAGGTATCCATTGGGTCTCTGAATCCTAGTCTATCTATCGCATGCCAGCTTCATCTTCATCAATAGGGTCACTCTACTGCCTTGAGTGACTATCAGCCATCAATTTGCTCATCCAGAGTAGTTATCAGCAGATCTAGGAGGCTGAGGGTGTGAGCACCAGACTGGTAAACCAATTCACTAGGGCACTTGGAGAGGTCAAAATCTCTGGATACTCCCCACATATACAACACACCTTCCAACAGACCTACTATGCCTCACTTCTTGGCACATGCAGTAGCAGGACCAGTCATGCCAGTAGAACCTAGTGAACCATTTGGAGCCTATTTACAAGAATACAAGGATTTGGGAGATGAGTTCCATGTAGCCCTGTCATTCTCAAACTTCTGCAATATGAAAAGTAGGAACCAACCCAGGAATTTCAACAAAGGGTTTAACCAGAATTACGAGTTGTAGAAAACCTTGGGTAGATTGACCATCGCAAACTTTGACGGGGCTCGCAGAGGTTCAACGAGAATATGGGTTCAGAAGTTGTACACTTACTTCCAACTCAACCCCATGACAGAGACAGATGCCATTAAATTGGCTACACTACACCTAGACGGAGAGGCTCATGAGTGGTGATACCACGAGCTAGTGACATTGGGTCACAACGGCATCAGTTCCTACAGTGAGTTCACACAGAAGCTCATGGAGCGATTTGACAGGAAGGACCCAGAGATACACTTTAGAGAGTTGGCTCAACTCAAACAGATAGGTAGGGTCGAGCCCTTCATCTCAGAGTTTCAGAGAGTCGCTGTTATGGTGACAGATGTGTCGGAGAGCAGGTTGATTATGTGGTTTTCAGAGGCCTTAACAGAACCTTTACGGGGGTAGGCAAAAGCCTACAAACCATCTACTCTGCAGGATGCATTCAGCCGAGCCAGAGACTTACAAGATTTAGTTTCGAAGAATAGGTTTCCACTTAAGACAAACTTTCCGGTAAAAGACAAAGACCGAAAACCTTTTCAACAAGAAGGCCCGAGGAAAGATTGGTGGGACAATGACATGAGGAAAGATTTGAGAAGGAAACAATTATGTTTCACTTGTCAGGAACCATGGGTTTCGGGCCACAGGTGCTCAGGGAAGGCCAAGGCCCATTATATTGAGGTCTATTCAGATAGTTGTTATCACCAACCTTGTAGTTGCCTATGTATGATATATCTAGGATGGATGGTAGAGGGGCAAGCAACTAAGGAGGTGGAACCAAGATTGCCTAGACTCCCAAATGGATGGTTGTCACGTCAATCAAGGCAGTCTTCGCTTTATGTTATCCAAGTCCGAGACAACAAAGGGGGGGACCCAGATCTACTCCCGACAGGAGAGATTAGACCTAGACACCAGATCAGATTAAGTAGGCTTGAGGTATGTAAGGTGTAAGGTAATTGAAGACCCTAAATCTATGGGAGATGTTGCCAGGTGTGCCAAGGCTTTGGATTAGGGTTTTGTAAGTGTTAAGTTCGATCCAAAGTGGAACCAAGGTAACTTATGGGGTGGATACAAGATCTGGGGTTGAGGTACTAGCAATTGATGAAGATAACCGCTGCCTTGGGAAACATAACCAATGCAGGGTGAGTAAGGACAGAGATGGGACAATCTAGTACCAAAGGGATAGACTCAATGAAAGATGTGACAATGTCAAAATACTTGAGTCATCAAAGAAAAGTCAACTTTCATGGAAAAGAGGTCAAAAGAGGGCTAGCGCTAGGCTTGGAGATCAGTGCTTGTTGGGCCTTGGGAAATGGACTTAGTATTTGCACAGCGTTAGAGTGAACCCACTTGGGATATGCCTTGATATATGGACCGAGAAAAGTGTTTGACCCAGAAAATTCAGTTTGCAGGGGAAACCAGCAGAAGGAGGGCTAGTGCTAGGGTTAGGAGGGACATATCCTCAGATCTAGGACAATCTGGGAGGCATCAGCTCAGCGTTGGAGGAGAAATGGGATGTGGATGACCTGATCTACAAACCCAAGTTGGAAAATTTTCGAAAAAATCAGATCTGGAAAAAGTCAAATTCTGATGAGGAGTGCTAGGGTGCTGAAAGTCAGTTTTTCAGATCCAGGGTCTTTTGGCAGCAACTAGCTCAACATTGGGGGTGTTCTGGAATGAGGGAGACCTGATCTATGAACCCAAGTGATTATTTTCCAGAAAAAAAGTCAGATTTGAAAAAGGCCAAATTTTCAGTGGGGGCGCTGGGGTTTTAACAGTCAGTTTTTCCTATCTAGGGAAAACCAACAACCTTTTGGACATCGTTGAAGATGAAATGGTGAGAGGGATGCCCGATCTACAAAACCCAGCAGTGGTTTTTCCAAATATCTAACGATTCCTCGATTAAGTATTTTTGGATTTTTTAATATTTTGGAGTTTTCAGTAAATTGAAGAAAAGCAGGTACAATAGGTTGAGATCATGGATGAAAAGAACCAACTTGTAGATCTTACCTGGAAAACCTTGTAGATGCCTTGATGATGATGATCCCTGCTATCCCGATCAATTTGAGAAGCTTTGAGCAATTTCTATGTCCAACATTTTGCCCCAAGGAGTCAATGCGCCGTCTCTCCTACACAACAAACGTCAACCATATCAGATTTGTTGCCACATGAGAAAAATGCTAAATGCTACAGAAAAATAGCAAGAGAAAATCATAGATTGCAATGACACTAATGAAAACCCCTTGATAAAAACGAAGACAATCCAAGCAAGTTGAGGTCCCCCTGCAAAAACGCCTAAGCTGAAGTCGCCCTCCTGTAGACAAGACAAAAATTCCCAAAAATATATAGATCTTGCAACAATTTCCCGAATGCTAGGAAGCAAAAGATTTTCCAATCATCATCTAAGAACACCAGATGCAAAGGAGATCCAAAAAAATATCCACAATAATTTTTTTTCTATTATCCAAATCCAAGAGCCAAAGACTCCTTGCAAATGAGAAGCTCTCTCCTTTAAATAGAAATGAGAACCAAAATCCTAACCACTTTCAAAACTAGTGGCTAAGATTAAAAGATGAAAATGTTCTAATCAATGGTTGAGATGAGCTCAACATACAATACATGGATCAATATAACCATAAAGTACCAAAGTGGACTAGATCACCCATAAAGAGGGTANCATCGTGGGTCCATGGAGCGTTAACTAACTCCCTTTGGGTGCACCATGGCACAATAAAATAATATAATATTTTAAGTTTTTGACTTTGTGCCTCCTTGAGGAAATCATGAGCCTCCCAAAAGCTCCAAAAAATAATATAAAAATGCCCCAAAAAATAGGTGTGGGCCCAATCAGGTGCTGCGACTGCTGGAGAAGGTGTGTTGGACATCACTCTCATCATCATGACTCATCCCATGTCATTTCCTTGCCTCAGTAGCCCAAATCGATTTCTTCAATAGCTATTTAATCATTTTTTAATCAGCCTCGAGAAATGTGAACTTGCCAAAACAACCTCCTAGGGTTCCTGCGTTGTCCAACTGAGCCCACCAGGCTCTCTGGGATGGGGGTACTATGGTACAACAAGTGGCTGCATCCCCTATGCTCCATACAGCGCCTTAGGAGATCCAATAAAAACATCTCCCTGGTCAGACACATCATCTTGTGAGGCAAAACTGCATCAAAAGAGTAAAATGAGCCTGACCATCTCTGCAAGTGCCCAGAATTGAAAATAAACTATCTCATTAGACTCAGAGACTTCAAATCCATCTAGGGTGTATGCTCATACCCTTTCTAGGTCTCTACCTGATCATTAACCATATCCAATAGACAATATAATCATCTGTAAATGACTAGATACCAATAATATAACTCAGACTATCATCCATCTGCTGCAAGTGTTATAAGGCTAAGACATGCTCTACAAATCATTTAAGCAACAATCACAACAAGTAGCAGTCATCTCACTGGCGGTACATCAACCAAATTACATATATAGGGTTTTATTTATTACTACTCAAACTAGACTTTCAGGACTATACTCACTTCATAGTTGTAGTCAATTTGCTAGTGAAGGGTGAAGGCTGAAATTGAGAAAGCTAGGGCAAAGGATGACTACCTACTTAACATCATGACACTTTGGATATGGAAAGGAAAAACTCACTATAACCACATGCCTGACAAACAACAACACAAGGAATGGCAGTGCCTCACAAATGGTTGAGTTGTTTAGAGATTGCTTATTCAACTTAGGCATCATGTCTACATCAAGTTTGATCTAGTTTCATTAGGACCATCAATTTTATGTCCATGGCCTTTTTGTCCTATATGACCCTTTGGGACTTCACTAGTGCTTAAAAACACAACTAATCGCAGCTTTCATCCGGGACATATTCAAATTTATAAGGTCAACAATATTTGGATATAGCATATATTTAACCATTGCTTTTGGGACCTTTTCTTATACCCTTCAAGGGGTATTTTAGCATTTCATTGCTCTTGCCCTTTGCTCACATATGTTAAGAAACACATTTTTAAGAATTTTCATTTTCCATGGGCGCAGATATAAACATTTCCAATACAAGTAGTACATGAGCTTTCGGTTTTAGCCAACAACATCTCAAGTGACCAAGGGGAGTTCTGCATAGTGCCAAACATCGGGACAACCAATCAAAATGATTTAGGCATACAATCCAACTTACCAAAGGCAAGTTATGTCACCAACTCAGAGCTGAGACACAGTATGAACAGGGAAGTTTGTCCAACAAAGGTTCTAGCGGGGAAAGGTCCTCCATGCCACAAGTCAAGTAGTAAGTCAGGTTAAAACATAACTGGAAGGTAATGGATGGGTGGGGAGAGTGAATGATGAAGGCAACACTAGCAAGCCAAACAATGGTGGGAATGACTACCTCTATTCTCCCTAAGGAGGGTAAAACCAATGAGTATAGATCAGGAACTTCCAAGTCTAAGTAGGGACATCAAAATACATAATACAAAATACATCCAAGTCCATATATTTATGACCGCCAGACCATGACACTAAATGCTAGTATATGTCACAAAAATGAGTATAAGAGCAATGATAACCATAACACAATATAATAAACGTTGAGTCACAACCATGCAAATAATCCATCTGAATGATCATCTGTCCAATGAGAAAACACTAAAACCAATCTGGGCATCATAAACTGCTCTGCAAAATGGCTACATAAGTCCTCGAATCTGAGTTTCCCGAGACTCAGTCCTAACATGGAAGAGTACAATAGTCCACTAACAAAATAATGGTCCGTCAAAGCTGCTCTTCTCAGCATCTATTATGTAAGAGATCTGGCTGAAAAACGTACTGTATCTGAAAAATAGAATATGGTAGCCTGGCTACTATATATGTGATAACAATACTGAAGGGGAAGAATCCGCGCCGGAAACAACAGAGGAATTGCCGGCAGCAAAGGAGGAGTCACTCCAGGGAGATACACCAGAGGGCGTTATTGCTACATTATCCGGAATACCTAGGTTTCATACTCTCAGGGTCAGAGGATTAGTACAGGGCCACAGGGTAGGAGTGATGATTGATGGGGAGCAACCCACAGTTTCGTTAATGCAACATGGGTGGCTAAGAGGAGTATTTCGACAGAGAAGTTTGAGGGATTCACTGTAGCAGTAGCAGGAAATACTAGCATGGAGTGCAACTATTGGATTCCTAAGCTGAATGTCACATTAGGAAACTACCATATGAGAGACTCATTTTATGTGGTGAATATGGCTGATACAAATGTGGTATTAGGTGTCCAATGGATTTATTCAATAGGAAAATATACTATAGATTACTGGGCAATGGAAATGGAATTCTAGGGACCGGATGGAAAACGAGTAGTTTTGAGGGGCATGAATACTTCTCCCCCCAAACCAGTATCATCATAGAGAATGGAGGCCGTACTCGGACAGGGTGACATAGAATGGTCAGCAGAGAGCTTGGTTACTTTTATAAAACCTCCAGAGAACAACACCCAACATCCAACAGATATTCAGGCACTATTGCAGAAACATGAGAAGGTATTTCGGGATCTTCCAGCAGGTAGACCACCAGATAGGGGATTTGGGCATATTATTGAGTTGGAGGAGGGGACACAAGCAGTTATAACCACTCCATACAGACATCCCAAGAGATACAAGGATGAGATCGAGAAGACAATGAAGGATTTACTAGAACTAGGATATATCCGGCCGAGTTCTAGTCCCTTTGCATCATCAGTGGTCTTAGTTAAAAAGAAGGATGGCACATTACAAATGTGTATTGATTACAGGGCACTCAACAAGAAGACCATCAAAAACATGTATCCCATCGCCAGGATTGATGAACTAATGGACGAGCTACGAGGTGCCAAATACTTTTCAAAGATCGATCTTCGACCAGGGTAGCATCAGATCCGAGTAAGGGATCAAGACATTTCCAAGACAACTTTGCGTTGCCACTATGGTCACTATGAGTTTTCAGTCATGCCTTTTGGACTCACCAATGCACTAACCACCTTCCAGTCTTGCATGAACCACACTTTCAAGGCTCAGTTACGAAAGTATTTGCTAGTATTCTTTGATGATATTTAAATTTACAACAAAACTTGGGAGGAACATATGAAACACTTAGATGAGGTATTGTGAATTCTAGAAGAACAATCGCTTTACGTGAAGATGTCTAAGTGTGAGTTTGGCATGAAGGAGATGGTGTAACTAGGATACATAATCAGTGCATAAGGGGTACAATTTTGTATGGAGAATATTAGAGCTATTCGGGATTGGCCTATGCCAAAGACAATTACTGAACTGAAGGGCTTTTTAGGGCTTTACACATATTACAGGAGGTACCTTAAGGGATTCTCTCAATTTGCCCCACCACTCATCGATCTCACAATGAAAGGGGCATTCACATGTACAGAATTGGCACTAGCAAACCTTTGAGGAAATGAGAACCATCATGAGTTCTTGCCCAGTTTTGGCACTACCGGATTTCTCACATCCATTCATAGTGGAATGTGATGCTTCAAGAGAAGGAGTAGGGGCAGCACTAATGAAAACCATCACCCGATTGCATTTGAAAGCCGAAAACTGAAAGACTATGAGCGCCACTACTCCATATATGACAAAGAGATGTTAGCCATCTTACATGCCCTAACTAAATTTAGACAGTATTTGGTGGGAAGCAAATTCTAAATCAAGACAGATCATAACAACCTCAAATTCTTCTTGGAGCAGAAAGAATTAAATGAGTGCCAACATAAATGGGTTAGCAAGGTACAGGCTTATGATTTTGAAATAGAGTATGTGAAGGGTAAAAACAATGTAGTAGCTGATGCCTTATCCAGACGACCAGCTTCATTATCCCTCATGAGTATATTCACGGATTGGAGGTCTCTTCTCTTAGTAGAATATTCCAAAAACAAATTTGCTTGTGAGTTATTAGATGGACAGATTCAGGATGACAGGTACAGAATTATTGATGACATCATCTATTACAAAGGTAGGATATACCTCGTCCTAGAATCAACTTTAAAGAGGAAGATCATACAGACATCACATGACTCGCCATTATCAGGGCATCAGGGGTTCTTGAAAACCTACAGGCAGATCCAAGAGAGGTTCTCATGGAAGGGCCTCAAAGGGGAGGTAATACAGCACGTCCGGGAATGCAGTATCTACTAGCAGAACAAGATTGCACATACTCATCCGGCAGGATTACTTCAGCCATTACCAACACCGGAGCAGAAATGGAAAAGCATTTCGATGGACTTCATTACAGGGTTACCCAAGGTACAGGGACGAGACTGCTTATATGTAGTGGTAAATTGATTGACCAAATTTGCTCACTTCTTTGCTATCTCTTCCAACTATTCAACATCGCAAGTAGCCGAGTTATTTTTCAAAGAGGTTTTCAGACTCCATGGGCTATCCAAAACCATTGTCAGTGACCGTGACAGTAAATTCACCAGTGCTTTTTGGTAGGAGTTATTCAAATTGGTAGGGAGAGAACTTGCTACAAGCACAAGTTATTATCCCCAGAGCGACGGACAGATAGGAATTGTCAACAAGTGGATTGAAGAATATCTAAGAAACTAAGTAGCAGGGCAACAAAGGACATGGATTAAATGGCTACACTTAGGAGAGTACCGCTACAATACTACCCACCACATGTCTATTAAAATGACACTTTTCAGGGATCTATATGGCTATGAGACACTGAACTTTGCAGACTTGGCTTTTGGAGACAATAGGGCACCCAAGGCCAAATATTGGGTACAGGATAGTCAAGATATTCTCAAGGTCCTGAAGGAGAATCTAGTATATCTACGACTACAACCTTACAGGAAATCTTCCCTCAAGAAAAAGGAGCGGAAAAACTAAAACCTCGCTTCTATGGTCCTTACAAGGTAGTTAGGAAGGTTGGAGTGGTGGCTTATGAACTAGAATTCCCAGAGGAGAGCAAAATTCGCAATGTGTTTCATGTGTCTAACCTCAAGAAAATAGTAGGACAACACATTGCTCCATCCATCGAGTTGCCTCCCTTAGATGTTGAAGGGCTGTTGGTATTGATTCTAGAGAGAATCCTACAGGTGCGAAAAAGGAAACTCTGAAACAAGGTGATTCGAGAGTACTTGATAAAATGGAAAGAATTACCTATGGAGGATGCCACATGGGAGGGACAACAGGTATTGCAGCATCCTAGTTTGCAGTTGCTTGAGGAGAAATAATTTCAAGTGGGGAGGACTGTAATGTCCCCATCTAATTAAGCACCAAAACACCTGCTAACCTACTTAATTCCCATAGGTTCGAGCGAGTACTGCATAAGAGGGAATTGACTGAGGACGTTTGGTACTTAGAACAGATCAGGACATTCATTCAGTATTAAAGTCATCAGTCGGAGAAAAGAAGCCTTATTTCTTTAGGCTTAAAAGTCAACATCAAATTAGAATTGCATGCATGCAAAAGGGAAGCATAAACCCTAAAAGTGACATGCAAACCCTAAAAGCGTATGAGGCTTTATTTAAGAAAGGTTATTGAACGAAAGGAGCTATCTATTATTATTATTGTTGATTTGGAGTTTTTGAGCAGCAACACAGCGTGCAGCCACGACAGTTGGGGTTGAAGATGACATCTCCAGCTAACGAGGGTTCGATAGTGCAACTGTCTACCCTAGTCTCTTTCAGGATAGACCATCTAGGTTTATCAACAGCGTTCATCGTATTCATCCATATCCAACGATTCAGTATCCATCAAAAGATTATTTGCAGGTTCATGTGTGCAGTTGGTGATTTAGTTGGAAAACCCCAAGGTATTCACCGGGTCTCTGAATCCCAGTCTATCTTTTGCATGTCAGCTTCATCTTCATCAATAGGGTCACTCTATTGCCTTGAGTGACTATCAACCATCAATTTGCTCATCTAGAGAAGTTATCAGCAGATCCGGGAGGCCGAGGGCGTGAGCACCAGATTGGTAAACCAATTCACTAGGGCACTTGGAGAGGTCAGAATCTCTAGATGCTCCGGTCATTCTCTCTGGCACGAGAAGATCTACATCCCGGCAAATTCTCAGTCCCATCAGGCACCTCCTTCACCAAAAACGTCACCTTTAGCTGAGGAGAGGGTTTCATGCTGCCAGGCGGTAACACCAAAAAGGAAGCATCATTACTTCACCAGTCCAGCTCTTTATGCATACATCTTATCTCTAGACTATCATCAGCGTGATTGTCAGTGGTAAGTGTTGACCTTCTTTCTGTAAAATCTTTTCCCTAGTTTAGCTATAATTTAGGGCCATTGCCTCGACACCTTGCGTGCAAATTTTATTTCAGTATTCTTGCACATTTGCAGAGTACAAATAAACCCTAGAATAGTGAAACAGTAGAATATTAGTATTTGGGATATTACAAAGAGGGGTGTGGCAGTTGTATTCCACTTGCTCTTTTATTTAAAAATGATTACAAGATCATAATTGCTTGTGATCCTTTGAAAAATAGGATCACCAAGCTTACAAATTGTTAGAAAAATTTGACTAGCAGAATGGAGAAGTGTATGGGATGCTCCAGATGGCTTAAAAGTTCAAATTTTCGCTAGAATCTCCTCCTATTTGTTCATCAATGCTGTAAAAATGGCGAGCTATTAGTGATGAAATGTGCCCAAAACACTTTAAAAGTGTGTTTGGACAACCTTTAAAAAGTTGCAAAAAATTCACCAAGTTAAACTATGATTAAAGCAAGTGAAGGAACCAAGGAAATCAAGCTTTCCTTGGGATCTTCTCTTGGTTGTTGGGGCAGCCAGTTAAAGCACTTTAATATTTGCTAGATATTCAATTAGCATCGACAAAACTATCTTTTATTTCAAATCTTAAAATTTGACTTTTAAATACCTTTGAAAACTAAGAAGTTAGCTGAACTAGATTTATGAAATATGCTTTTAAACCAAGATCTAAATATGTATATCAGATCTTAAATAAATTTAACTTTGAAAGAGAATTAGATTTGAAAGGTAAGAGAACCGGTGATTAAGAAAATTTAATTTCTAGGAAGGTGGTAGAAACAAGAACAAGGGCCTTGCTTGAAAGATTGGAAGACCAAGGATGCCTGCGACACAATAAAGATTAAAAAAATGTAAAACCAATATTGAAGCCGGATGAGGACACAACTGAGCTCAACCTCCTTCTTCAGTTTCCTATCATGTGCTGTCACAAACACTTGCAGAGAAAGATTAAAGCCAAAATGTATAATTACAAGAGATTAGAAGGTCATTAGTACAACTGTATACACCTGCTACTTCACTATCTCTAAATAATCAAACATTAATAAGCAAATCAATACTATGAATGCTTACTCTACGGGCACAAAATCCTTCTAAGATAGATCAATCCACAACTACTACAAATGAAATATGATTAGCCAGATATTACCTCAGAACATCAACAAAAAAGTACATCCAATGGGACAGTTGTCCAACATCTGGCCTCCAAAGTGTTCAAAAAATATTTCATTAACAGATGATGAAATGATCAAAGAGCAATTACAAGAACAAAGGTTCAATGGTTCATGCTCAAATGAGTGAAGAGACCTTGCTTAAATAGGAAAAGATAGCCAGAGGGGTGGGGGGAGGGGCACTTGCTTCCTTGGCATGACTTGGAGTTGAGTTGGAATGAGTTGTTTGAGGGTTTTACAATGAAAACATCTTGCAACAAAAGCGCCACTTGCTAAAACTCATGCCATCTCATAATGGCTACATCCACTTTTTGGAGAATGCGCCCCACTTGGAGAGATGCGCCCTCTTTGGACAAGGAAACTCACTTGCCGAGAAAAACACTCAAAAGTGTTTTAGAAATGTTTGGAATGTTTATACTTTACTTCGCCAACTCACAAATTTCAATTTCGACATGTTTCTTTTCTTTTATGAGTTGTCGAACTTTTCACTTTATCCATGCTTTTGGTCTTTTTAACATTTTCGAGTCATAATTAATTTCGGAGACAAATAATTACTCGAAAACTTAAGAGAATGGGTTTACGTGTTAAATAGGCGCTCCAAGTTAGAAAATGAGCACCCCTAGAAAAGCGGAAAAAATCATTTTTTTTCCGGAAATTAAAATGAAGCTATGGGGGACTTAGTACATGTTCATATGACTCAAAAACAATGATTAGCATGGTAATATACATTGACACATATGTTTTAACAACCTCCTATGGCCTAACCACCAAGATATTTACTTTAGCTTTGGAGGAGCGAGTGATAAATTCGAAAATTATAAGTCATTAAAAAACGATATAATTTTCATGGAAAAAACACCATAGAGTAAAGTATTGATGACTAAGTCTTAGTAAAGCCAAACCTTTTACACCAAGTAGCAATGGTACCCATACCTGAGGGTAGGGTGAAAATTTTCAAGAACCTCAACCCGGTTTCAGTTTCAGTTTAGAATATGGTGTAATGCCCAAACCTCATCATTGCATGTGCATTAAATTTTATTTTTTTGACTAAAACATAAACCACATGAGATTTCTTTTCAACTTTTGAACTCTGAAAATTTATAGCAGCCCTAGACTTTACTCAAAAATTTAAATTCAGCCACACACATTAAATTAAGTGCTCAGATTTTTGGTCAAATTGACCCAGAAAAACCCCGAAGGGAAAACTTGTACTTCAGAGATACTTTATTCTTCAGGCAAATTTAATAATAAATTACAACAATACTTATCTCAGCCAAAACACTTTGGAATTTGTGCCAAAAATCATTGAATGACCTGCTGAAATTTCTCAAACTCCATCTTGAAATTTGTGCCCAAAACCTGCTGTACAGTCCACATGTGTGACTGTACGAATGCCCCGATGTTTGTGCAAACTTTGCCTCAAAATTCGTGCTGTACAGACAACAATTAATGCTGTACCTGCCTCAGTTTCTGTGTTGTACGATCACCTAGAAATTCGTGCCTGCTCACCTCAAAAATTGTGCTGTACGTCTGCCTCAAAATTTGTGCATGTACAGACTGTACGGGCTGTGCATTAATTACAGTATAGTCACCTTGGGAATCGTGCCAATCTACTGGTACAGTGGTCTCGAAATTTGTGCCCTTCTCTTCCTTGAAAAAAATGTGCAAGAGTTTCTTCTCTCTGGTTTTTCTCTTGTTCCACCTCTCTCAAAAATTCTCTCTTGAAAGTGAACAATGAAACTCTCTTTGCCTTTCCCAAGGCCTTTTTGTTTGATTAACTTCCATCTTGAGATCAATGGCTTAGATTAAAAGCCAACTAAATGAGATCTAGGGCCCATCTCATTTCCTCATTAGAAATGACTTTTTAATTAATAAATGAGAATTTAATTTACACCCTCATTAATACTCATAAAGTCACTTTTAAAATATAAACTCAAACATACATTAAAAAGTCACTTTATCATAAAGTCATTCTCACCTTTTAATTTGGTTAGGGACCACATTTTAAAGTGTCCTTGTCCACCCCAAGGCATGAGTGGACAAACACTTCCTAGGTAAAAATTCAACTCTCCCTCTTACCGAGGAAGGTATTTTTCGGCACTCCCATCTTGTCTTTGAAATGTATGTGCTTTCCTTTTCCCAAAGACTTCGTGAAAATGTCTGCCACCTGCTCATCTGTAGAAATATACTGTAACTCTACAACCCTTCTCTGGACATAATCTCTGATGAAGTGGTATATGATCGCAATGTGCTTTGACCTGTCATGAAACACTGGATTCTCAGAGAGCCTGATGCAACTTTGATTGTCACAGTGAATGATAGTAGGCCTTAGCTCTTGACCAAATAAATCAACCATGAACTTGCGAATCCATAATGCTTTGCAGCTAGCTTGACTGGATGCCACGTACTTAGCCTTTGCAAAACTCAAAGCAACGGACTTTTGCTTTCGACTAAACCACGACACAACTGTCGAACCCAACCTAAAACAACAACTGAAAGTGCTCTTCCGGTCTGAAGCACTGCTTGCCCAATCTGAATCCGTGAAGCCAACCAAGTCCACTCCACCCGACCTCTTGTAATCTAGACCATAATCTACAAAACTCATATATGGTCTGGTGTTGACGAAATACATCAACGAACCAATAAGCCGACGAAACAAAGTAGGATCCACCAACTCTCCCTCAGAAGCATGAAGCTTCTTCCAATTGGTGACCATGGGTGTGGGCATGGGTCTGCAATCCTCCATTCGAAATCTTCTCGGAACATCTGCAACATATTTTCCTTGCCCTAGGAAAACATGTCTATCCTCCTGCCACACCTCCATACCTAAATAGTAGTGCATCAACCCAAGGTCGGTCATCTTAAACTCCGAAGCAAGATCTTTCTTGCATGCCTCAATTAGCTGCTCCGCTCCTATAATGAACAAATTATCAACATACAACCTAAGAATGAGTGGAACACTTGCAACCACATTGTAGTGAAGGTTGGGATCCGCCTCACTCTTCCGAAACCCAATCGAAAGCAAATAAGAATCAATCCTCGAGTAGCAAGCCCAAGGAGCTTGCTTCAGACCATACAAGGCCTTTTTCATCCTGCATACATGAGAATCTCTCTCATAAATCTCAAAGCCCTGTGGCTGCTCTAGATATACCTCTTCCTGTAGAAGACCGTTGAGAAAAGCGGTCTTCACATCCATCTGATGGATCTTCCAACCCATCTCTGCCACAACGAAGATCACTGCTCTGATCGAAGAAATTCTAGCAATTGACGCAAAGGTCTCATCATCATCAACTCCCTCTATCTGTGAGAACCCTCATGCTACAAACCGAGCTTTGTAATTCTCGATGTTGCTATCCACAACATGCTTGATTTTATAGAGCCACTTGGAAGTCACAACTGACTTCCCCTTTGGTCTTGGAATCACCTCCCACACACCATTCTTCATGATGGAATTGTACTCTTACATGATGGCATTTCTCCAAACCTGGTGTATGGAAGCCTCATAAGTAGTAGGCTCAGACTCACGCAAGCTAGTCACCTGTGCCATGTAGCTGGAAACTCTTTTAGGTTCCTTGCTCTCTCTGACCTCCCTCCTGGGTGGTCGCACAAACTCTGCCGCTTCCTTCACAAGATCCCTAACTCAACTTGGCTTTCTCTTCCTGGAAGTAGCATCCTGTGGTAGACCCTCCTCTACATCCTCATTAGACAAATGTCTCCCTGAAGAAGTACCAACGATTTGAGATCCTGTCACACTTGAACCTGAACTTGTACCATGTGTATCCAAATCACCTGAAGCCGTAACCTGTGAACCTGTGACTCATGAACCTGTCCCTGTACCAGAAGTGCTTGTAGACTAAGTCCTTGAAACCGATGAACCTGTAACCTGTGACCCAGTCACTCCTGAGACTTGTGACCCTGTGCCCTGACTCGCTCAACTCTGAGATGTTGTCACTTGTGGAGTAACCTGCTGCTCCTCTATCTCAGAATCTCGAGATCTCTTGAAGGCTCGCTCCTCCTCAAATCTTACCTCCCTTCTCACCACAAGTTTTCTCTGTGTAGGAAGGTAAATGCGGAAAGCCTTCGAGACCTCATCATATCCAACAAAAATACCCCTCTCCAGTAGCCTCCAACTTTGTCCTCTTCTCAGAAGGGACATGTGAGTGTAATATCCCAAATACTGATATTCCACCGTTTCACTATTCTAGGGCTTACTTGTACTCTCAAAATGTGCAAGAATACTAAATAAAAATTTGCATGCAAGGTGCCAGGCCAATGGCCCTAAATTATAGCTAAACTAGGGCAAAGCTTTACAGAAAGGTCAACACTTACCACAAATAATCAAGCTGATAATACTCCAGAAATAAGATGTAGGCATACAGAGCTGGACTGGTGATGTAATGATGCTTCATTCCCAGTGTTACCGCCCAGCAGAAAGAAACCCTCTCCTCAGCTAAAGGTGATGTTTTTGGTGATGGAGTTGCTTGATGGAGCCGAGATTTTGCCGAGGTGTAGATCTTCCCGTGTCGGATAGAATGACCGATGCATGCAGAGCTTTTGACCCCTCTAAGTTGGCTAGTGAATTTATCCTCTTGTTTGGTGCTCATGCCCCCAGCTGCACAGATCTGCTGATAACTACTTTGGATGAGAAAACTGAGGACTGATAATCACTCAAGGTAGTGGAGTGACCCTGCTGATGAAGCTGAAGATGTTATGCTGAAGAGGAATTGGGATTCAGAGACCCATCGAATACTTTGGGGTTTTCCATCTAAATGCCCGACTGCACACATGAACCTGCAAATAGTCTTCCGGGGATTGCTGGATCACTGGATACGGACGAATAAGGTGAAAGCTGATGGTGGACCTGAATGGCCTACGCTAAAGGAGACTAGGGAAGATATTTCATTGCCAAACCCTCGTTAGCTGAAGACGTCGTCTTCAATCCCAACTACTTCTGCTGCTCAAAAACTCCAAATCAACAACAATAATAATAGATGTCTCCTTTGGTCCAATAACCCTTCTTAAATAGATCAACATGCACTTTTAGGGTTTGCATGTGACTTTTAGGGTTTACGCTTTACTTTTGCATGCATGCAATTCTAATTTCATGTTGACTCTGATACTGAAGAAATGAGGCTTGCATGCTCCGCACGCTATATGATATTAACTTTGATGGCCTTCTTTACTATACTGATAACTTAATAATACTGAATTGATGTTCCTTTCTGCTCCTAGTGATATTAGTCCTCAGTTATTCCCTTTTCTTTAATACCCGCTCGAAGCTATGGACATAAAATAGGTTAAACGGTGTCTTTGGTGATTTAATTAAAAGAGGACATTACAGTGAGTATGTAAGGCATCTGAAAATGCGGAAGTGGCCTATCTCAGGCTTCTTCCTGGTGAACATCTCCTCAGGAGTTTTGTACCCCAAGGCATGGTGCGGACTCTTGATCTGCGCGAAAACAACTGTACTATTGGCCTCTTCCCATAGAAAGGAAAGAAGACTCTGATCATGCAGCATGGCTTTAGCTGCACCTACTATCGCACAGTTCTTCCTTTTAGCCACTCCATTCTGCTGTGGACTGTAAGGACCTATCAATTGCCTCCTAATACCATCTTGTCTACAAAACTCATTGAAAGCATGGGAAGTGTACTCACCCCCATTATCTGATCTGAGTACCTTGATCTTCTTCGATGTCTGGTTCTCCACAAGAGATTTGAACTCTTGGAACCGAAGCAAGACCTCCTTTGACTTCTTGCTTCGTTGAAAGTAGATCTAGGTCTTCCTGGAAAAGTCATCGATGAAAGTAGATCCAGGTCTTCCTGGAAAAGTCATCGATGAAAGTAATGTGATACTCATAACCTATCAGTGAGGCACAAGAATGGGACCACATAAGTTTGAATGAGTCAGCTCCAACACTCCCTCTGATCTGCTGTCACTGCTCGAAAAAGCAGTCTTGGTGTACTTTCCCAAAGCACGCCCTTTGCATACACCACTCTACTCTGTACTGAAATTTGGCAAACCTCTGGTCATGTCTCTCAGCATCCTCAAAGCTGAATCATGAAGGTGGGCCATCCTCCTGTTCCATAACTAACACAACTCACTACTGCTCTGAGTGCGTGCCGGTGCATGATGTGGCTGGAAGAGAAGCTTGTGCAGTTTCTCGCATCTGACTCCTATAACATATGAAGCAGATAAATCCCCTGCTTTGGGAAAGATGTGAACTTTCCCACCTAGGACATATACCCCAAGGCCTTTGTCCTCAATAGTGGAAACTGACATGAGGTTCTTCTTCAGCTCTGGGATGTACAATATATCCTTCAGTACCATGGGCTCCATGGACTCCTTGTCAAAGCAGACTGTCCGACGCCCAACTGTTCTCACCCCTGTATCATCGCCCAATACAACCTCCAACTCCAAGCCTGTCTCTGAAATCTTAGTGAACATGTCTCGATCACCTGTCATGTGACTCGAAGCTCCACTATCAATGTACCAAGTGGAAGAAGTAGTGGAAGCACTCAGTGAGTGCCCAACGATCATGGAATGCTCCATGTGATCCTCAAAATACCTGCTGGTGATGGATGATGCTCTCTCTACACAACCACCAGCAAAGAGAGAAAACTGTCTCACATCTAGCAGCATACTCATTAATCTCTGCTAAAGCGGTTGTCTGTTTTTTCTTCTTCTTCTTGTTTGGCCATTATCCAGCATAATGCCCAAACCTCTGACAAGCAAAGCATTTCACTTTGCTCATGTCCTTCTTGTCTCCATCTTGCTGCTTGGTTCCACCCTTGGAACCCTTCTTGAACTTCTTCCTCTTCCCGTTTGCTGCTAATGCCACATTCTCCTAATCATCCTTGTTGTGAGATGTACTGCCATGTACATATCCCCTACCGGGTCTCCTCCTGTATGAAATCATCCCAAAGACGATCCCATGAAGGCATGTGCTCATGAGCAACCACTGACTCGAAAAATACAACCCATTGTTGCATCACACCAACTCAACACTCTCTATCACCTCCCCAATAGCTCCAAGCTCATTACAAACTTGTGTAATCTTGGTGAGGCAGGTGGTCATATTCTCAACCTTGTTCATGCAAATGCTCTTTAACTTCTCCCTTAATACCATTTTCCGATTTTCATTGGAACTTTGGTAAAGGTTAGTTAAAGCGGTTCACATCTCATGGGCATGATCTTTACGTGATGTGTGGAATCACATGATCTTTTATAGAATTAAGAAGGATTCTTTTGGCCTTTAGATCCCTCTTGTCAAATGTGGCTTTAGCCACTGCATCTGCGAGAACGGACACTTGATTTGTTGTAGTGCTGTTTACTATGTCCCATAGTTCATTATCCTGTAAAATCAACATTGTTCTAGCCTTCCATGGACTAAAATTTACAGCCCCATCCAACCTGTCGTCGATCCTAAGACCGGTAGCCATGACTGCAAGAAAGTTCAAGTTTGTTTTCCTTTATTTTTCCAAGTTTGAAATTTATTTTTGTGTGTAATTTTCAGCCTTCAACCTTGCTCTGATACCATGAAATTTTCAAGAACCTCAACCCGGTTTCAGTTTCAGTTTAGCATATGGTTTAATGCCCAAATCTCATCATTGCATGTGCATTAAAAAATAAAAATATTGATTGAAAACATAAAACACACGAGATTTCTTTTCAACTTTTGAACTCTGAAAATTTATAGCATCCCTAAACTCTTACTAAAAAAATTAAATTCAGCCACACACATGAAATTAAATGCTCATATTTTTGGTCAAATTTACCCAAGAAAAAACCGTGAAGGGAAAACTTGTACTTCATAGAGATATTTTATTCTTTAGGTAATTTTAATAATAAATTACAACAGTACTTATCTCAACCAAAATGCTTTGGAATTTGCGCCAAACAATCATTGAATGACCTGCTGAAATTTCGCAAACTCCATCTCGAAATTTGTGCACAAAACTTGCTGTATGGTCCACGTGTGACTACACGGCCGCCTCGATTTTTGTGCAAACTTGGCCTCAAAATTCGTGTTGTAAGGTCTGCTGCACGAACAACAATTAATGCTGTACATGCCTTGATTTCTGTGCTGTACGGTCACCTAGAAATTCGTGTTTGCTTATCTCAAAAATCGTGTTGTACGACTACCTCGAAATCTGTGCCTGTACGGACTGTACGATCTGTGCATTAATTATAGTACAGTCACCTTGAGAATCATGCCAATTTGCTAGTACAGTTGCGTTGAAATTTGTGCCCTTCTCTTGAAAAAATGGTGCAAAAACAGTTTTTTCTCTCTGGTTTTCTCTTGTTCCACTCTAAAAAATTCTCTCTTGAAAGTGAACAATGAATCTCTCTTTGCCTTTCCCAAGCCCTTTTTGTTTGAGTAACTTCCATCTTGAGATCGATGGCTTAGATTAAAAGCCAACTAAATGAGATCTAGGGCCCATCTCATTTGCTCATTAAAAATCACTTTCTAATTAATAAATGAGAATTTAATACACACCCTCATTAATACTCGTAAAGTCACTTTTAAAATATAAATTCAAACATACATTAAAATGTCACTTTATCATAAAGTCATTCTCACCTTTTAATTTGGCTAGGGACCACATTTTAAAGTGTCTTTGTCCAGTCCAAGGCATGAGTGGACAAACACTTCCTAGTTAAAATTTCAACATAGGGTACATGTACCCGTACTGGATCTTTGGGTACTTGTAAGGTATGTCTACTGCCGTACCTTGTTGTACCCATAGTTTTAAAAATCGGATAGACTGGTTTCGGAACCGACCGGTTCACCGGTTCGATACCAAACCGGGTCAAACCGACAGGTAAACCGGATCGGGGACCGGTTAATTACCGAACCGGCCGGTTGGTAACCAAACCGGTCCGGTTCGGTAACTAATCGGTCTAACCGGCCGATTTCGAAGCTGACCGGTCCGGTTTGCAATTTCCAGGTTTTTAAATTTTTTTTTTTAAAGTTTAACTTTGGTTTTATTTTTTTTATGTTTTATATTTTTTTACTAACCTAACCTATCCCATTCGCTAAGCTAACTACCCAACAGAACTACAAAAAACAACTATCGGTCCACATCATATTCATTTTATTTTTTTTGTTTGAACTTTGGAGTCTTGAGACTTGGACGAGGTTTGAGGCTTGAGCTTTAGAGTGGACTGTCACCTGTGCAGTGTGGAGTTGCACTTGCTAACAGCGATGAGTGAATCGGTATAGAGCTGAGAGGAGTTGAAACTTGATAGTGGCACTGTGGGCTTGTGGCAGTGGACTGTGGAACTGGAAAGTGCTGAGTTAGGTGGACTCTGGAGCCTTGGAGGACAGTATTCAAGAAGTGGGCAGTCTTCATTGTTCAATAATCGATATCAGAGATTCAAATTTCAGAGGTAAGTAACAAATTTATTTAAGCTTATGACATGTTTTATAAAAAAATTAAAATTTCTATTTATCTAAGATAAAATTTCTATTTATGTAATTTTGTATTAATTATTAAACAGAGATCTCTTTTGCAAAATTTTTATAATTTTAAACAGTAAAAGAGATGAAGAATCAAGATCCCCTATATTTTTATAATTTTATAATTTTGCTTGTTGTTGTTTCAACTTTCAACCTATCTGAAATGGCTCCAAAAGCAAAAGATCTGGCATGGGCCCATGCAGATGTTGTTGATGGGGTTATGTATTGCAAGTATTGCAAGAAGTTGATTAAGGGTGGTGGAATTTACAGGCTTAAACAACACTTGGTTGCCATCAAAGGGCAAGTGAAGGCATGTGAAGCTCCACTAGATGTCATTGGACAGATTAGAGTTGATATGCAAGAATATTTTAAGAAGTTTGAAGAGACTAAGGCTAGGCAAAGAGAGATAGAGGAAGAAGTAGGAAAGAAGAGGAGGCTTGCTGAAATGATGGGTGGGACCTATGCTTCGAGTTCAATTGAAGGCTCTTCATCTATCCCTTCTATCGATCTTAGGGATCCTTTTGGGTATGTCCCACCCTCCGATACTACACAAGAGAAAGGTAAATCAAAAAAGAAGGGTGGCATTCAAAACTATTTTACATCCTTTGCTAGTGCCAATGCTTCTCATATGCCTCCAACACATGTTCAGCCCACCTTAGATGACCATTGGAAGAAGAAATACAAAGAAGCTGCCTATGAGTACATAGCTAGATGGTGGTATGATGCTGATCTCCACTTCAATGTTGCACGCTCTTCTTATTACCAACCTATGTGGGATGCTGATATAGTTGCTGGTAAGGGTTTCAAAGGCCCTAGTATGAACGACTTGAGGGGATCTCTTTTGCAAAAAGAGATAGTGTCCATAGAAGAATACTTGAAGGATTTCAAACAGTCATGGGTCAGAACAGGATGCACTATCATGTCAGATGGATGGACCGATCAGAAGGGTCGTACTCTCATAAACTTTTTTGTCTCTTGCCCACGAGGAACCATGTTTTTGAGATCAAGTGATGCATCTGATCAGGTGAAAGATGCAAATATATTATTTCGTCTTTTGGATGACGTTGTTGAGGAGGTGGGGGCAAGTAATGTTGTACAAATCATTACAGATAATGCCTCTAACTATGTTCTTGCTGGTAAGATGTTAGAGGAAAAACATAAAACCATATTCTGGACTCCATGTGCGGCACATTGCATAGACTTCATGCTTGAGGACATATGCAAACAGAATTGGATCAAGGACACTATAGAGCATGCCAAAAGCATCACCAAATACATCTACAACCACGGTTAGGTATTGAGCTTGATGAGGAGACACACACAGGGCAGGGAGCTTGTTAGGCATGCAGTTACTAGATTTGCAACTCACTTCCTTACGTTGCAATCTCTCATTTCCCAAGCATAGAAGTTGGAGAAAATGTTTTCAAGTGATGAATGGAATTCATCCCAATGGGCCCTCAAACAAGATGGAAAAGACACCAAGAAAAGAATTAAAAGCTCTTCATTTTGGAAAAGAGCAGCAGAGGTTGTGGCAATTATTGAGCCACTTGTTACGGTGTTGCGGTTGGTTGATGGGGAAAAATTGGCCATGGGCTACATTTATGAAGCTATGGATCAAGCAAAGGAGCAGATAAAGGCAGCATACAAAGATAGAGTGGCCAAGTATGAGCCTATTTGGGAGATCATTGATAGGAGATGGAACAATCAACTCCATCGCCCTATACATGCAGCTGGGTATTTTCTTAACCCAAGGTATCAGTATAGAGCACATATTGATCCAGATCCGACTGGGGAGGTAGCAGATGGATTGTATTCTTGCCTTGAGCGCATGGTCCCAAATGAGGCGGACCAATTGGAGATACATCGACAGATCAACTCTTTCACCGCCGCCACAGGTACCTTTGCCAATAATGTTGCTAAGATTTCAACAGAGGATGACCAACCAGGTAAACATTTCCATTGTTTGATTAACTTATGTTTTTAAAGTTTAAAGTTTAAACTACAATTCTTAAATTGTAAATAGTAAATAGTAAATACTGCAATTCTTAGCCAAATTTACAATCGAAATTGTTGAATTAAGTTATTAACTATCTTGACTCTTCACATTTGCAGCACAATGGTGGCAGGCATTTGGTAACCATACTAAACTATTGCAAAGGTTTGCAATTCAGGTTCTGAGTAAAACCTGCAGCTCTTCTGGGTGTGAGCGCAATTGGTCTTTGTTTGAATGGATTCACACAAAGAAGAAAAACCGTTTTGAGCGAAAACGGTTAAACGATCTAGTCTTTGTGCAGTACAACCTCCGACTCAGGCGCAACCAATTGATGAGCAAAAGACCTGATACGGATCCCATTGTGTTGGATGATATAGATCCAAACTCAGATTGGGTAGTGGAGACCCAACCGCCAGAGTTTGGTGATGACATAGATGTTGAGCTGGAGGACTTGCTGGATGTTCCGTTGGATGCAGATCCTTTACTGCCGATGCCATCAATTCATACAGGTGTAGATGCTAAGAGAGCAGTGCCAGGCATGGCGGGCACTAGCCGATCAGGACCTCGTACTTATAGTCGTTGACAGTGTTGACATTCAGCCAGTACTACTACTTCATTAGCAGATGACTTTGATCCTAAGGAGCCCGAGACCGAGCCAGATCATGATGCATTTGCTAGTCCTTCTGGTTCTTCTTCTAGTTCTAGTTCTAGCAGTGGTGCTGAGTTTGATGATGATCATTGATGATGTATTATGTAGTTGATTATGTAGCATGTTTTTTGGACTCTCCAGGCCATATAGCCTTTACTATATAGGGCCTAGCCGCCTAGGCCTCATGGATTATGTATTTTGTTCTAGTATCCTAGATATGTTACATGTATTATCATTTATGTATTGCACAAAGTCCAGTCACAGACTCCAAATTACAGTACACTTTGTGCCATTTTGATATATTGACTCTTATATGGTATATACATGAGCAGATTTTGGTTATTTTGTCTTCAATGCCTTGGAATCATGGATTATAATCTTGAAAATGTTGTTTTTCTTTAAAATTTAAATATTTGATGTATTTTTTAGCAAACCGATTCATTAAATTCAAATTGGCCGATTTATGACTGATTCATTACTGATTCCAATTCCGATTCCGATTTTTAAAACTATGGTTGTGCCCCATATCGACTCCACCTACCCGGGACATTGTTATAAAAAAAGGGGTATTTACAGGGGACTCCGTGTTCGGGTACTTCGCACCCCATGTTTGGGTACTCCGGGGGTATGGATGACTCCACTGGGGAAGATGTAATGACACCCAACCAAGTCTGGATTATGAACTAATTTTTTGCTAACTGTGTATGGAGTCTGATTTGGGACTTATGTCAAACACTTTGCAACACTGTTCAAATTCCACTGAATATTGTCCAAATCTGGTAGACGGATTTTGCATTGATTTACGATGAATGTTTTTATGGTTTTGTGTTCAGCACTCATGGAACATAATTTGACTACCAAGCATGAGCATAAAAAATATACATATGTATTTAATATTGAGATATACACTCACATAAACCCAGGAATATATTTGGCAATTTGCAATAAAACTATTGCTTGTAACAACAGTACAAATAGATGTTTAAAATAAGATTTCAAGTGTACCCTTAGGTCTGAGTTTCACTGTTTGTTACAACTGCCTAGTACAGTGATTTATCAATTTTATGTCACTTCCAGTCTTCCAATTGATTTCTACTGAGTCTATGATTTATCAAATTTTATGTTTCCACTTTTCAAAGTGGATGTTCATTGTTCAATGAATCATTGAATTTAGAATTATGAATCATGAATCATAATTTATGAAGAAATATGAAATATGCATGTATGATGTGACCGTGACATGTTTTTTATTATTATATATATAGTATCCCCGACGTATCCAAGTACCATGTTTCAAAAGTGGCGCCCCCATCCCTGTACCTAAGTTTCATGGTAACTTAGCTTTTACATAATTTAATCATGCTAAGTCATTTATTACAATTTCCCCCAGAGTATGAACATGTAAAAAAAAGGGGCCAATGATTCACATGATGGAATTCGGAACACATGTGATGAACAATTCAATGTCAAGTCTTTGACTGCTCACTGGAAATTCACCCAACTGCAACTTAGTGGATAACATTGTCACTTCATATTGACTCCTTTGTCTAGGCTTTCTCCTTGCGAAGCCAAGGGGGGTGGTCCTATGAAAATAATCTAAGGTTGTTAATCTATGATAACCAAGTTATTCTAGGAGATGAAAAAGATTATCGAAAAGAAAGACTTTTGCAAATAATTCAGATCAACAACATGTAAATTTAAATAAACGTTGCATTCATCACCTAAATTAACTTAGATAGAAAAAGTAAATGTGTGATTGATGCAGACAGACCAATGCCAATGGAGTTGGATAGTGTTGTTCTGATGTGAAAGTATTGCAGTGGTCTCGTTGGTCAGTTTAAATGATTAATGAGTGGGTTAAGTAGTGGGTTGATTCTTGGTTTGGCCCACTAAGACTCACCCCTCGGAACTGAGCCCTAAAGCAACTTTATCAAGTGTCCAACGGGGCAAGGCATAAACTACTTGGAGTAGCCCCCTGATTCTATGGTATTCACTCTTTGCGACCTCCCGAGTTCTTAAAGATTTGTTTTATGTGGATTGTCCTATTAAAATTAGCTGCTTAAATCCAATGTTATCAGAGCCGAACCGGTCATTGAATTGAGAGAGCCCAAAATGTGAACCAGAATGAAACCAAAACTGGAACCGGAAAAACACGGAGAAAAAACTGGTAGACCAAAAAATACATAAAATATTCATATTTTGTAAAAACCACATATATTCATGTGCATACATATGAATCTAAACAATTAATACACAAATATGCAAAGTTTCTTATATATATAACAAGTACAAGTGCAAATAAAAACCACATATATTCATGTGCATACATATGAATCCAAACAATTAATACACAAATATGCAAAGTTTCTTATATATATAGCAAGTACAAGTGCAAATAACCAAAATAGCACTGAGTGCAATTTTATGTTAGATTAGATTCGGGTGGGGGGGCCTTTATGTTAGAATATAATCTGTAGGGATTATATACTTTGTAAATAAATAAATATAACTGATGTAGGAAGCCGAAAAGGCTGGGCGGGAGGTGAAACTCAACCGTCTTGTAAATTGTATAAATATTTGCATTTGGCTATGTAATACAATCAATCGGGAGTTATTACCAACAAGTGGTATCAGAGCGAACGCTGCCATAACTCCTGCCTGTTGCCAGTCTGCCCATTCCTGGCATTCTGCTTGCCAGTCCATTGCCAGACTGCTCCATCAGTCTGCCAGTCAAGTCGCATGCAGTGTATGCGTTACTCCTCCATGTGCCTGCGTTTATTCTCTGCTAAAATTTTTGAATTAGCCAAACCCTAAGTCTGAATCAGTATATGTTGCGATCTCTGCGTTGAGTATTATTCCATAAGCTGCGATCTCTGCGTTGTGTATTATTCCATAAGCTACTTGCAACAAGGTTGCAGGAACAACGTGATCGTAGAAGCGAGAATTTGGCAAAGAAAAGAGCCCGCTTATCATCACCTGCGTGGGCTATTATTTAATTGATTCTTGCAATCTGAATGGTGCAATGGAAAGAGATTTTGCTGAGAAGTGTTTATCTTTTGCAATTGCTGTAATCGTGAATCGTGACTGCTGTCAAATGAGCATGTGTTGATTGCTACTCTGCAAACTGATTTCGTTCTGGTGATTTAATGAGCCAAGTACCGATTAATTAAATCAAATGAGCATGTGTTGATTGCTACTCTGCAAACTGAATCGATTCCCAGTTTATATCTTGATGGAATCGTTCGCTGCAACATTGGCGCCGTTGCTATATTGTGACACATACATAAAGACTCTTGCTGCTCTCTCCATCATTCTGAGTTAAAATCCATTGTCTGCGTGAGTTAAAATCCTTTGGTGGCTTTCCTGAACCGAGCTCACTGCAGGGCTTTACAGATCTTGCCTAATCTTCTCAGAGACTGCGATATAGGTGGCTGCTGGTATCGCTGCACATTTTTGAATGAGTGTGTTGTATGAATATTTTGCTGGCGCCGTTTCCGGGGAACCCTAAACCCTAATTTTCTTGCTGAGTGCGTGCTGTAAAATTTAAATTTAAATTTTACATTGAAGACTACTGGCTGCGTTGGAGAGAGTCTGGTGATTATTTTAAAGACTGTGTGTATGCATAAAAGATGACTGCGATTTCCAGCGTGGACTGTGTGTATTGAAGACTGGTGGAGATGCCGGGTATACTACCTATCAGTTGTATGCTTGCTGCGTTGAAGACTGGCCAATGTATTTTTATTGTTGCTGGGATGAGTGTATTCTCGCTGTGATTTGAAGACTGCGTTTGAAGAAGCTGCCTGCGTGGAGTCTTTTTGGGTGTGTTGACCAGAGAATATTCCACGTTGTGACTGTTGTATGAGCCTGTGATTGTGGTTTATATGCATTGAGTATATATGCTGCACATTGAAGAGGCGATCTCTCAATCTAGAAGCTGCGACCTGCTCCTTTGCCCTTCCATTGTGGGCGTTCTCTCCTCTTTTCTGTTCACAACTGAGAAGATTGTTGTACTGTTGGTGGAACGTGTAAAGACTCAGCCTGAATAAGCATTTTGAATTTGGAGCTGCATACTGCTGGAGCGTGAACCAGAGAGCTGAGAAGACTGCTACGACCTCCAAGG
>LPNX010780082.1:1998443-2048379 GCA_001517045.1 Pseudotsuga menziesii
ACTTTAAATAACATCACAAGGGATTAGGGTTAGATTAGAAGCTTTAGATTATGGATTATATATATATATATATGTTTTTTTTTTAAACTTGTGTTTTGTGGGTCCTTGAACAACTATCGTACGACATTGTACGGACCATGCCGATTCTTTACATAACTGGTCAAAACGGGCTGGTTCGGCGGTTTTGACCTAGTGTTGTATGGAACTAGGGGGTTCAAGGGCAATTCGTGTGCAAAATCCGGACCAAGAGGTTCAGAGCCCTTAGAAGACTGGTAAAGCTTGTAAACCGGTCGGGTCGACCGGTTTTGCCTGAACCCGACTAGTTTCGATAACACTACTGAACTCCCCTTTTTGGTTGTCCCACCGTACTAGCCATAGGCCTGCAGTGTTCACAAGAGCATACAAGAGACTAAGCCAGTGTTCGTTACTATTAAACAAGAAAGAAATAAAAGTAAATGCAACTAATTAAGTGAAGTGAGTGCTTGTGCTACAAAGAATGAAACTATGTCCTAAGTGAGTTTGTGGTTCGACCTTGAATTGGAACCAACAAACGGTTAGTTTTATTTTTAATTTATCTAACTGCAGTAAAAGTAAAGAGGAAAAAAGGTTAGAGAAAATTCATGCCACAAAAGGTGACACGACACAAATCCCCCTAGGGGGGATGGGGATGGGCGTTGGGAAACCCACTTGCTTCTGTTTTTATTAATGGTTATTACGATGAAGGGATGCTTGCGATCCTTATAGATTGGTATGGACAAGCTTACAAGTTTGAAGGTTTTAACAATCCAAGATAGGTAGAAAAGATCTCTAATGGCTTGAATCTTCAAAATTTCAGCAACATTTCTCTCTACATGGTTCGTTAGAAAGTAAAAACCAGCCACCCGAAAGCACTTATAAATGCTAGATAAAGCGTTAAAAGCACAAAAACTTTCTAGCTTCAATACTTAGAAAAATAATCATTTCATGCGGCTAAAGCTAGATTGAGAAAAGACTAGATGTACTTACAAAGATTAAGATTTAATACTTAGATCTAATCAAAGAATGCATACTTAACAAACTAGCATTAGATCTTTTAAAAAAGAGACTAATTAGCTAAGCATGCAAGATCATAACTAAAGAAAAAATTGATTGAAATGGTGAAGGACAGAGAGAAGAAAGGAGCTGGAAGCTTGGGAACTTTGGGCCGTGGAGTGTGCTTTGGTGGAACACTGAGGGACTATGTCTCACACAAGATATTGAAGGTAAGGAGGATGCAAACAAGCTCAACCCCTTCATCAAGTGAGATCACCTGCAAACTTAGAAATCCTTCACTAATAGTGGTCAAAAGCTTGGTGCCACCTACAACAGGAGCTTGGAAAACATGCACATTAAACAAAATGAACATGCCATTCTAAGAGATCTACATGCAAATGAACAATAAAACTTTGAAGGAAACAAGCTTTTCTAATGTTATCCTATGGTGAGATAGCTCCCTTTCAAAGGCCAAATTCAACAAACATAAAGCAAAGAAAACAAGACAGATTATACCTCATAAGCACTTGACAATCACCATCCACACATTAAAAGCATTACACCATAGATCGGCCTCCAAAGCCTTTATTATTCCAAGAAATATTACAAACTACAATATCAGAGCTTCAACAACCTTTCGGTCCTCTGACCATGAGAAAATGAGAGGCAAAGCCTTGTATAAATAAGAAGAAAACTAACCCAAGAAGGTGCATCAACTTAGAAAGGCGACTCGGAAATTGGAAGAGAAAAACAAGTTGCTTTAGAGTGATTTGTGTATTGGACAATGGAAAGAACCAAAATTTAGAAAGCCAACTCTCAAAACTCAAAACTTATCCCAATGGATGCGCCCCACTTTTGGAAAATGTGCTCCCACTTGAAGAGATGTGCCTTGCTTTGATGAGGAAACATCCAATGATGAGATTAGCAAAATTTTATCATTTGAAAACATTAAAATACTTGCCACTTTGCTTTTCCAACTCAAAAAACATGTTTTCAACATGTTTCCTTATTTTATGAGTTGCCGAATTTCTTATTTTATCCAATTTTTTTATTCACTTTTGGGTTTTTCAAGTAAAACTTAATAAAGTGAAAAATAAATCTCTTAAAAACTTAAGAAAGTGGGTCTAGGGATAAAGTGGGTGCTCTGGGTGTGAAAACAAGCACCCCCATGGCAAATTCAGGCTCTAGACTACACTTTTATTACATTTTTATTTTCCCAATTAAACTATTAAAAAATAGCCTAAGTTTACGGGAAAAATTGTTTTTTTCAAAACTTAAAATAAAAACTAGGGGGACCTAACACATGTCCATATGACTCAATATTAATGTCTAACATGTTCATATACATTGACGCTTGAACTTTAATAACCTCCTAAGGTCTATCCCAGTGTTCCACGGGGACACGTCTTGAAGGGTCGAGGATGCGTTTCGGCATTTCTCGCGTCCCGAAGACGCCGAAACTCTGTGCGAAACGTTTCGGGACGTCTCACTTTCGGCCAAACTTGGTGAGACGCAAAACGAAACGTTTAGGTGGGCGGTGAAACTTGAAGAAACTTGGGGGGATTTCTTGGCGTCCTGCTTGAAACTCCGAAACTTTGTCGAGACTTGTGGGTGTCCCACCCGAAACTCCGAAACTTCGTCGAGACTTGTGGGCGTCTCGTCCGAAACTCCGAAACTTGACCAAGATATTTTCGAATTTTCTTAACCTACATTAAAAAAAACATTGAAACAAAAGTTTAATTAAATAAATCATTAAAGAAAACTTATATATTAAAATTTAAAATTTGAAACATAAAAAACCAAAATATTAAAAATTAAAAACTAAATCTAATTTCTAACCTACTCCTAAGCTATTGAGATCAAGTCTTTAATATTTATTTCTGATTTCATTTGGCATTACAAACTTACAAAGTTGTGAAAGTTTATTCAATAGCCATCGTGAGAGGAGAGAGTGACAAATCTGAAATATCATTGATTCATTTTTTCAATCACTTAAAATTCAAATCTGCAAATATTAAATGACAAAGACTCAGAACTTAGAAGTGACAAACATGAAATATGATGTTCATGTTAATCATAGATTCATATATTTATTATTAATATAATGATAATCTCTTGAATCGTGTAATGTGTTTGAACTTTGTATTTACATTGCATTATTGCAGAATGATGAATGTAGTATTACTATTTAGCAGTGTTCCACGGGGACGCGCCTCCCAGGGTCGGGGGTTCGCCCCCTACGCTTCCCACGCCCCGGGGGCTAGGGGGCTCCATGGGAAACGTTTCCCAGCGCCCCCCTTTCTACGAAACTTGGGGAAACGCGGGTCTAGGAGTTTCCCGGATTGGGGGGCTCCCACACGCCCCATCCTGAAAATGGGGGGCTCCGACAGGCCCTGACTGCCCTCGATTTTAAAATTTTTTTTACTTAAAAAAGAAATGGTTCATCTTAAATTTTAGGCTTTTACACTAAATGGTCATTTTAAAACGAAATAGAAACAAATAAAAAGAAACAAACATCGATATTATATGCTTGGCTATAATGATTACATTAAATTACACTAAACTCTTCGGGAACATAAGCATGCTAGTATGCAAATGGTGATGGGATGAGGAATTGATATGTTTATATGTTGGGGTTCATATTTTTATTTTTATTATTATTATTTTTATAATTTTAGAGATCAACCTCCCTATGTTAGGGACCCCGACGCCTCCCCGCCCCCCCGTCCCCCAAAATACTCCAAAATTTTGGGGTGTCTCCACACGTCCCCAATGTGCGTTTCCCCGCTCCCACGCCCCCACGTCCCGGAAACTTGGTGGAACACTGCTATTTAGTAAGTGATAAATTTGCATGGGATGGTTTGTTAATGTTGGGATATATATTTTTCATATTTTTTATATTTTAAAAAGTTTTATGACTATCGCGTCCCGTCGTCCCCTTGAATTTCTCTAAAATTTGGGGGTGGTCTCCACACGTCCCGGATGTGCGTCTCCCCGCTCCCGCGTCTTGTCGTCCTGGAACCTTGTGGGAACATTGGTCTATCCATCAAGACGACCATTCCAGCTTTAGAGGAGCAGGTGAAAAACTCGGAAATTATAAGTTGTCAACAACATATAATTAACAAGGAAAAATACCTTGGAATACCCGGATTGATGTTTAAGTCCTAGGAAGCCAAGTCCTTAACAAAAAGCCCATGCTAGTACATTTTTACAACTTCCCCATAGGGTACGAACATCTGGTAAAAACATAAAAAAAATAAAAAAAGGGCCTAGGAAGGCCTGAATGGACGTTTAAATTCGGAATTTGAACAAGTATTTGTTCATTTTTGGCGGCTCACTGGTCTTTTGAGGCTTGCTCATTTTGCAATTAGTTGGTATCTTTAACAATTGCTTACCTCACATGATCTACCTTGCTCCCCCTCCTCATCTCCACCTAGCAAGCGAGGAGATTCATTCTATTACCAGCATTTTCTTAAGCTTGTCCTAAGATATATTTCTATTGTGAGCACTTCCTTCACATCTCAGATGACCTTATTATTTGGTCAAAATATCTTCAACATAATTGCCTACCTTGGGTTCATATTCCTATTGTTAGCTTTTCCTGGGATAGCATCAGCTAAGAGTTGAAGTTCACCAGGATCTCCTTAGGGAAGAATGGATCTGTACAGTTTCCTTGTTGAATGAGTTGCAGACAAAGGAGCTTTTATCTTCATATGCCTCGCCTTATCTGGGATCAAAGGAAGATAATGTTGTCTCTATAGAGATTTGGGGGATCCCTACCTGTCTTCAGATTTCTTGACTAATGGCATTGTTTACTTTAGAGAATTCCTGTTACAACTGCCCAGATTATCTCCTTATTTCATCACTTGGCAAGCACTTGTATGACAAAACACCCTCAACTGGGCCACATCGATACAAGATGAGCACAAATCTGTTCAACATTACTTCTCGACTGTGCACATCGATACAAGATTGTGCAGTGACAAGAATTTAGAGGAAGGTACACTTTTGGCATTAGCATCACAATATGGTGTACAATATTAGCTTGAGATACATAACTAGTTTTTTAATACTACTGGGATGTCCCCAACTATGGATGCTAGGAATACGTTTGCTTCTTCTTAGACTCCTTTTTTGAGTGCCAGAGGAACAGTTTTACCTACCAAGACCCATTAGCCCAGTCGGGCCACTCACCTAATAACCTAAGAAACTAGACATGTTGATTTAGGGTCGTGTGTCCCGTGTCCGCGTGTTCGACATAGACACGTTGACAGAGCGTGTTAGACACATCTCTGCAACGTGTCCCGAAATCGGACACGTGTGTCCCGCGACTGTCAGAGCGTGTCCTGAAAACATGACACGTCTTTTGCGGAAAGGACGCCCGGGTCTTCTTTAAAACCGATTTTTATCTTTTCTTTTGTCATTTGCACTTATGGAGAGAGCTTTAAGAAGTGTTTTTTTTTGTAGGTGAAGAAGATTTGAAGGCTTTGGAAGGGTTTCCAAGTGCATTGAGGGTGGATTTGGTTGGGTGGATTGTATGCTCAACCATCAAACAAGAAGAACAATGTCTCATTCAGCTAGGAAAGGAACTAAAGGGCAAAGCAAAGGGAGAAATGCCCCATCTATTGTCTCCCCTCCTATTCCTCCAAACACAAGCTCTTCTACTCCTCCTGCTAGTGGAGCTCATGCTCCATTGAATCCTGTTTTTGAAAGACAACAATCCCAAGAGAAAAAGTGCCCTTTGTGGAGGTATGTGACTAGGAAAGAAGGACCTGGGTAAAAGCTAGGTGGGGGAGGCAATTTGTCTTGGACTTTCAATTTTTGTAAGAATGAGTTTAAGAGCACATACTACCGAGTTAAGGGCCATTTGTTGGCCCTTCCTTCTTGTGGCATTTCTTCATGTAAAGCAGTGCGTGTTACCCAAAGGAGGGATATGGGAAAGGAGGATCAAGAAGGCTTAGGCAATGTAGCAACAACAAGCAAGAAAAAGGATGAGGATCCTATTCCATTCTTAAGGAAACCCTCTAGCATTCGACCTCCATTTCTACCTAGCAGAGGTGATACATATCCAACAAGAAAGAGACCATCTTCAAGTGGTCCAATGGACAAGATTTTCCAACAAGAGGCACGAGAAGAGGCGGACCTCACCATTGCATTCTTTTTCTACCTCAACTTCATCTCATTCAATGTTGCACGGTCACCATTGTTGATTGAGATGTGTCGAAGTCTCATTGAACGAGCTCCATCTGGTTATGTGCCTCCCGGTTCAGAGAAGTTTAGAACCACATTTTTGGTTAAGGAAAAGAACGAGGTAGATAAAATTCTTGAGCCAATTAGATCAACATGGCCCTCATCCAAAGTGAGTATTGTTTCTGATGGATGGACGGATCTAGCATGCCATCCACTCATCAATTTCATGGTATCTTCCCAAAATGGACGGGTGTTTTTGAAAGCGGTGGATGCTCTTGGGAAATACAAGGATGCATATTTTATGGGTGAGTTATTCATCAAAATCATTGAAGAAGTAGTTGCTGATTCTTGTGTACAAATCATCATGGACAATGCACCTGTTTGCAAGGCCGCTGGCATGATTGTGGAAACTAAATATCCACAGGTATTTTCATTTTGGACACCTTTCATTACTAATTTGCTCATTGTTTGAATTTATCACAAGATTTATCTAGAGGAAGGTCATTTTAATGATTTGAGTTGTTGGTGTTGTAGAGTCATTTACACTTGCTTTTTTTGCTCTTACAGATTTTTTGGACGCCTTGCATTCTCCATTCCTTGAACTTAGTACTCAAATCCATTGATTCAGATGTGACATGGATTGACAACATTATTGAGGATGGACGTCATATCCATAACTTTGTACAAAACCACACAAATGCCCTCACCATCTACAAAGAGTACACACATCTTTCATTGCTGAAGATTGTAGATACTCGGTTTGCTTCCTCATTCATCATGCTCAAGAGGTTGAGGGAGGTGAAAACTGCTCTTGGGTCCATGGTGATTTCAGAGTATTGGTATTTCTGGAGAAAGACGGATCAAAGTGCTTCAAAAAAGGTGAAGGACACAATATTAGATGATGTTTGGTGGGAGAGGATGGATAATACCATTAAGATCAATGGAGCCACTCATTTCTTTGTTGCAGTTTGCAGACACAGACCAACCCATCCTAGCACATGTTTATGAGGGGTGGGATTCCATGATTGAGTCCATGAGGACCATTGTTATGGAGAATTAGTGTCCCGAGTATGAGACATCAACAAAGAACTTATGGTCCACCATTTAGGATATTCTTATCTCTAGGTGGGATAAGAATTGCACACCTTTGCATTGCTTGGCCCACTTCTTAAACCCCAAGTTCTACAGTTAGGAATGGCTCGATGGTGGGCCTGCACATAGATTCCCTCCTTACATGGATAGAGAGATTTCACAAGGGAGGAAGATAGCATTTAGGTGGCTATTTCAGGATAGAGACTTACTTGATGAGGTGGATGAGGGCTTTGTAGAGTTTTCCACTGCTACTGGGAGATTTGGAGGCTATGATGTGGTTAGAGACAAGGGAGTTAAGAAGCCCTATAATTGGTGGGCAACTCATGGGGCAACATGCCCTCTTCTATAGAAACTAGCCTTGAGGATCATCTCTCAAGTTACATCATCCTCTAGTTGTGAGAGGAATTGGAGCACATATGGCAACTTGTACAGTTTGAAGAAGAGTAGCCTTGAGCAGTCTAGAGTAGAGACGATGGTGTATGTGCACACCAACCTTTTTCTTATTTATAGGAAGAGGGAGGAGTGGGTGAAGGGAAAGACAAAGATGTGGGATGTCTTTCTTGATGATATGGGTTTGGACAACAATACTGAGTTGGCATTAGCCAACCTGGATCTTAATGATCCAATGCTAGAGTCGGTGATGTTTGATGATAGTGATCCTTTGGAGGGGTTATCCTCCACACTAGCAGATATTGATCCTCAGATGGGTGGAGAGGAGGAGGAGGAGGAATAAGAGAGCAGTGATGAGTTTGGTGATTCAGGCATAGAGGAGGACTATTGATAGATGAGATTCTTCATTCTTCCATATTGATCTACACCTTTTTGTATTCACTATTACTATGGTTCTGTTTGGCATTTGCCAGTGGCATTCCGACATCTATGTAATACATTTTGATTTTGATGACTTAATGAGAAATATGGTTCTGACTCCTGAGTATTGACATCTTGATGCATGACTATCATGAGTATCATGAATTATCTACGTTTCTCATAATCTCTTTGTGATTACTGATTTGATTTGTAAATGGAACACTAATTACTAATGTTAAATGTGCATTGATTCTGATTTCTATTGAATATTTGTAAAAATTTGGATCTATATGTCTATATTTTAATATATATAATTTAAAACACACACACACATATATATAACATGTCCTATGTGTCATGATTCCGGGGGTTACCATGTCCGTGTCGAACACTGGAATCCCCGTGTCCGGTGTCCTCGTGTCAGGTGACTTAGCTAATAATATTATTTGGCAGAGTCTTGGTGATGACATCTCTATTATGGGTGCAGATGATGAGAGCAATTAACCTCCTCTTATGTGGGGAGTTTTTATCTGCTTTGGTCTCTTTTGTTGGCTATGTTTACTGTAACTTATTAAATGATAGATTTAGACTTTACATTTTGTTTATTATTCTTTTTGCTGGGGGATGTGTTATGCTCTCCCTTGTAGCTCTTAGTGGATGCTTTCCTCTTGAGTCCCATTGACGTATTTGGTCATTTGTGGACATTAATGAAATTTTTATTTGAATCTCAAATAAATATCTGAGAATATCCTTGGTGTGCTGAAATCTACTCTTCTTTCATGTATACAAGTTAATCAATCTGTTCTCCTGAACCAATTTGATTAAGGTTGCATCCATGCTTAATGGCTCTGTGTTCAATTTAGTGGTTTTGTAAATTGCCTTGTCTCTTATCAAAGGGAATACAATGTTTATAACCCCTACTTTAACAACAATAGTCTTCCTTAATAACTGTTAATTCTTATTTTCTCTTAAACAGGAACTTTCATGTCTGCAATAGTCTTCTCTGCCATCTATAATTGCCTGAGCCTAATTCCTAATATGGTTGGTTTCCACTATTGTCAGTAATGTTTTTTGTGTAGTGAAAAGTGAGTCAAACATAGATAAGAAACTAAGTGTTTATTGCAACTGTTAGATTCTCACGGACCAAGGACTTGGTTTCTTTCTGGAGCTTGCAATTCATTTTACTTAAGGAACTGATATGATTTGAGTCAGCATATATCATAGTTACCAGATTGTTCCATTTTAATAGAACAATCTGTAGTTGGTTGCATTAGATCTGTGATCTGTCTATGATTTGACAAAGATACATTTCCCAACGTAGTTCACATTGTAGGGCCATATCTACTCTGGATCCCAGATGGAGCTGGACAGCTGTGGCATGTTTAGCTATTCCATCACTAAGAACTTCAAATGAGGAAGTAATATGGAAGAAAACCAAAAACCATTTTAGCTAATTCATGTACTTTAAATCAGTAACAAAATCATGTATTTTAATTTTAATTTTGTTCAGATTTTTCAAAAGGTTAATTCTGATTATTCTCGAGTCCTAAAACTTTGAAATCTGTTGCTTGCACAGCCTGACCATCCTGCACCATCCTACTGGTAACATTGCCATAAACATATGATATTTTTCTTATAGTCAATGATTTGCATTTATGCATAATAGAATATACAATAAAAATAGATGAGATAGCCCATGAAGTAGGAAGATGATGAATCTCTAGTATTTGGTCCAGGTATTAATTTAACTTCTTAAATGATGAGAAGATACTGAGTTTTGTATAGTTTATTATATGCTAATTAATCTATCCACTGGGAACTTTGTCCATTTAGTGGTGTTTAGCTTTATGTAAAAGACAATGTCAAGCAATGAACCTTCAACATTTTGTGAATCGCAGCTCCAGGTGTGGCATGCATATATCATGTTTGTCTGCTTGCACAATTGGTTGAAGTTCCAATGAAGTTGATTGAGAACATGACTATTCCATAGTAGTTGGATATAAGCATGAGCATTTATGTTTTTGAACTCCATTTACCATTGCTTCATGTAAAGGTTGCATATGCTATTTGAGTTTATTTTTATTTTACATTATGGGGAAATGAACAAGTTGCCTTTACTTGGATATTGCAGCCTCTTGCAGAATGCATGCATAGATTACAGGCAGAACGCATGGCTGTTGCTTTACAAATTTCTGAACCCTGGCTTCGTGAATACCAGGTATTTCTACCATTATGCTATATTTTTTATTTTATGTCTTCAACTATACCATAACTTGTTATGAATATAAAATAACATCGTTGATAATGTATACCTAAACTACATAACTTAGGATACTAATATAAATTCTTAAAAGGTGTGACACATAAAGACATAGCTTTAAATGAAAGGTCACCATGAGGCCTATAAAATGCCAAGGCCACTCATCATTGTAATCATCTTATCATTCACATTTTAATGCCTTTGTATATTTTTCATTCTTATCCAATATAGGAAAGTGAAATATAATTGAGCTTTTATGCTCCAGTGGTGTCAGAGCAATTAACTCAGACAAAATTGATCACAAGAATTCTCCTTCAGTAAGCAGAAAATGCTAGACAATATTTCTGGGATGGATAAATTAGATAGATAAAATAAGATAATTTTATTAATTTCCAACTAAGGGCCACAAAAGTAGGTCAATGGGACTTTTGAGTACAATGATGTCATTGCAAAGCAGGAATACTAAACGGTTTCCTATAAGGAAAAATGCAGTAGAGTAGAGTAGAACAGAGCATGAAGTCTTATGCTGAAGTACAATAAACATGAAAAACCCTAAACTCTGAGCATGGGAGTTTGCACTGGGATGGAGATATAGAAGAGTATAAGATTCAAGAGCATGAAAACCTAAAAGTAATGAGGTAGGTCTGCCAGGGAATAAACCCATCTTCCTAACATCCAAGGCTGAATGAAGGAAACTCAAAATAGTATATTCAATATTGTCCAAAGGAAGAACTGGTGGAAGGTTTGGACCGCCCACTTCGTTGCAATCTAGAGGAGGTAGCCCGTGGCTGATGTTAGCTATTTAGCTATGGAGGCATGCCGCATGTTTTTGTCTTGTATGCGGAAGTGACCATGCACTAGCTTATGCTACTTGACTTTGTAATGGTGTTTTATAAAGTTGTTTTAATGTGACTTTTTATAAAGTATTCCCTTGTTTTATTTTTATAAAGTGACTTTATGAGTAAAGCGTACTTATTTCATAAAGTGAAAAGTGATTTTATTAAATGTCAAATGTAACTGATTTTGGAGGGATAGTATCTCAACTATTGATCATGTAAAGGAAAGATTAAATCTTGGCCTTTGGATTTAGGGATTGGGGAAGGTGAAAAGTTACTTTCAAGTCACAAGAGAAAACTTAGGGTAGTGTGCAATACAAAGAAAGAATTTTCCAAGAGTGAGCATCTGGCAGGTTGATTTTAAGAGTGGGGGAGCAATTTCTCAAGGAGTGGGCATGAATCCCAAGGAAAGTATTTTTTCTCAAGAGGGCACAAATTCCAAGAAGAGAAGCTTTTGTTCTGCTGGGTCGTACTGCACAGACTGCTGGGTTGTATTGTGTTGTTTTTGTTGCACATAAATCGAGGAGGGGCGTACAGGCTGTACAGATTTGCTGGGCACACAAGTCGAGGAGGTGATGTTGTGGTGGAGGCCGCACAAGCTGTACTGCTGTTTGGGCATGATTTTCAAGGTTCTGCATGAATTTCGAGGTGTTCGTATAGTAATTTATTGTTGAATTAAATGTTGCGGATATTTTTGCCTGGAAGTGCTGAAATAAACTACTCTTGGTCCTGTTTTCTCGAGAGGGGGTTTTTCCAAATTCATTGACCAAAATTTCTGTCGTTTAATGGGTTTATCGATCTGCTGTTACATGTTATTTTTCCGCTGCTACAGACTTAGTTTTCAGTGTTTCAACTTCATGGTTGTTGGTTTAAATGCATGTTAAGTATTTTTATTAATGATAGTTTAAGACTGAAATATGGGTTAAGCTAAGTGTTTGACAAAAGGTCTGATTTTTGTCAAATTTCTACATGGTATAAGAGCCGAGGCTCTGTGATAACAACTGATTGTGGGTGAAACAATATTTTTGAGTTCTTGGGCAGATGTTACTGTTGATTTTTTTAACAACTTGTGTATTGGAAAACCTTATCTGCATGTGATTTGCAAGTGGTGTGGAAATAGTGAAACTCTTGTTCTTTTGGTAGATTGTTTTTACTCTCTGAGATGGCTACCAGTTTGAGGTTGGAGGATAGATTGGATGGAGTTGGGAATTTTGTTCCTTAGAAGGCTAGTATAGTGCTTATTTTGGAGGAGAATGAACTGTGGGATGAAGTGGTGCATAGCACATAGGCAAATCCAATTTAAGTTCTTGCTTCTACCGATGCACTAGCACTAGCAACCTTTAATAAAAAGGACATCAAGGCCAGATAGATCATCCTTGATGCGGTAGAGGACCATGTTATCCCACAACTCCCAGGTAAGGATCATGCATTTAAGATGTGGGATGCCTTGACTAGCTTATATGAGAGTTCAAATTAGAAACAGAAGATGGTTCCAAGGAAAAACTGAGAGACGCCAAAATGACCAAGACCGAGAATGTTTTTTCTTACCTTACTCAGATTTCTCAGGTTCGTGATGAGTTGGGTGCTGTTGGCGAGCAGGTGGATGATGCAGAGATGGTGAGAGCTTCCTTGAATGGTTTCTCTCAACTTTGGCATGACTTTGTGCGTGCAGTTGTGGCCAGAGAGAATATGCCTTCATGGGCCAGACTTTGGGATGCCTTGACTCAGGAGGAACTGAGATCTAGCTCCACTTCCACAGGTCAACAGAATGCAAGTGATGAAGAGAATGTTTCCCTTTCTGCTAAGAGCAAGAAGAATTCCAAGAAAGACTTGAGCAAAGTTCGGTGTTTTGCTTGCAGCCAGTAGGGCCACTTTGCTTCTTTGTGTCCTGAGAAGAAGAAGAAGTTGGAGGATACGATTGTTGCAGCTTCAACAGAAGTAGAGGACTTTGCGAAAAGATTCGAGAAGGAGTTCTCGTTGTTCTCCCTTATTTCTAGTGTTGGTAGCAATGGAGTTGTTCAGAATGGTAGTTGGTATATTGATAGTGGAGCCTCTCATCGTATGACCGGAATATGGCATATATTCCATATCATTTATGAGACTGGTCCAAATTGGTTTCTTCAGTCAAAAGGGGGACAGGCATGTGCAGTGCGAGGAGTTGGAAATGTTAGATTCCAACTTTGTCATGGAGGATACATCGTGCAGGATGTGGTTTTCTTTGTTCCAGGGATGAGGGTTAGCTTTCTCTCGGTCTCAGCCTTGGAGGATGCAGGGTATTCGACATTGTTCTGGAGGGGACATGTGTACATATTTCCAGATAGAGATGATCTGGAATATGTTTATATATACTCGGAGAGAGCGACATTGATTGATCCACAACTAATTGGTGATCGGTTCGATGAGCTGTACAAGTTTAGTGCACAACCCATGGTTGATGAATCAGACAAGGAGCAGGAGGATTCTGAGGCTGCAGTGAGGCCAAGGTTACAGTCTCAAGTTCCGATGGAAGAGAGGGAGTCTCTTCTGAGTACTGGCAAGAGGATCGGTCAGTATGAGTGGATCAATGCTCAAGATTGGAGAGTGGATTCTCCTAGGAGCTCAAGATTCAGAGTGGCTTCCAGGAGGTTATCTTCAGATTCGAGTTCAATGTAGGTAGTAGCATTAGTTCCAGGTTCATAGAGAGCTCCTACTGCGAACCATGTGATGGATTTAGGGACAGGACCTGATGATGATGGCAGTGAGTACCTCCCTCGTTAAGAGGGAGTGTTAGCTATTTAGCTCTGGAGGCACTCCGCATGTTTTTGTCTTGTATGCGAAAGTGACTATGCACTAGCTAGGCTACTTGACTTTGTAATGGTGTTTTATAAGTTGTTTTAATGTGACTTTTTATAAAGTATTCCTTTGCTTTATTTTTATAAAGTGACTTTATGAGATAAAGTGCACTTATTTCATAAAGTGAAAAGTGACTTATTAAAAATTAAATGTAAACGATTTTGGAGGGAAAGTATCTCAACCATTGATCATGTAAAGGAAAGATTAAATCTTAGCCTTTGGATTTAGGGATTGGGGAAGGCGAAAAGTCACTTTCAAGTTATAAGAGAAAGCTTAGGGTAGTGTGCAAGACACAGAAAGGATTTTCCAAGAGAGAGGATTCTACAAGTTGATTTTCAGAGAGAGGGAGCAATTTCTCAAGGAGTGGGCATGAATACCAAGGAGAGTATTTTTTATCAAGAGGGCACAAATCCCAAGAAGAGAGGCATGCTTGCCAAAAATATTTTGTTTTGTTGGGCTAGCCTGTACAGATTGTTGGGCCATATTGTGCTATTTTTGCTCCACGCAAATCGAGGAGGTTCGTATAGACTGTACGGATTTGCTGGGCACCCAAATCGAGGAGATGAGCATGCAAATCAAGGAGGTGTTGTGGTGGAGGCCGTACATGTCGTACTGCTGTTTGGGAACGATTTTCGAGGTGCTGGTACAATCATTTATTGCTGAACTAAATGCTGCTGTAAATTAATATTTTTGCCTGGAAATGATGAAATAGATTACTCTTGGACTGGTTTTCCCTAGAGGGGGTTTTTGTAGGGTCATATCGACCAAAATTTCTATTGTTTAATGGGTTTATCAGTCTGCTGCTACATGTTATTTTTCCGCTGCTACAGACTTAGTTTTAAGTCTTGTAGCTTGATGGTTGTTGGTTTAAATGCATGTGAAGCATGTTAAATCTGTTTACTGGAACTTCTCGAACTTCCGCTTTCGAAAATACAAATAATCCATGAGTAGATATAAAAGTTGTGTTGACCACCTAACCAACTAGGTGGCCAACCATGTACCATGTGCATTCAAGATGAGAAAAAAGTACGTGATAATTTTTTTTCAAGCGAGGCAGCTCTTTTCCTTATCTTTTCTCCATGAAATTGCCACACCCCTACGGGGGATATTGTAATTATGTGTCATCATGAAGGTCTAGTTTTTGTATAACTTAATTTCCTAGGACTTCTTCATTAGGGAAGTCCTTTCATCGAGTGTTTTTATTCCTTGAATAATTAAAATTCCTTTTGAGTGATTTTAATTATCTGAGTTTTTCCACTCAAAAATACCTTCAAAGGGGTGAAAGACGTTCTAATGATTGAGTCCATGGGGCGACTAACGCCTAGGAATGTTCTATGTAACTATGCTAGACACTATCCAAAGTCTTGCGGAATTTCGTTAGGTTTTACCTAGGATTTTTTAATTTTTGGTGATTAAAAAATGTCCCCCAACATAAAAATGTTGTAATAAAAAGATGGTGAAATGGCATCTAATGCCCACGGATTAGGGTATGGGTACTCAAAATCAATGGCATGAGTCCCCCTACACCCTTGGGCGAAGTTTGAAGTCATTTAAACAACTCTTGCTAAGGTTTTGGTCACATTTTCCAAACTCAGCCAAGGAAATCAGGAAAATTGGCAATTAATTTGCAAGTCAAATTTTGGAAAAGTGCCTAAAGTCACTTAGAAGGGGAAAATAAAATTGCTAAGTGTTATATTATGTTCCTAAGGTGACTTTAGAAGAAAAAGGGTGACTTTAGAAGAAAAGGGCTCCCTTCGTTCGAGTGTTTCACAAGAATGAAGATGTCGCCAAAGCGGGGCACCCTCCCTCTTCATGGAAATTGAGATAATTGAAAATAAGCGAAAGTAAGGGGTCCCACTTTGGTGTTCCCCCACTTTGGGCCTAGAATGGAGATTAAAAATATTAGAGGGGGGTTTCTTCCCCATTTCTATTTGATTCTCACCCTAGGAGGTGCCCCCAAGATAAGTGGTTCCTTGCTTTGAGCTCCCACTCTCTCATTTTGACAAGTGGCTTGCATGCTCTTGGGATCTCTCCTCACTCATTTCTTATTGAAGGAGGCTTCCCCTCCTCATTTGGGTTACATACACACCCACAGTCTTTCATGCTCTTGCTCAAATTCTTTTTCTCTTGCTCTCTTCCCCTTGCTCTTGCTCGGGCCATTGTAATTTTTAGTCATTTGGCTTTGTCAATCAAAATCTTTGGAGGAATCTTGTGTCTATTGTTCCCATTAATGATTTGATTCCATGCTTGAGGAGCTACACAAGTTTGGTTGCCCAAGGAAGCATACTTATTTGCTTTGGTAAGATTTATGGTATTTGCATTCCGTAAATTTTGTGAGTTTTTATTCTTGTAGCAAAAGAAGTTCATTTTATTTCTAGTTTGAAGTTTATGATTTCTTCGCTCATTTTTTGATTGTCACCTTCTAGTAGTTGTGTAGTGAAAATATTATAAGTTGCAGGTTATTTGGATTGAAGAGTGGGATTCATCGGTTGGATGCCCCATTGCTTCACTTCTTGAAGAACAAAGGACCAATTTTCTCTTTATTTATATACAAATTTCTGCATTTTAATTTTTGATTGTTGAGTGTTTCAAATCTGATTTTAACCCTTATATACTCAAGTTCTTTCAAAATTATTCAGTTGGCAACTTTGTATAAATTTTGTACCGATATTGCACTAACATACTGACCTCCTCAAAGTGATTTGGGGCATATTATATCATTTTCTGTTTGCTGGTTTTTAGCAGGTTGGTGACAAAACATGGCAAAACTCTACCTAATTTCAGCCATAGAAGAGTTTCAAGGCCACCCCAAAGGAAGATCTTTATGGCCATCTCAAGAAAAGGGAAAAACATGGGTTTTCTCACTCTTTTTACCTCTTTCTTTACGCTGAAATTTCAGTCTTTGTAACAAGTCCAAGAGAGTCTCTTGGACTTGATTTCTTGCTTTGCATTTTCAGTTAAATCAAGTTTCATTTATTTGCCATCTATTGCTAGCAAAAGAAGTTGGGCTTTCCCACCTTTGCATAAGCAATTGTTGATTGGCATGGGTTTAGATTAGTTAGAGTTTCATTTTGTTTTTATTTTCTTTATTTTTTTCCACACTTTGCAAGTGATTTGGCTTATGCCATCCTTGCATCGTGTCGGCTAGCGTTCTATTTTTGTTATTTTCATTTGCCCACACCTTGCAAGTGATTTGGCTTTGCCATACTTGCGAAATTGAGTTGGCTTGTATATTTCTTTCTTTTATTTTTATTTTCCCACACCTTGCAAGTGATTTGGCTATGCCATCCTTGCAATATCGTGCTGGCTTGCATTTTTTAAAATTGTTAAATTCTTCATTTCGTTTAAAATAAACCTTGCCCCAATGTTTGCCCCGTATACACTCCCCTTGTTGGTTGGTCCGACCCTGGGTGACAAGAAAGGAAGAAGATTTGAGTTGGCTAGAATAATAGGCATTTCAATCCATTATTGCAAGATTGAGAGAAGATGATTAGTGTGTAGAGCTAGAGGGGTAGAGGTCGTTGGGGGCTTCGTGGCACTTTGTGTCCTCTTGTTGAGCACCCGGCTAGTTCTTGGGACTGACATGTGGAGCTAGGAGGGAGCCTTGTGATCTCTTGTTGAGCACCCAACGGTTTCTCTCAGTTGTGGGATAAGGGTTGGAGGTAGACACATTAGTTAGTTGGTTCATTTTCTCATGCAAACACATTAATCCCCTAATTTGAAGAAGGACATTAAAATAAATTAAAATCTATTGGACCACTTGCACAACATCACGATCTTTCATTTTATTTACTATTGCACTCATTGTTTATTTGATTCAGTTCTACTTCAAGCTCATCTCGTACACTTTAGTTCATTTGCTTAAAGTATTTTACATTTGATGAATTTGGTCTTTTGATTATTATGGTGAACAAATGATTTAGAGCAATTTCATTGTAATCTTTGTTTGTGACTCCATAGCCCGATTTAGATAGGTGCTAGTTCAGTAATACTATATTTCTCTTGCAATTATATTGGGTTTATGAATAAAGAAAGATTTGCTTGTCATTTGAAATTATTGCATTTCTGCATGATTTATTTCCATAAAGTTTAAATTAATTTATTCATTTTTTAACTCCTAAGACACAACCTTTGAAACATAGTAAATAGGGACTACTCCCCTGGACCTTTTTAGGAGTTGGGTTTAAATGAAGGAGTTAGGAACTGAGGTGACATTGGGTTCTAAACTCATAGTTTCTCTCGGGAACACACCTAGTGGTGGGAAGACTTTTCCACAGTCAAGTGTGTTTTAGGCGGCAACAAGTTAATAAATAAGATATGCTATTTTACATTGGTTGGGCTTTATATTAGCCTTATCGTTCCTTTTTAAATGAAAGGGTACATCTCTTTATTTTTTCTAATTAACTGGTTAATCATTATTGATTATTAATATATTTTAATATTGATGTTTAATATTGATATGTTTATATATATTTATATATTATGTTATATTTTTATATAACATTGAGGGGAATGTGAAGAGCATGTAACCAATGGCGGAGGGTATATGGGGGTTGAACAAGTGCTCATCTTGGGGGGTATACGAGGGTATATTGAGGGTCTCTCTTCTTTAAGACGTGCTCATCCTAGAAGGCTATCTTAAGGCGTAACCCATCTCGAGGGTTAACCTAAGCAATCTGGATAAACTGCCTGTAAATGTCATATGTGATGATCCTTTTGAAGTCTTGTCTAATAGGTAGGAGGTGGCCAGGTGCATCAAAGGAATATCTAAAAGGAAGGAGTTGGTCCATCTTAATGCCCATGGACTTGAAGAGATTCGAGGCCCCCACAAACCAACCTTGAGTATGGCTCGAAAGGCTCGACACAGAAATATACTCTAAAGAACAGTAGGCCAAGTACGAGTACTGGTCTCGCCCTATTGTTGAGTCAACAAAACTCTGAATGCAATGCACAAAATAGACCAGACTGAACATTGTTTCAAGTCGAAAGGGTCGAGCACCAAACTTTGTTAGGATCATGTGCAGAGGAACTATTTGCTTGCACCTAATCATGCATGGAAAGAGAAGAGTATGAAATCTCTTGTCTAAGGCCCAATCAAACTCAAGCAAACAAAGTCCCCAAATATATGAGCCATAGAGGACAATGGGTCAGATAAGGGAGTCCATGAGGGAAACATTACAAGCATATTATTGAAGGCCGTGCCAAACTCAAGCAAGAGATCAATAAAAACATAGTGAATGGAATGAAACAAAGCTTAGATAAACTAAAACAAGATATAAGAAAGGAAAGCACGCAAGTGCTCTATACAAGCATAAAGGATGAGATACAATTAAGAATGGAGACTAATTATAGTTTGGAAGCCCAACGATGAAGGGATGGTAATTGTAAATATTGTGGGGAGAAGTGGCCATCGAGTAGAAGAAATGCAATAATAAAAAATATATAAATATGAAGCTAAAAGAGACTTAGACACCAACACGTACATTAACAACTCCAATGAAGAAGGAATAGAAAAGGAATAACAAAGGAAACTTATTGTTGTGGATGTGGTAATAATTGGATTTTAGGTCATAGATGCACATCCAATCACTTATATGTTTGCAAACTTATAAATTGAAAGGAAGTAGAGGTTTCCATGGAAAAAGACATGTTAGACTCTAACGAGGATGAGAAATCACTGAAGATGTCAGTAGCAACAATCACGTGCATTATAAAGACTCATAAGGAAATAGAATTAAGTGTCCATAATATAGTTATAGGGATAAAAAGAAGTGCAACCATCCATAGTATGATATATTCCATGTTGAAAGAAATGTAACTTCGAAAGATGTTCTATTGTACTTTTATTGTATTCCTCTTTCAGAGATGTTATTCCTCCGTTCGAAGATGCCCTTGATGTAATTGGTCATGTAAAACTCATGAGGTAAAACCTTCGTTCGAAGTCGAGGCAATAATACTCACAAAAGTATTTTATAAATGTTATTTTAAGTCTTCCTAGGTAGGTCGACCCTAATTAGAGAACCTTGCCGACCTAGTTAGGTAATTAAGTCACTCACTTGATGAATATTAATAGGTGAGGTGCCTCCCTCATTTATACACACTTCTCACTCATGCATTGCGCAAGAGAGAGAGAGAGAGAGAGAGAGAGAGAGAGAGTATACAGCGGAAAGGGAGTTGCTATTCTTGTTCTTGGGATTTTACGCTATACTTGGTTGAATTCTATATCGAGGAAGTTTTGTTGGGTTTTCTCCCCCATGAGGGTTTCCCAGAATAAATCTCTGTGTTCTTTTGTGTGGTTGTGCTTGTCTTTCTTTCAGTGATCCTTTGCTTATGGTTATGATGTTATGATGCTAAATGTTTTAAGATATTATATAACCATTAAAATTCTAACATTCCACCTTGTCCAAGGGACAGTGGTAATATTTGTAGCATTTAGGACAAAATTCTCACAATATTGCTTGTATCATTTATAGAAATAATGGAGCCAAGGACAATTAAACATAGAGGAATAAAGAATAAAAATATAAATATCCTTATTTGGAAGTACACACAATTTCATGGATATCAATCTTGAAAAATAGCTAAACCTTTTGTATAACTTGTGAAGGATCTCATTGTTATGGTTGTCGATGGTCAACAAGTCTAAGGAATAGGAAGGTGCCATAATGTTTTTGTACATATACAAAACTTGAAACTACATACTAGATATTATGCTCTACTAACTAATGGGATGGACATGGTGTAGGAGTAGAATGGTTGATGTAATTGGGCAACCATGCCACAAACCTCCAAAATATGTTATGGAATTCAAATGGAAAGGAAAGAGCTATAAATTATATAAGAAGCTGTGTAAACAGACGCGTCCAAACTGGACAACGTGTCCCGTGTCTGCGTGTCGGACACGGACACGAACACGCTGACAGGTAGTGTCCGACACGCCTGTCCAGCGTGTCCCATGTTCAGACACGCGTGTTTGGGCACTGTTAGGACGTGTCTCGAAAACAGGACACGCGCGGGGTGAAAAAGTCGGTCGGGCCCTCAATAAATCAATTTTTTTGCCTTTTTTTTTCATTTGCAAATTTGTGGGAGAGCTCTAAGAGGGTTTTTTTTGCAGGTGAAGATGATTTGAAGGCTTTGGAAGGGTGCTAAAGTCCATTGAAGGTGGATTTGGTTGGGTGGATTGCAAGCTCAACCATCAAACAAGTGTTGAAATACTGAGAGGGGGGTGAATCAGTATTTGTACAATTTAAAACTTTAATCAAAAGCAGGTTGCTGATCACCAATCACAGCACATCATCAATATGTATAAAGACAACAAGATGCACAGTACACAACAATTTTTAATGTGGAAACCCAAGTTCTAGGGGTAAAACCACGGAAGCCTTTTTAATAATAGTTGTCCAGAAATAACTGGATAAAAAGGAACAACTCCCTTATTATATAGACTTCAATTTTTCCAGCTTCAACTGGAAGGAGGCTACGACCCCCTGATTTATAGGCTACGACCTGAAGGAAGCTACCACTCCCTAGTTTTCCGGCTTCCACCGGAAGGAGGCTACGACCTCCTTTCCTTGCCCCGTCTTGCCACCCTGATAAGAGGAAGATTGCCGACCCTGTGGACCTGTCACACACCAGACTCTGCTGCTGATATTCTCTGCACTCTAGTCACTGTCAAATCATCTTTCTGCCCATGTTATCGCTGTCACATCAACCATAAATGCTGCTCATCAACACTGCTGGTTACTTGCGTGTCCCTTCAATAGAACTATGCTATGTGTTGAATTTCCTGCTGCTGATAACCTCTGCTCACTGTTCACTGCCAAGTCAGCCTTATCACTGACACACACGCTGCTCTATTACGTCCTCGTCATGTACAATCTTGAATTGTGTAGGCAACTGTTCTCCTGGGCTTTATTTATGCATGTTATTGCAGACTTCAAGCTTTAGACCTCGACCTTGGAGATAACCTTGCATGTAATCTTGTAGCAGATTTGGACTGTCAACAAACGAAGGCAGCAGTAATAAGGCTTGGACTGTTCACTTCTCAAAACTTTTGGGTCTGTAGTGGATCATGGCAGCAGCACAAACTCAGATTCCAAAAGGGTTGATTGTGTTAAACCCTAACCAAATTCTCTGGAAAAATTCAGATGCCTTCTACTGCCAGCGAAATAAACCTTAGTCCAAAACATAAATATGTATCTCTGAAAAAATCGGGCCTGTTTTCTTATGCTACTGCAATTTACTGCCACTCTGTCCACATCCCAACGAAGGAGAAACTAATGATAAAGACCAGATACTGTGGAAGAGACTTGACTGTTGTGCTCCACGAATCCTCTTGTTTACTTCAACTAGCAGTTAAAAAACAAAACACTATCCAGCAAATCCCCTCAGTTCATCCTCAATTCTAACTTCAACTACTGCTGCTCAGACCAGCGAAAAAGAAAATCTCAGTTCAAACTTCAAACTCCTTCAAAGCAACAGCGGCAGCGACAACGATTATGAGCTCGGCATTCTTTTAGACATGAAATTGAAAAGCAGTCATAATCCGATTTTTTTTTTCACTCCAATAGATCCTTTAGAAGTGTAGCGCTGTGCTCCTATTAATATCCCAATTCCATGGCATTAGAATCCCAATTCCATAGTTTTCGGAGGCGTTTTCCTTTCATAATGGATTAGTACCTCAAAAATGAACCGGCAAAATTCTTCATTGCCCAAAGTCACACCCATGTTATTAATTTTTTTTATTCAGGGGCCGACTTCATTATATTGGCATATTTTATTTTTAAAATAAATATTTCCATGTTTTAATGAGTTTGATCAATAAATTAAAAGGAATGTTTTTTAGTAAAACGTTTAATAATAAAAATTAATATTTAATTAATTATAATTTTTATTTATTTATTAAACCATTTTAATATATAATTATTATTGTTTTATTTATTAAAACTTTTTAATATTTAAATCATTAAAGTATTCAAAGATAAGTCTTTTTAATGTGTTTTAATATTTAATTACTGCTTTGTCATAGGTTTTAAGTGATAGCAAGGTAATTGTTTTAACATTTTAACTTAGGAGTAGTGGTTAATGGATTATGGGTTTAGGGACTCCTCCTAGGGTACCAAGATCTTAATAGCACGCAAATGACCACTGAAGGGGTCATTTGGACCCTTGCAACTTTTTCGACCCACTTAGGGTTACTTGAAAACTCTACAGGGCTTTTGGCAATGTCCCAAGGGCTCCAAGGGCTTCAGACTTGGGCTTGGACAAGATCAAAAGGTCTCCTTAGACACTGACACTTACTCAACCCTCAGAGGCTCCTCAAGGGGCACTAAAACACACTAACACACACTTGTTGGCATCAATGACAATCTATTCAACAACAAGAAGAACAATGTCTCATTCAGCTAGGGGAGGAGCTAAAGGGCAAAGGAAAGGGAGAAATGCTCCATCTATTGTCTCCCCTCCTATTCCTCCAAACACAAGCTCTTCTACTCCTTTTTCTAGTGCTCCATCTGCTGCTAGTGGAGCTCATGCTCCATTGAACCCTGTTTTAGCAAGACAACAAGCCCAAGAGAAGAAATACCCTTTGTGGATGTATGTGACTAGGAAAGAAGGGCTTGGGGCAAAGCTAGGTGGGGGAGGCAATGTGTCTTGGACTTGCAATTTTTGCAAGAATGACTTCAAGAGCACATACTACCGAGTTAAGAGCCATTTGTTGGGCCTTCCTAATTGTGGGATTTCTTCATGTAAAGGTGTGAGTGTTATCCAAAGGAAAGAAATGGGAAAGGAGGATCGAGAAGGCTTAGGGAATGTAGCAGCAACTAGCAAGAAAAAGGATGAGGATCTTCTTCCATTTTTAAGGAAACCCTCTACAAGTCGGCCTCCATTTCCACCTAGCAGAGGTGATACACATTTTGCAAAAAAAAGGCAATCTTCAAGTGGTATTGGTCCAATGGACAAGATTTTCCAACAAGAGGCACGAGAAGAGGTAGACCTCACCATTGCATTATTTTTCTACCTCAACTTCATCTCATTCAATGTTGCACAATCACCATTGTTTTTTGAGATGTGTCAAAGTCTCACCGAACGAGTTCCATCTGGTTATGTGCCTCCTGGTTCAGAGAAGCTTAGAACCACATTGTTGGTTAAGGAAAAGAAGGACATGGACAAAATTCTTGAGCCAATTAGATCAACATGGCCCTCATCTGGAGTGAATATTGTTTCTGATGGATGGACAGATCCAACACGCCATCCACTCATCAATTTCATTGTATCTTCCCAAAATGGATCGGTGTTCTTGAAAGCGGTGGATGCTCTTGGGAAATACAAGGATGCACATTTTATGGGTGAGTTATTCATCAAAACCATTAAAGAAGTAGGTGTTGACTCTTGTGTACAAATCATCATGGACAATGCACCTATTTGCAAGGCTGCTGGCATGATTGTGGAAACTAAATATCCACAGGTATTTTCATTTATGACACCTTTCATTGTAATTTCAATTTGTTAATTATTTGAGTTGTTAACTTGTAGACAGTAGTTGTTAGTGTTGTAGAGTCATTTATACTTGCCTTTTTTGCTCTTACAGGTTTTTGGACACCTTGCATTGTCCATTCCTTGAACTTAGCACTCAAATTCATTTCTTCAGATGTGACATGGATTGGCAAAATTATTGAGGATGCACGCCATATCCGTAACTTTGTACAAAACCATACAAATGCCTTCACCATCTACAAAGAGTACACACATCTTTCATTGCTGAAGATTGCAGATACTCAGTTTGCTTCCTCATTCATCATGCTCAGGAGGTTGAGGGAGGTCAAAACTGCTCTTGGGTCCATGGTGATTTCAGAGTATTGGTCTTTCTGGAGAAAGACGGATCAAAGTGCTGCAAAAAAGGTGAAGGACACAGTATGGGATGATGTTTGGTGGGAAAGGGTGGATCTTACCATTAAGATCATGTAGCCACTCATTTCTTTGTTGCGCTTTGTAGACACGGACCAACCCATCCTAGTAGATGTTTATGAGGGGTGGGATTCCATGATTGAGTCCATGAGGACCATTGTTATGGAGAATGAGTGTCCCGAGTATGAGACATCAGTTGAGAAGTTATGCTCCACCATTCATGATATTCTTATCTCCAGGAGGGATAAGAATTGCACACCTTTGCATTGCTTGGCCCACTCCTTGAACCCCAAGTTCTATAGTCAGGAATGGCTCACTGGTGGGACCTCACATAGAGTCCCTCCTCACATGGATGGAGAGATTTCACATGGGAGGAAGATAGCATTTAGGCGGCTATTTCAGGATAGAGACTTACTTGATGAGTGGAGGCGGGCGTTGTAGAGTTTTCCTGTGCTATTGGGAGATTTGGAGGCTATGATGTGGTTGAAGTCAGGGGAGTGAAGAAGCCCTGTAATTGGTGGGCAATTATGGGGCAACATGCCCTATTCTACAAAAGCTAGCCTTGAGGATCATCTCTCAAATTACATCATCCTCTAGTTGTGAGAGGAATTGGAGCACATATGGCAACTTGTACAGTTTGAAGAAGAGCAGGCTTGAGCAGTCCAGAGCAGCGACGATGGTGTATGTGCACACCAACTTTCGTCTTATTTACAGGAAGAGGGAGGAGTGGGTGAAGGGAAAGACAAAGATGCGGGATGTCTTTCCTGATGATATGGGTTTGGACAACACTATTGAGTTGGCATTAGCCAACCTGGATCTTAATGATCCAGTGCTAGAGCCGGTGACATTTGATGATAGTGATCCTTTGGAGGGGTCATCCTCCACACCAGCAGATATTGATCCTAACATGGTTGAGGAGGAGGAGGAGGAGAGCAGTGATGAGTTTGTTGATTCAGGCATGGAGGAGGACGAGGAGGACTATTGATAGATGAGACTCTTCATTCTTCTATTTTGGTCTAGATTCTACACCTTTTCGTATTTACTATTGCCAGTGGCATTCCAACATCTATGTAATATTAATACGTTATATTTATACAATATATTGTATACATTTTGATTTTCATGACTTAATGAGAAATATGGTTTTGAACTTTTGACTCAGGTGTATTGACATCTTGATCGACGAGTATTGACTATGATATCTATGTGTCTCATAATATGATTGTGATCATTGATTAGATTTGTAAATGTGTAATACTAATGTTAAATGTGCATTGATTCTGATTTATATTGAATATTTGTAAATAAATGGATCTATATGTCTATAATTTTAAATTTTTAATATATATATATATATATATATATATATAACGTGTCCTACGTGTCCTGTTTCTGGGGGTCAATGTCTCTGCGTCGGACACTCGAATCCTCGTGCCCTTTGTGTCCCTTGTCCCCGTGTCAGGTGACTTAGATAAGAAGCCTACATCGTCTTGTAAACGAACTCACAAATCTCACATTTCTGCTACAACAAACCTCATGAATATTCAAAAACAAATCTAGAATCAAGATGACTCGCTAGAGCAGAAGATGCAATCATCCAGGACTATGTTGATGATAAAGCATTTCTAAAGGGGAAGGCAATGTTATGTATATAAAATAGCATCATTCATAATATATAACTAAACTATAATACTTAGAAGTTAGGATATTAAGTTATTAACACAAAGACATAGCTTTATGTGAAAGGTCACTACGAGGGCTATAAAATGCCAAGGCCAATTATAGTTCTAATCATCTTATCATTAATATTTTAATACATTTATACTATTCATCAACCGTTGCGGGACCTTTAGGCCTGCAAAAGCGCTCGGGCATTAACCAAAGCACATGAGCTTGAAGTAAAACCTCCTTGCCTAGGTGTCTCGCTCTCGTGAATTCAGGCCTGTCTTGGTAGGTTCATAAAACCACTTTAGCCTCGAGCTTTAAACCATTTACCCAAAAGAGTGGGGGGCCTATGTTCCTAGGCGCCTCGAGATGGATGAAAAGACAAATCCCACGACAAATAAGTTGCATGAATATGTGGTACTAGCAGGTGCACGGAAGGTGGGTGTGTTAGAAGATCGACAACTCATATCACTTCAAGGCCGCTAAGCTGCTCGAGTGTTAAGTAAAATGCACGAACTTGAAGCAAAATGACTCGTCCCACATGGCGCTCTCTCAAGGTTTCAAGCTTGCAAAAGTGGGATTTTGAAGCCACTCTCTATACCATCCTGAAACCACTTACCACATTAGTCGTAGGAAGAGGGGACCACCAACCATGTTAGCGTACTTTCCATGAATCATTGCTAGCCACAAACACAAGCTCTCAATGGTCAAGCATTAAATGAAATCCCACACCCTATCTCCTCAACTAATGCACTCCTTCCATGTGCCAATATCTGAATATAAGGTGTTAAAAGCCTCCAAAATTCAAATCTCTTCATTGTTTTAGAAAGCTTCAAGAACACCCCGTGTAGCCGCCTTACACACACCTAGGGGTTAGCACAGTGGAAATATTCAAGTTGCTCGGTGTGTCGTTGGGGGCAAGTCTCAAGTCTGGTGCTGTCACCTGATCTTGACTCCTTCGCTTAGGCAGAACTCCTAACGAAGCCAAGGGGTGTAGTCCTTAGAAAAGAATTGCTAAGGCTCTTAATTAGTTATTAGTTGTGGATGGGATTGTTTTTAGGAGTTTTAAGTGATTGACCAAAACAAGACATTGAATATAAAATTAAGTCCAATAACATAGAAAGGATATGGCATTCATAACATGATATGACTGAAAGCAAACATAATGATAGTATAAATTGTACCAGTGCGAAATGGAGTCATAAACGAGATGCTGCTGAGAATCGTAAATGTTTTGCAGTGGAGTCTTGGTCAGTTTTAATTTATTAGGATGATGAATAAATCAAGGGGAAGGGGATTCCTGATATACCATGAGCTACCGGGAATATGTCCAGATTATGACAAAGGTAGTTCCACACTTGGAAATGTGGGTTGTATCAGAGTCTCTAGGAGGTATCCAACACTACATCAATTGAGGGTGCAACTTGACGGTATCCCCAGGTCACTATCTAGTGGTTCCTGCTTCCTTTGAAAAATTTGCACAATATCAAAGATTGATATGCCGAATTTTCCTAATGTATTGGGAGTTCTATTTTATTAATGTGAGTTGTTTATTAAATGTGGAAAGCTTAGAAAGTGCCCACTTCCACTTTTGATTATCCCAAAGATTAAGGCGAACTTGCGATGGGCAAGAGCATACACAGAAGGGAGGATTGTTAATTCCAATTGAGAATTGTGAAAGCTGAAAAAGTAAATATGGTGAGATTAATTAGTATAGCTAAGAGTCCCTTTTAGGCATGAAGGCAATACTCAGGATAGCAAGACTGGGTTAGCATCCAATTTTGTGAAATGAAAAGGAACTAAAAGAAAGAACTTTGATTGAAATTTATTACACAAAACAAAATCTACTCTAAAGACTTTAAACAAATAAAGCAACAAACCAAACCAAAGGTGACACAGGATTTGGGGAAGGGGGGTGCAGGCGCTTGAAGCACATTGTCTCTTTATTACAATGTTCCCCCAAGTTTCCGGGACGGGGGGACGCGGGAGCGGGGAAACGCACATTCGGGACGTGTGGAGACCACCCCCAAATTTAGGGATATTCGGGGGGGACGTGGGGACGTCTCTAAAATTATAAAAAAAAAATATCAAAAATAATAATTGATTTGATGTATATTAATGATTGTGCAATGTAAATACTAAATATATTAGTTTATTTTCTAAGTGGTACCAAGTAGGAATTGTAAAATGTGAAAATAATGGGAAAATATTAAAAAAAAATTCACAGGGGCATGGTTGGGGAGGGAAAGTTTCGCCCAGGGGTCCCCGGGACATAGGAAACGTGGAAACGTGTCCCTGACCCTGCGGGACGCGTCCCCGTGGAACACTGCTTTATTAATTTTATTACAATGCTATTTAAGAAAAATAAATACCTTTTGACTGTTACAGAGAGAAATTCCTATGGCTTGGGGTACCACAACAGACAGCTTGACTCCAGAAATCAATCCTTTCCAATATGCAATAGAAATTAAATGTCTAACACTAAAGGATCAGACCTCGTACCTTATTCCGGATGGTTGAAGTAGATCCCCGTTGAGCTTTCCAATCTTCAGCTTGAATTGATATATTACTTCCTCAACAACAAGTAAACAATACAAGCATTCTATATATCATGGTGTTAGATCTATTCTAGCATATATAATCAATAATGTACAAGCATTTGACATAATCCCATGGATAAAATATTCGTTCAAATACACATTATTGTGACATGCATTTTTTTAGGAGTGCGTAGCATGCCACCTGTGAACCTACGACAACCAGGTCTACGAGACCTTTATGTGTTGAAGTCTACGTGGAGTTTGGCCCCACGATTTTGTCAAGCAGCCATTGGACCTTTTTCCATCTTCTCATACATGGAGTTTTGAGATGGCATCCAATTGCATACTTTGATCAGTCATCATGCGCTGATGGCATCTTTTGAAGGCTCATCTTCTTGTTAGGTGTAGTGTCTAATTATGGAAATCTGGAACGTGTAGCCTAAGTGGTACTTCACTCTAATAAAGTGTCTTTAGTGGCTAAAGTTACACTTTTAAAATAGGAGTTAACTTTAGTTACTTTAGAGTTAGTTGTTAGTTTAGAATTTGATTGAGGAAAAAGTGGATCTTGGATGCTACCTTTTCTTTTCATTCTATTATTTTATTTTAATAATTTGTTTGAGAGCCTTTTTTGGGTCTATAAAGAGAATATTCTCTTTCATTGTAATCATGGAGAAAGTGAGAGGATTTTTCCCAAGAGATTAATAGAAAATATATCTTTTTTGGGTTTCATGGTTGTTCAGTTGAACACTCGCTGTGATGTGTGGCGTGAACTTGTACGAATGAGTGTTTGTTGCTAGAGCCCCTATCGTTTCTATGTTAGTGTTGGAGACCATAAATGGATGCTATCATCCTATTAGAAGGCGGAAATCCTAGCAGTTGCTTTCCTTTTCCCTTTGTGAGGGTGCATACACGGGTATTGATGTTTATATTTTATCAAGTTTGATTGTGTAGTATCTCCTTTGTTTGCATAGCGCATCTTCCTCAATTAGGAGGAAGCAAGTCTAGTAACTGTGCTTTTGACACAAGGCCCTCGTGGGTTCTCCCTTGACTCCATTTCTCCCTTTAGATATACTGACACTGGTCCATCAGTGAGGTTTGATCTTTCCCTCCTTCCATCAACCATTCAATTTACCTTATGCTACAACGATTTCTCTAAGGCAACCTCTTCTATTCACCTTGTTCGCCATTGTTTCCTGCCTTAGTGATCTTAATATTAGTGTCACCCCCCTTGAGTTGGAGAAGAGCCAACCTGAGGCGAGGAAGAGAGGAGCCTGGTGACAGTGGCTGTTCTTTTCGTAGTTGCCATCGGGATGGTGTGCCTAATTTTGGGCTTTGACAACCGCACGCCGGTCAGGAGCAGCAATAGTATCCAGCCCTAAAAACTGAGCTAACAAGGAAATGACCAATTGAGACTCTTCATTGAACAAGTTAATGTCCAAGGGAAAAGGTTCATTTGCAATAGAAGTATCAGGGTTAAGGCTTATGGAGTAAAAACTTGTTTCTCTTCATCTGCAACATGTTTAAATTGTTCAATTAAACTTTCTTCGATGAAATCTTCCTGGTTCAAAGTGAATGACTAGGGTACTTAAAGAGAATCTTTGATAACTAAGGAATTAACGGGGCAAAGTATCTTAGACCTATTTCAATCCATTAGAACACGCTCAAATTGGGAATAGTTAGACACACACCAGGCTACAAAATCTGGGAAATTTAGGGTTTGGTCTGGACAAAAATGGTGAACTTAGACCTGCGGACACTGTGCAGGTCAATTCCTTGCTCCTTTAAGGTTTTTAACTTGTTCTTTAGTTCGTGGACCAGACCAAAAGAAAGAACATTGTCAAAAATGTCGCCATCCTTGTATTCGAAAATTTCTTCCAGTTTACCAAATTCATGGACCTATGTTTCAATTTCCATTTCACCTTCCATTTTAAAAATAATCTGGCGAGTTAGCTACATGGCCTACCTGGCAAATGATTGCTGGAAATTTATGTACGACTTGGCTTCCACAGGGCGTAGGCACGTTCCTTACAATGCACAAAAGACAAATAACTTACAAACACGTGACCTTTTTCTTTTATAAAATTCCCCACAAGCAGTTTCAGGATTACGAGGGGCGTTTTTTCCCTACCGCCTTTCACCCAGCGGAATGATTCTCCTCCCGCCACATGGAAGGCGGTAAAAATTCCGCTGGGCGTGACTGACCTGCTTCCTGTGCATGTTGCGTGCGCGAAACTATTCTCCACCGTCGATCTATCTATCCTTTCATTGCTTGTCGTTGATCACATCTGCCCTTTAATCTTTGCCAATAGTCATTCTGCCGGTCACTTACCTTATCATTCGTCTTTCAACTTCTCCCGACGGATTCACTGTTTGTCGTTGATCTCTCCACTCCTTAGATCTGGGCCGTCAAACCTTTCATCTTATACCACATGCACCTTACACTTTACTTCAGCTACCTTCCACCTCTAACTTGTGATGTTATGAGAAAATTGAAGAACGTAGCCCTTCTTTTTAGCACCCAATCTATTATTTCCCCAAATTATCAAATATTATAGGCTCCTTATCTCACCTTAAGCCCTTCTTTTCACCTGTTCGTCAAAACCGTGCTAACACCAGAGAAAATCCGACTCTTGGAGAATTGTGATTTCTGTAAGTTCCTGAAAGATTGGTTACCTGGAGGGAGAACCGTGAAAGATAGTCTTCCGCATTATTAGGTAATCCTCAAATAAACCTATCTCCTTTTCCCTTTGATTTCGAATGACAAGAATTCACATATATTTTTGAAACTCCAAAGAGTACTGATCCTCCTCTACGAACCTGTGGAACTTCCTTAGCAGATCTTCAAGATTCTTCTATCACTTTTTTTAAAAGTGGTCTGTCCTCGTCCCAGCCTATTCCATGAAAATCGAAAATCCCTATTATTCCCAATGCCAAAGATATCATTCTTCAACACTTGATCGCGAGAGCAGGAGTAGGTGGTTGGTCACCACCTCAACCACCAATTCACCCTTTGGTAGCAGCCACACATGGCCCATTAAACCTACCTCACAATCTACATTGATTTACCTGAAAATTATTTCAAAATATTACCCAAATATGAAAGTGAGAAAGGGCCTTCTACTGAAGAATACATGAATGCTTTGCAGGACTTCACAGACAATCTCTTAATTGAACATGATGATGTGTTCATGAGATTCTTTACTCAAACACTGGAAGGAGATGTTAGAAAATGGTCCAGAGGACTTCCTGTTTCTTTGATTGATTCTTGGCAAGTTTTAGAGTCTACTTTCATGAGACAGTGGGGAGAAAGAGGGATCACTTGTACTAGTTGACAAAATTTGCCTCCTCAAGGTAAGAAATGTTGAACCAATTGGGGATTTTAATAAAAAAATTAACAAATTATTCAACAAGACCCCGGTAGACATTAAACCTACCCAGGAAGCAACAAAGATCACCTATGCTATGGCCTTTGAATCTAACTTTGCTATGATGTTGAGGGAAAGGAGGTCAACAACCCTACTCATCATGCTAGATGATGCAATTGATGTTAAGGGAAACATGACAACAATTGGGAAGCTCAACCTAGGTGTGATCATGATCAAAAGGACTAAAGAAAGCTAAAAGATGAGGATGCTCATTTGGAGGAATCAAAGATTCTCAAGATGCTAAAATTGAGGAAGTGTCCAGGATCATTAAAATCCCGTCAGATAAGCTAAGTAGACTGGAGCTAGAAGGTATTAGTCCAAACAGACCTCCCCATGAGGGGGCATTAAGGAATCCTAACCAGTTTAGGAGGCCCTATAACCCTCAGATAATGTACAGGGAAAGAAGAACTGAGGAGCAACTTCTTCAGCCCCCTGTGAGGGAAAATAACAACAATAATAACCTCTCATATTTTCCTCTTGAAGAAGATTATTTGGATCTCGAGGAGTAGATGCACTGGTTCCAAGATGAGTCTAATACCATTCACTTAACTCAAGATGACTATGAGAATTATTTGTTATTCAATGCATCTGAGTTATATCAGGAAAAAAAGGTGAATATGAACAATCATCAGCTCAATATCGCATATTTGCTGACACACTCTATGCCAAACTGCAAAGGAAGTATGACCTTAAGCCAAGACCCCCTGCCACAAACCAAAATGATCATCCTCCTTCAAAAAGGCGTCCTGTGAACCAGCCAAATAATAAAAATCCTAGTCACTCCCCTTCTGCTAAAGCAAATGACCATTCAAAGGACAAAGCCATTAAGCGAGATAATTCAATAAGTTGCAAAAAAGTATGACAATCCCCAACCCAGAAAGCCTGAAAATGATTAGAGGGAACAAGACATAACTGTTGTGCCTTTCAATCTTGAGCATGAGTTGGGAAAGATCAAGATTCCTGTCCCTTTGATCGAACTAGTCAAGAATCCTATCTACCAAAAGCTGATTGACAAAATGATCAATGGAATGATTTCAATATTACAATCAGATACCCTCCACTTCTCTGATGAGCACCCCACAGTTAAATTTGGCCCTCACATTGACGAAAAAGAAGAGCCTACAACTTCTTTCTATGTAACATTAAACATACATGATAAACTACTGCATAACTGCATGTTAGATTCAGGTGCCTTACATAGTCTCATGCTTAATGTTATAATGGAACAATTGGATTTGGAAATAACTAGACCATATAATTCAAGGAATGCGAAATGTGTAAATTTGATCAAAGATGTGGTAGTCACATTGGTTCAACTGCTAACAAAGAATATCATGATGGATGTGGTGGTGGCCAATGTGCCTGCTAAGTATGGGATGTTGCTATCAAGAAATTGGGCAAAGAAGTTGGGGGGCACTATGCAAATGGACATGAAGTATGCTTACCGTCCCAATTTTTGCTGGAGAAACCAGAAAACTCTATCAGGAAGCTAAATTCACATATGTTGTCAGTGACCAAAACAACTCAAAGAATTATCCTCTCTATGCAACTGATGAAGATATGGGCTGCTGCATTCTCTCAGTAAATGGAGTTGTGGAGGACGGTTACTATGAGCAAGATAGGCCCCAAATTCCCGACATGAGCAGTGGCCAGATTTGGAAACTTTGTTTTGATAGTGCTTCCTCTAAAGATGAAGCAAGAGTTGGGGTCCTTTTGATTCCTCCTACATGAGACAGTATCATTGTCATCTAAGCTGGAATTTGAAGCCACAAATAATGTGGCAGAATATGAGGCACTTATCCTTGGTCTTTAGGCTGCCAAAAGCATGAAAATTACCAAGTTGGTTGTCTTTGGCAATTCGGAATTGGTTGTACAATAGATCAGACGAATTTACCAAACAAGGAATTCGAAGATGAGGGCATATAGAAACCAGGTTTGGGCTCTGGTTGATAATTATTTTGATGCCTTTAACATAACTGTTATCCCCAGGGAACAAAATCAACAGGCTGATTCCTTGACCTTGGCGGCAAGTACTTTTAATCTCTCAAAGAAACCAAAGTTGAAATATGAGGTCGAAATGAGATATAGACCCTCTGTTTCAGATAATGTCAAAGTACAAACATTGGCAGGTTTTTGAAGATGATTTGTAGATCAAGAGGCTCTCTGAAATGATTAATGAATTTACTTCCACCAACATTCATCAAGGTGAAGAAGAAAAAGATGAACAAAGAAAGACTATGGCTGGAGCAGTTCTAGAAGTGATAGACTAGATTGCGAACTATAAAATCTTGCAATTGAAGAACAACCTTATCCCAAAGGGACTGGTTTTTGTTATCACGAATATTGTAGTTGCTCCATAAAGTGATCCTATCGAGGATGGCAGAGGGGGAAGGCATCTAAATTCGTGACCTACGAATATCCCAACCCCCAGAAAATGGATTGGTTGTCACACCGGTTGAGATATCCTTAGCTTTATGCCACTAAAACCCTAGTGACAGAGGGGGAGACCCAGACCTATCCTAGAAGGAAAGACCTAAAGCTAATTTACCAGATTGAACTAAAAGAATGGAATATGTAAGGTGAATAGCTGCAAACCCTAGATCTATGGATGAAGCCACAAAATGAGGAATACCTGAGTGGAGAAGGGTTAAGGAGGTTGATAATGTCACTCAAGTTGATTATTAGGTGGCTTTGTGAAATTGATTTCAAGATCCAGAATCTGTGTGTTAATCCAAATAATCAAACTTGATACCCTAGGGAGATTTGGATGTAAAATTAAAGGAATACCCAAGGTAGGGTTTGATTATTGAATTAGGGTACTAAACACACAATGTTTACTACTTGGATGAAGATATGACAAAAGATGAAATCCAAACAAGACCAGAACAAAACATACTCAAAAAATCACTCACAATGAAGGGAGGGCGATTTGCCTAAAAGATTAGTGCTTTGATTCAGTGGGCAAATGGACTCCAAGGGTGACACCTAGGCTAGGGTTTGGGTTTTAGATGATGGTCGTCAAAACCCAAATCGCCAAATTCTAGTATTTCGAGTATAAAGTGCCCCGATGAATTTTCCTACTTACTACAAAGGTTTTTTTAGTGTTTTTAGCTGATAAAAATTACATGAAATTTCAAACAAAGAAAATTTAGCCAAGATACTCACCTGGAATTTGTAGATGCCTTCCTAGATGAAGATGATTTCCTCCTCAAAGATCAAATGGGAAATTTTGACAAGTTCTTGGTTGAATCGCTTTGCTCAATGACCTAGGGCGTTCTTTCTACTTGCCACACGAAGGGAAAACCAATAAGTATGACAAGCAAGATCGGGATCTGCAAAATAAAAGTAACTAACAGAGAAATGAAGAGTCATAAAGATGTAATCACTCCCTGTCAGAATCAATCTAAAGCAAGACGTCAGGGAGAGTCCCCCTACCAATGCGCCTTTTCCTCAAATTGCCTTCTACACCTGCATAACGAATTGGATACAAAAGATACAAGAAACTATGCCACAATATCCTCAGTGCAAGGGAAAGACAGTTTCAATCATCATCACATTCATTCATCCTAAAAAATACAAGTGTTTGATCCCAGAAAAAATCTCTTTATTTAGAAGTTCCAATGCCAGAGCTCATGGCTTACAATGGGGGGGGGGGGGAACCTCTCTTAAATAGATCGATAGCGTGTCCACTTTTCAACTAACTATCATCCGAAAATTGAAATTATAACATCATTAACGATGGAGATCTTTTAATCTTGTTCTACATACATGGATCAAGATGACCAAATCATGAGGGGCGCACTTTTGCCCAAGGACGACTAAGTGAGGCATAATTCATCATAATGTAAATATACAAAATGATAATACATGTGGGGGTTACCTTAGGGGCTCAATTCACCCTAGGGCCCAATACAAATCATAATACAAGATATATCAATGAAATACATCAAATGACCAAGGTGAGGGGTGCCCCTTGGGGGACGTCCTCTCTAGGTAAGCCAAAAAAATAATCCAGAACATGAAACTGAATGAAACACGTGCAAATATGTTCGGAGAACCATAACACATCATCTGGAAACATTTCCTTTCCATTTCCTTGACCACACAAGCCAAATCGATTTCCTCTGTGATTTTCCTAGTTCATTTTTTAGTGGTACATCCTCTGAAAATGATAAAAATCATCATAACATTTTTCAGGATGAAAACTGGGGCAAATCGACTGCACATAAGTGTCTGTAGACATGGTAGAAAGGTAATGGTGACTACTCGTATCCCCTGCAACGCCGTGGCGCCTTAGAAGAACCATACTAATCTATAGTCTGTAATAAAAAATGTGATCTAGCCAATAATAAAGTGATAATAATCACTGATCATGAAAACTGATGCCAAACTCTGAAAAATGAAATTGTAGTATTGGTCTTGGGCATGTCTAGAGTAAATATAACCATTGTTGATTTTTGTAGTCACTACCTTGGGAACCGTGTTTGACTTGGTCAAACTAGGTCGACCAAGTCAAAGTACCCAAACTGAAGGTGAGATACTAAACTAAATTGATTCAGCATGCAACCAAGGTAAGAACTACTCCAAGATGTATATTAAAACCCAACTTGAATCATGCTAATCAGATTCATGGTGACAATAATAATATTAATAATCAGTAAAGTATACCTATGCTTTTGAGCAATCTTTGAATCTTCTGGAAGTCCCTTGTATATGCCATACTTATAAAGTTTTATCAATTTGCTATTGTTGAGTGAAGGTAGTAAACAAGGCTAAGGTAAAAGGGAAATGACTTATAGTTGACTTTAACGATGTGATCTCTCTGAATAATAACAAATACACACAACCACAGTGACATATGCATGACATATAGCAATAGGGGATTTGTGGTGTCTCACAAATGGATAAAGTACTTGAGCTTTTTTCCTTCAGGATCTAGCAAGTATCCTTTTAACAAGATTTAACAATTTGCAACATTTAAATCTAACACAAGATAATAGCCATCCTACAAAGGCAGGTTCCTTGGAAAGTCTTATGGGCTCTAGAAAATGATTAAGGCCTTGTCTCACTGCCAACGAGCATCCATAGCCCCAATGGGCTTTCCTCACCATGTTGTCCCGAGGAGACAAATGAGCGTTGCATCATACAATGGATGAGTGCTCATCATTCCTTTGGCCACTGACTAATTTATAACATTTATATTCAGGCATTAGCACTAAAAGCACTACTAATCACAACTTTCCTTTTGTATCATTTAGATATAGCATTTATGCGTCCTGATGCTTTAGTGTCTAAAGACATTGTTGGTAGGAGCACTTGTTTTGAGGACTAAAGAAAAACCATATGATGAACCTAACCACAGTGGTCAAGCTACATACTTCATAGCCAGAGACGCAGAAAAACATGGAGTCTATCATGTACAGGGGTCAAAGTGGGGAAAAACATCTTCAATCACACAGGGCTCATTCAATCATAAGTCATGGGAAAAACAATCATGGATGAAAATGGATGGATGAGGACATGTGATATATAGAACCAACATACCACTAAAGTTTTAAAGTTGTGTAAAACATGGCATAAGCAATAATCTTCAACATCAGATTCTCTAATTATTCTTAGCACAAGTTAATCATTAGTAACACATATCATATAAGCATAGGTCACCACTACGTTGCGGGGAATCGCTAGGCACCCCCATGAATCGCTCCCAATTCGTGCTCCCGGAGGAATCGATCCCGGAGTTGTGATTCCTCATCGATTCCTTCTGGGAGCGTTTTTGGGAATTGCGATTCCTTGGGGAAAAAAAACATTCCTTGCCTTCCTCGGGATCGTTGAGGGAGCGATGAGGGAGTGCCACTCCTAGAGCAATTCCTCATAGCTCCCTCTGTGATCCCGAGCAAAAAAAATTGGTCCCTAAAACGCTCCCTCAGCGATCTCGTGGGTTAAGGGTTTCTTGTTTTCAATTTTCTCAATTTTGCAAAAAAAAATGTTTTTTAGTGTTTAGCTAGGGTTCAATTAGCCTTTATAAACACTATTGGACTCCATTTGGACTCATTTTATTCCTCATTTGCTTGTTTTAATTGATCTTGCTAGGGCTTTGAGTGGGTTTGCTAGTTGTTTGAGAGAAAATTTGTAGGAGATTGGAAGGGAGATTGAAGGGGAGATTGAAAGCTTCTATTTGTGAGAGCTTGGAAGGAAGATTGAAGGGGATATTGAAAGCTTCTATTTGTGAGAGCTTGGAAGGAAGATTGAAGGCTTCCACAGAGACATTCAACCATCCTTGAAGAGCTAAAGAGGTAGGCTCTAAAAACCCAATCTTTGTTTGTTTTTGAAAATATATTTCTCTATGTTAAAATTTTAAATCTTGTATGTGTGTTTTTCCTACTCTTTCCAATTTCTTCTTCTCCATCAGTCTATTGCAGGCAAGAAGTGATTCTCATATTGAATCAAGAAGCGTGATGCGTTTGTGGTATTTGTTTTTGGTTTCGATTCTTCTTATGATGATGGTGGTGGGAAGTAGATTTGGTGCTGGTAATGATGAAGAGGAAGAGATAGGGAGTGGCACATTCCATGGAGAGGAGGAAGAGGGAGAGGATGATGATGAGGAGATTGAGAGTGATGAGGGGAAAAAACAAAAAAGACACAACACCTTTGTGGAATTATGTGACAAGGCTTGGGGGAAAGATAGGGGGCGGAACCATGAAGTTTACATGCCTCCATTGTAATAAAACTTACACAGGTTCATATACCTGTGTGAGAAAGCATTTGTGTGGGCTTATGCCATGTGATCAAAGTAAGGCTATTGGAGTCAAAACCCATGACAAAGTGTCAACTAAAGAAAGAAACAAATACAAGATGGAAGAAGAGGCCGCTCAAAACAATTCCAAGAGATCAAGGGTTGAATTTGAATCCCCATAGAGAATGTTTAGTAGTGGATCTAGATCATCATCCACCCATGGTAGTGGATTCTCGTCTATGCGAAAAACATTATCAGATTGTCTTGACTTTGGTTGCAGAGATGACGTGGATTAAAAAATTTACAGGTTTATCTATGCATGTGGTGTGCCATTCAATGTTCTTCGCTCACCCTATTGGCATGAAATGGCACAAGCCATCATTGGTGCCCCTAAAGGATACAGGAGCCCTAGGTACGACGAAGCTAGAACCGTGGGACTTGACAGGGAAAGAGCCAAAATCGATAGTGCACTTGGAAAATTTACAAATGATTGGTCCAACTATGGGGTATCCATTGTATCTGATGGATGGACAAATGTTAAAGGCATGCCATTGATAAATATTCTTGGTGTCTCTGCTAGTGGTGTGGTCTTCCTTTCAGCTCATAACTACTCAGATCGCTACATGACTAGTATTAATATTGCACAACCTTTACTTGAAACCATTCAAACGATTGGGCCATACAATGTCTGTTGCCGCCTTTCACACACCTGGGTTACATGGCAGAAATCTTCAAGCCACTCGGTGTGTCCCTGGGGGCAAGTCTCAAGTTAAGGCTGTCACCTTGTTCTTGATTCATTCGTTCAGGCTAACTCCTAACGAAGCCAAGAGGGGTAGACCCTATTAAATTACCAAGGCTAATTACTTAGTGTGATGGTGTTGTATTGATTAAGTTGTTTAGGAGTTTTGAAATTAACCGATGGAAACAAAAGATAACAAGATGCAAGATTTAAAGCAGATAAGCACAGTAATGACACTCAATATATATAATTGAAAGAAATGATCAAATAAATCACCAGTGCCTTAAATGGAGTCAACAGAGAAAATAATGTGCTTGCATGCGCTTGAATGAATGTTTTGCAAATGTCTCTTGGTAGATTTAAATTAATGTGGAATGTGAATGAATTAAATTAGGCGAAAAGGGGACTCCAGATATACCCGAGGGGTACTTGGAGTATTTCCAAAAGTGAACTTTCACGTCTACCCGCAAGGTGGTTTGTGGGCTAGAACGGAGTCTCAGAGACTATTGTTCATAACACACCCGTCAGGGTGTGACAGAGATCAGCGCCTCGAGGTCACTTTCCAGTTGTTCCCACTCCTTTGGGTATTTTGCCGCCGTTTACAGTTCGTTAGAGGCATTGGATTTTCGCCTGATGGTTTGTCAATTTGGGAGGTGAAGACTAATTAATCTAGTCACTCAAGTGCTTTTGATGCAGCTTGACTAATCGAACGAACCGCAGTCAAGTACAGAGCATACACACTGGAGTCTTTGTTATTTTTAGTAAGTTTTAAAAGATGTGTTCTTATTAAAAAGAAAACGCTCTAGGAACCTCTTTCGGTCCAAGTGGATCTCAATCGTGGAATCGAGGAGGGGTTGATTTTATTATGATTATTAAAACAATTAATGAAAATGGAATCAAAGATGCACAACACCGATTTTCTAATTAATCCTACCACGCATCTCTTTCCCCTTGCGGGTCAATCGAGAAGTCGTGGGGTAAGTAGTATGATTACTTTTGAATTGAAAATATGGAATGATGCGAAATATTATCAAAGTATACAATCCTGCATGTCAATACTAAACTAGAACAGAAACAAGGTGAAATAATGTAAAAAATAACATGGACGCGAATCCCCCTAGGGGGGATGGTGAATAGGCTCGAAAGAGCCTATTTGAAAAGATTTTTCTTTTTATTAGCAGCAATTACAATATCAGCAAACTGAAATTAATCCACTTGGTCCTTATATGGGATGAGACTTTGAAAGTACTTTTGGATGAACAAACTTTTTACCCAAAAATTCTAAGTTAAAACTAGTTTTTAAAGAAGCGGAAAAGGAACCAAGGAAAGCAAGCTTTCCTTGGGATCTTGGCCTACTTTGGGGGCAGCCAATATGAAGCACTTAAATTGTTGAATATAACTTTTTAGATTCTAAGGAAACAACCATGCATTCAACAAGCTTTAGATCTACTTTCACAGCCTTGAAAAATGATAATTTTCCCTAAAACTAGATCTAGAATGCTTGTAAATTTTCTTTTAGGAATGAGATCTAGTTTACGAGCTTTAAGGCAGCAAGATCTATGTAAAATAAACTCTGAAATTGATAGATCTAAACAATTTTAAAGCTGCAAACAAGTAACCGGACTGATTTTAGAAAAAATTGAAGGAGGAAGAGGAAAAGAAGAGCATTTGTTGCTGGAAGCCTTGAAGATCAATCGTGGAGCTTTCCGGTGGAATGTCGAGGGACTATGCCTTTGGAGAGAGTGAAGAAGCAAACTAGATCAACATCCCTCTCCAAGTTAGGAACCTGCCACTGAATCCAAAGACTTGCCAAAATACTTGTGAGATCCGGTTAATACATACATAGAGATTTCAGAATAACATGCATATAAACTTATAAAACATGCTGAATCTAGATCTCTAAACATGCATCAAAAAGGAAAGAGATGGCCAATAAACTTATTAACAAACTCCTTTTCTATCAAGATTATAATAAACTTATTATCAATCTTAGCAATGAATCCACAAACAATCAACAAATTATGAACATAGATATAGGTTACCTCAGTAAAACATGGCAATGCTCATCCACACATACAATGACATGACACCATCTTGCCTCCAAAGCTTCACTTTATTCCAATAGCAAAAGATATTACACAGTATTACAACAGCAATAGCTCCTCAATCCAACTCTTACTAGCTTAGAAGAGAGGCAGCCATGCTTTATTTATACACAAAATTGAAACCCCAGCCCAGAGGGGGCGCAAATCCCAAGGAGATAGACCACTGAAGCTGGAGGAGAGTCCATCAATGCCTGATCTGAAGTTGAACTGATCTTCTACCGAGTCTGAATATCAATTGGGGGGCTGATTGAGCTGACACATCAACCTGCTGAGTGAATCATCAACCACAAGGCTCCCAAAAGAGCCCACATGTGTGGAGGAGAGAAAGAGGGCGCAATTCCCCATAAAGGAAGCTGAAGTTCAACTTTGGATCCACCCAGATCACCTCCTTCAGTCAAGAATTTGTCAGATCCAGTCAATCTGGTGCCGATGAGACTGATTTCAATCAAATCGGTTGAGAATCCTTTGATCTGGGATTTTGGATTTGCTCCATTATTCATCAATTTATTAATTAAAATAATCAATAATTGATTTTTTGGGACTTTCTGACCTGAGTGATGGAAAATCACTCAAAACTTGGAAATAGTGGGTCTATAGGTTTATTGGGTGCTCTTAGCTTGAAAATGAGCACCTACATGACTGAATCTGACTTCTGAGCCCACTTTTATTACAAAACCAATTTTTCCAATTAAACTATTAAAAATAGCCTAAGTTTTGGAAAAATTAAATTTTAATAAAAAACACAGAAAAAATTAAAAAAATTTAAAACCTAGGGGGACTTAGACATGTTCATATGACTCGACAATAATTCCTAGCATGTTTATACATTGACACACAGACTCTAATAACCTCACTAGGTCCAAATGCCAAGCTGACCACCCCAACTTTGGAGGTATGGAGTTAAAAACTCAGAAATTATCAGTCGTTTATTCAACAATTGATAATAACCAAGGAAAAAAAAAAACCTTGGGCTGATTGGATTGACAAATGAGGTCTAGGAGACCGAGTCTTTTTTACAGATACTATCATGCTAGAACATTTTATTACAACTCCCACAAGGGGTATGAACATGTGATATAGTACAACAAAGCTTCCCAGAAGCAAGATTGAAGGTCTTCTGAAGTCCGAACAAGTTATCCTTGTCCGGTTCACCAGGCTCACTTGATAAAAAACCATTAAGTACAACTTAGGTGGTAACAATGTCATTCAAGTCATCACATGTAATGTTGCTAATTGTAAGGCAACATGAGCAATCATTGAGGACAAGTACCCCAACAGATTTTGGTCAGGGTGTTTGGTTCACACATCGAGCCTTTTGATGCATGATATTTTTAAGACGAAGGACCCTAGTTACCGATGGATTGGTTCCTTGTACAGGAGAGGCAAGAAAATGATAAAAATTATCACCAATCATAGCATGGCCCACCACATTTTTCGCAAACACTCTAGGTTGGAGCTATTGAAGATTGCGAAGACTAGATTTGCTAGCTACTACCTCACCTTCAGGAGGCTTTTGAAGGTAAGAGAGGCATTGGCTAGTATGGGCTCATGTGATTCATGGTAGGGATTGAAAGACAGAGCTGCAAGCGCATTTGATAGACATGGCTTTTAGAAGGTGGAGGGCACTGTTCTTAATGGTCAGCTCTGGGAATAGGTTAAATATGTTCTACAGTTCACCAAGGCCGTTTATAGTATAATTCGTTTTGTAGATACAGATCAGCCGGTGATTGGGGAGGTGTATGAGCAAATGCATAGCATGCTTGGTCATATCAAAGACATTGTTGAGCAAAGAGATGCAATCTTGTATGACCATATTCGTAAACATGTGGTTAAAAGGTGGGATAATTTGAATGTTCCACTCCATGCCCTTTCATATGTCCTTACCTCAAAATATTATTCTCCATTGGTTGGCCCAGCCTACACCTGGTGGCGTAGTTAGGAAAAGACCACACATAGATCCAGAGGTGCAAAATGGGTATATGCTTGCATTAGACAAGTTGGTCCCTAATGAGGAGGAGTGTGCTCAAGTATGGAGTGAATTGAGCCAATACATCAGTTAACATGGAGTCTTTGGTACCTTGCATGCAACCAAAGATCGAGAAAGGTTGGATCCTATCCGTTGGTGGAACATGTATGGTAGTGGTGCCACATATTTGCATAAATTGGCGGTGAGGGTGCTTTCACAGGTTGTCAATAGTTCTTCTACAGAGAGGTGTTGGAGCACCTACAACTTCATCCACAGCGTCAAGAGAAACAATTTGAATATAGAACGGGCTGAAAGTTTGGTTTATGTGCACTACAACTTGATGCTGTTGTCCCATTATTGTGAAGCGACCAAGAATGATAGAACATTTTTGACTTGGGACAACAATCTACAGAAGGCTAATGTGGAGGATGGAGCCATTGCATTAGAGTGCTTGGAGGCTGAACTATTGGGTGCTCATGAGGGTGATCCAATTCATACATCAAAGATGCAACCCCTAACCACAAGCAGGTTTCCAGATGCAGGATTTTTGCCTTTAGCTTCACAACGTCCGACAATCCGTGGGAGCCATTCATCTTCTTCTCGTGTTCCACGGTCACTTCCAACAACTCCTATTCCATCTAGAACATGAGAAAAAAAATTGGAAGTTTCTCGTGGCAATAGGAAAACTTAGTAGATAACTAGATAGTATCATAGTACTTTGTATTTCATGTTTATTATGGCCTATTTTGTAAACATTATGGCCTACTTTAAAGTTTGAACTTTAAATTGTTGATTGCATCTTATCATCTTATGATCTTACAACTCTTTTGTATTGAATATGATATTATGATGCTTTGTTTCATTTCATGGTCAATGTTATCTGTTAGACTTTGTTGATGGCAAATATTATATGTTGAAATTTGAAGGTTGATGTTGTTGATAATTGATCATTTGATGACAATGTTACAAGTCATAGCTCCTAGATGATTGATGTTATATGTGTATTAAATGGTTATATCTATGTTTTCTATAGCTAATTTGGCATAATACATGTTTTTTTAAATATATATTCATCAAAATATATTAAAATATGTATTTATAAAAAAATGCTTCCAAAACAGAATCTTTTGAAAATTTCACTTTTGCTCCCACTCCTGTTCCCCGCTCCCAACAGCGTAGGGTCACCATAATCATCATAACATAACAAGTCAAAGTTTTTAGTATACTAGATCGCCTTATTCATGTCTCTACCTGACATGTCCATCTGTGAACTGTGTATCATCCTTGTTGCTCTCCTTGAATGAACTAAGTCATCACTAAAGTCATCTCAATGGACAAGGAGATGTCAATCCTGACAAGGAAATACTCTGCATCTGCTACCAAATAAAGGCTCTGAATGGCTCATGTTATAAAATGATCCATGTTGTATCCCATAAATATGTCTGGCTTGGAGAATGAAGAGAAAATCTGTATGCTGCATCATGGTAGCCCAACTACAATATATATGTGATAACAGTTCCTTTGGAGCAGCTCTTTGACAAAAATGATGTTCCCATAAAACCTGTTATCCACCCAAATAATGAGGATGTTGAAGAGTTCAATCTAGAAACTGAAGATCCAAGGTACATTAAATTATCCAAATTTCTAACTAGTGAGGTATGTAAATCTCTTCAAAGAATATCTAGATGTTTTTGCATGGAAATAAGCAGTGAAGCACCACTCGCCAAGGACTCGTGAGTACTCGCGAGTTTGTGCGAGTGGAACTCTGTCACGAGTAATCGACAGAGACTCGGCCAAGACCCGTAGACACGGCATACTCGGCTACCCGACGCGGACTCGGCAGAACTCGACTCATACTCGTCGGCAAAGGACCCCGCCGGCCGCGAACTCAATCCTGTCGGAATCGTCGGGAAAAACCCCACGGACGTGAAAACCGACCTCATGGACATCAAAAAGACCCCACCGATGTTGCAAAGGTTATAAATTGGAGTAGCCCGTCGTTGTTGGGTCATCCTTGACTGAGAAGAAAGCAATAAGCATCAATCGTTGTTGGACGAGTTCAAGGTCGTGGTCGCTGTGCAGTGAGGAGTCTTTGGCGTTCGTTGGTGGTGCTTAGGTGGTGCTTGCGAGTTGCAGGTGGTGCTTCCAACTCCAACTTTGAAGTTTCGAGGTCATGGTCGCTGTGCAGCGTGGAGTCTTCGCGTTCGCTGGTGTTGCTTCGGTGGTGCTCGTGAGTCGCAGGTGGTGCTCGTGCTTCCAACTCCAACTTTGAAGTTTCCAACTTTCCAGGTTAGTGTATCTAGTATCATTTTAATTTTTTACAGTAAAATTACTGTAAATTATGGTAGTGTTTAGGTAGTGTTTAGTATTTACTGTAAGTCACGGTAGCTACAGTTAACTGTAATTTTTTTTATGGTTATAGTTTAATTTTTTTTATGTAATAGTTAATAAGTTATAGAGTTAAAACTTAATAGTTTGACTTTAGTTTAAAAAAAGTATGGTATAGTTTAAAAAATGTTTTATAACTTATAGTTTAAACTATAACATTTTTTATGTTATAGTTTAAATATTTTTTTTATAGTTATAGTTTAAACTTTTGAAGGGTAAATGGCTGAGTATCTCAGCCACACAGGGTACTGTGGGTTGAGATACTCAGCCACAGGGCCTGCGGGATGACTAGTGGCTGAATCAGACTTGTCTAATCAGCCACTACTCAGCCCACATGTCCTGTGGCTGGAGTATTTTAGCCCACAGTTCCCTATGTGGTTGAGATACTCAGCTACAGGGCATTTGCCCTTAGAAACCTAATAAGTTAATAACATATTAAAATTTTAAAATAAAAAAACAATATCATTTTTAAAAAATGAATAAATTTAAGGTAGCTAGATTCATTTTATTTTGTTAGGAATTTTAATTTTTAATTGAAATTGATTTTAATCTAGAATCCATATTCCATGGCACCTAAGGTTAGAAGGCCTCTTGATCCAGCATGGAAGTATTGTGTCTGAGTGAATCCCAATGATGACCACAGGGTCATTTGCAATTTCTACACATCCCAAATGTTCGAGGGCATAAACAGGTTGAAGTACCATCTAGCAAGAATTGTTTGCAAAGATGTGGTGGTTTGTGACAAATGCCCCGATGAAGTCACAGCCGAAATGGTAGCTGCTTTAGATGCCATTAGAGAACAAACTGAAAAGAGGGAAAGATACAAGTTTGAAACTTCTATGATAGGAAGATCTTCAATGGGACCACTGGATGCAACTCCGAGTACAGGGGGGTCCACATCCGCTATTGTAGCAAAAAGAAGTGTAACTTCTTCTTTCTTCCTTCCTCGTACAACTACAGGATCTCAACCATCCTTGGAGAGCTTCAATGAAAAGAAGAGGAAAGAAGCAGATATGGCTGTGAGGAGGTTTTGGTACCATAACAACCTTTCATTTAACTATGCAAAGTCTTATTTTTATCAGCCCATGGTAGATGGCATTGCAAGTGCTGGCCCTAGATACAAATCCCCCTCCTATAATGCACTTAGGGGGAAAGAGTTAGATGAGGTGCTCGAGTGTGTTAAGGAACAATTGGAGACCATTAAAAGGTCATGGAAGTTTACAGGTTGCACACTTTTGTCGGATGGGTGGACAGATCAAAAGGGCAGAACAATCATCAATTTTGTTATAGCTTTGCCTAAAGGAACCATGTTCCTAAAATCCATTGATGCATCCTCGCATGTAAAGGATGCACATCTGATTTTTTCATTGTTGGTTGATGTTGTGGAGGAAGTTGGGGTGGCAAATGTTGTCCAGGTAGTTACAAACAACACTGCAAATTATGTGGCAGCTGGAAGGCTGCTTTCTGCAAAATATCCCACCATCTTTTAGACAAATTGAGCTGCCCATTGCATAGATATGATGCTGGAGGACATTGGGAAGATGGAATGGGTGCAAACTATTGTGCAAGAGTGCAAGCAAATAACCAAGTATATCTATAACCATGCAAATAACCAAGTATATCTATAACCATGCTTGGGTCTTGAACTTGATGAGGGAATACACAGGGTGAACTTAGTTGCCTTGCTATCACACGGTTTGCCACAACCTTTCTTTCCCTCCAAATCCTTTTGAATGAGTACCAAGCTTTGAGACAGATGTTTTGTAGCCAGGAATGGATACATTGGAAAGATAGCACAAAACCAGATGCGATTGCTGTGAAGCTGTCTCTCTTAGGAGATGGTTTGTGGGAGAAAGTCACTGAATTTGTCAGCTTCACTAAGCCACTTGTAAAAGTCTTGGGGATCATGGATGGAGAGAAACCTGCAATGGGATACATCTTTGAGGGCATGGATAGGGCCAAAGAGGCTATCAAGGCTTTCTATAAGGGGGATTCATCAAAATATCTCCCTATATGGTAGATTATTCATTCCAGGTGGTACAGGCAGCTACATTCACCATTGCATGCGGCGGGAGCATATCTCAATCTGAGCTTATTCTATAATCCAGAATCTAGCATTCAAGGTGATCTTGAGGTGATGAGAGGTGTCATGATATGCATTGAGAAGATGTTCCCAGATCCAGAAATTCATGAGAAAATCAACTTGCAACGGGATATGTACAAAGAAGCATCTGGCATGTTTGGATTCAGCTCAATCCAATGACTCAAAGACAAGAAAATGCCATTTAAGGTTCAATTTGTAAAAACTAAATTGTTATAACTTAGAAGTTAGAACTTAGCTTATAAATTTGCTAGTTATCTTTTTCAATTTTGGCATTGCAAAACTTGTAATTTTTTATGTTTTTAATTTTTGCAACCAATTGGTGGATAGATTGTGGCTTTGAGGCACCACAATTACAAGAATTTGCTATCAAAGTTTTAAGTCAACCCTGCAGCGCAGGTTGTGAGCGCAATTGGTCGGTAATTGAGCACATCCACAACAAAAAGAGGAACAAGTTGGAGCATGAGAGGTTGGAGAAGTTGGTTTTCATCTACTACAACCTTTGCCTGCTCACAAAACAAATGCAACCGAAGTATCTAGATCCAATTTTATTTTATGATATTGATTTAGAGTCTGAGTGGGTTGTGGAGGAGGAGTTCCCTGATGATTTGAGTTGGCTTGATGAAGAGACTCAGGATCCCTCTAGTCTGCCATATTCTCAAATGGAAACTCCAAATACACCTGCTTCATAGTTGCTTCAGTCTGCCGATCTTGGCACTAGCTCCTCGAGGGCATATTTCAGGCGTACTTGTAGTTAGGCATGAGACTCGAGTACATGGAGACATTGTTTATTTTGGTTTTCTATTTCTGTTGTGAGACTAAATTTTGAACTTGCTGCCATTTCTGATTTTTAAATCACTATGGTATGTCGTTTATGGTATATGGTATATGGTTTATGGTTAGGTTTATGGCTTATGGTTAATGGTTATGGTTTATGCCATATGGCTTATGGTTTATGGTTTATAATTAGTGAATCTATGATCATTATTTAAATTTGTGCATACAAAATTTGATTATGTTTATGAGATAATGTTCCATATTTTATTTTTTTCCTAGTTGCCGAGTCTTGCCGAGTCTGTCCCGAGTCTTTCTCGAGTTTTTCTTGAGTCGGCAAGTCATATGCCAGCCGAGTCTTTGCTGAGTCTGAGTTGTGCAACATTGGAAATAAGCAGTGTTCCACAGGGACGCGCCTCCCAGGGTCGGGGGCTCGCCCCCTGCGTTTCCCACGCCCCGGGGGCTGGGGGGCTCCATGTGAAATGTTTCCCGGTGCCCCCTTTTTGACGAAACGCGGTGAAACGCAGGTTAATGATGGGGGGGCTTCTACACGCCCCCCCC
>LPNX010780082.1:2049609-2126508 GCA_001517045.1 Pseudotsuga menziesii
TACTAGGTTACTACAGTGTTCCATGTTTACATTGCCATTGTGAACTGAATATCATGTTTACATTGCACAATGATGAATTTCAATTTAGCATGTATTTATTTTTATTAATTAATAATTTTAGAGATGCCCCCCTATGTTAAAATTTAAAGACCCCGACGCCCCCCCGCTCCCTAAAATACCTCAAAATTTGGGGGTGCCTCTACACGTCCCCAATGTGCGTTTCCCCACTCCCACGCCCCCCCGTCCCGGATACTTGGTGGAACACTGGAAATAAGAGGATTTGAAAACCTATGAAACCACTGTATACAACATAGGATTCCCCTTAAGCCAAATGCTAAGCCTGTTAAGCAGAAATTTAGGTAAGTTAATCCTATCCTTCTGCCCGCCATTGAAAAGGAAGTCAGAAAGCTGCTAGATGCCAAAATTATCATCCCTCTTAGATATTCAGAATAGGTTGCCAACCTAGTACAAGTGAGGAAAACGAATGGAGAAATCAGGCTATGTGTGGACTTCGAAAACCTTAACAAATGTTCATTAAAAGACAACAACCCTCTCCTTAAGAAATTGTTTATTTATGAATGAGTGGAATACATAACTTTGGTTTATTTACAAGGATTTGAAGAAGATCTCTTGCTTCAAGTTATAATGGCTGGCAAATTTTCTTGGTTCACAAAATAGAGCCTATAAATTAAAGGTAGCCATTGTAATAAATGATATTAAATAGTGTTCATAATTTTGTTGAACTTGTTAAGATTCTACATGTTATAAAATATTGAAAATAACAGTTTTTTTTTCTTATTTATAATTGCTCTTTCTAATGAATTTGGAAAAAGAAATGCCAATACACAAAAATAATGCCATTTGTTTTCTCTGCTTCTATGTAGACACACTTGTTTAAGAACCCTAGTTTGCTAGCATTTCTTAAAACAATAGTCAATTAAAGCATTCCTTGTGAGGGATCCATATCCATGACAAACAAATCTTGTGCATGTCACGAAGTACTTCCAAACATTCTGAAAGTTCCCTTTTTTGGTAATTCTGGTCCATGCCATATAAATGTGCGAGGAAGTGGCACTAGGCTTCAACTTTCGAAGTCTTGATTTCTCAAGAATCTGAATTCCACCAAGGCTGTTATATTATTTTAATACCACACCACAGCATTGTCCTTTCTTTGTGGAACTATTTTTCCTAGTCATTTGTCATAATGCTCTCTAGGAAAAATTATGAGTTTATTTTAAACTGCATTTCTACATTATCACATCTGTTTGTGCACTCTGTATTCCTCTAAACCAGCATATTTTTTTCCATGCATCCAGGTTTCTGGATATGTACTTTTTTAGCTTGGTACCAACTCATTAGGATTTATCCTTTCTTATTTACTTGTTTTAGTGTGTCCAACTGTCATTGTTGTGAGTGCTTGAACTGTATCAAATTCTATTGATAATCATGATTCATGAATTATATGTCCAACCAAGCTTTCAATCAAGTTCTCCGCTTGCTGGAATTGGTATTGAGCTCTCACGATGTTAACATTGTCAAGGTTGTCTCCCTTCTTTCTCGACCCAAAATAACTTTCCCATCTCTGTCTCCACTAAATTAATATTGAGCTGAGAAGCTCTTTCTTAGATACAGAAACGGAGTTTTTGAGTATGTCATTTCTCGTAATCTTTGGATATGACACTAGAGATTTCACTTATGCATCTTTAGAAGGTTTCTAGTTTGGACTTTTGATCACCACTCATATTTACTATTTAGATATTAAGACATTTTTCAGTACTTATTTCGATTTCACACTGTACTGTATGTATCTATATCGGCTTCCATCTAGTCAGAGTAGCCTTGTACTCTGTTTGCCCAACATAATTATTAAAAAAAAACGGTTCTCTATTAGAATAACTTTCAAATATTCCTAAAATGATCTGAAAGATAATTTTGGGCAATGCATGCATCAAATTGTTCTTTATATCTTCTTGCAGGTTCTTCCTTCAAGGACACACCCTCACATGCAAATGAGCTCATTTGGGGGCTACATATTGAGTGGTATACGCATCTCCAGCAGTGAGGTTCAGGAAGGAGTAAAACCTTAATATGTTTGCCTTGCATAATAGGTAGTGAATGTTGATGTGAGGCGTTGTACTTGTTTTCTCATTATTTATCCAAATCATTATTACATTCTGTTTTAAGATTGATGTCTTCCCCACAAGACATCCCGCATGGAATTTGTATCACCACTCTGAGATGTTTGGTGGAATATAGCAAAACTGTGTTCAAAAGATTATCATTATTTGGATGCAAATTTTGAGAAGTATGATTCTCTTTTGGCTTCAAACATAAAGATAAGGTACCAAAATGGATTAAAGCCTTAATATGTTTTCCTTGCATAATAGGTAGTGAATGTCGATGCCAGGCGTTGTACTTGTTTTCTCATTACTTATCCAAATCATTATTACATTCTATTTTAAGATTGATGTCTTCCCCACAAGACATCCGGCATGAAATTTGTATCACTACTGAGATGTTTGGTGGAATATAGCAAAAATGTGTTCAAAAGAATATCATTATTTGGATGCAAATTTTGAGAAGTATGATTCTCTTTTGGCTTCAAATATAAAAATAAGGTACCAAAATGGAGTAAAGCCTTAATATGTTTGACTTGCATAATAGGTAGTCAATGTCGATATGAGGCGTTGTACTTGTTTTCTCATTACTTATCCAAATCATGATTACATTATATTTTAAGATTGATGTCTTCCCCACAAGACATCTGGCATGAAATTTACATCACCACTCCGAGATGTTTGGTGGAATAAAGCAAAACTGTGTTCAGAAGAATAACATTATTTGGATGCAAATTTTGAGATGTATGATTCTCTTTTGGCTTCAATTATAAAATTAAGATACTTTTATTTTATAGCCATATGATTTCAACATGTGATCTCAGATATTAGAACTACAGGGAGTGCTCTTGAAATGATGGATGTAGTTAGCAATTGCAGTGAGATTTGGGCACTGTTTCATTGTTTTAGTATAAAAGTTTTTATATTTGATCATAAGAAACAAGTGAAAGTTAATTGATTGCAATAATCATCCTGCATTTGGCATCGATATATATGATGTTATGTTAAGGATGTGAACAAAAGCTGTAACCCAGTTATTTGTGGTCACATTATGGTGATCTAGATTTTATATCATGATTATCAGCCAAATGGTCTTCTATCATTAAATTTAATGATAGCTGGTTAGGATCATCACGGGACTACCAACTAAAGTATAATGTACTTTAGCATAATCCATGAAGAGAAGAAACTAGGAAGGCAATCCCTAGACCATCATTTTTACAAATATTTTTTAACAGTAGTACGGATTAATATAAAATAATCTCCCAATTGCCGATAAATTTCAAAGATAACCAAATTTATGAAAATGTAATAAAATGTATTATGAATAGATTAGATCACTGCTGAGAAATATGTATTGTAATATAAGAAATAATTTTGAAAGTTTTGAGATTTTTGTGAACACTGACTTGGCCTCGTTCATTCTTTCAAACAAATCCAATCCTCTACCTATTCAACCAATTAGGACTTCGAAGGGACGTACATTCTTTCGATGCCTTAAATGTTTTTAGAGCTCCCCCTCACCACAAACACAACCAACTGACATGATGTGATTGATGTTGTGATTAAAATATTTTTCTATAAACAAAGTTTAGATCACAAATGAACATACGTGTTCTTACAAAATATCTTTGCTGTAAATTTTTCTTCTAATGTCTCCATCTTTCAATTTTTCGCTTTTCTTTTCTTAACGAAAGAAGTAACGGCGTTCTATTCTTGGTAGTCCACGAGTTTTCTCAAATGGAGCTTCTTGGGATTTGTCATGGTTATCCACAAATTTAGTTTGTGCTAGTCGACAAGGCACCTATTGATGGGACCATCTTGATTGAGATCTTCATCCATAGATTGTGCCTCCACTTCTATATAGTTTGGCCAAAAACCATGTCTCCATCTTTCATTTTTTCGCTTTTCTTTACTTAACGAAAGTAGTAACGGGCTTTCTATTCTTGGTAGCCCAAGAGTTTTCTCAAATGGAGCTTCTTGGGATTTGTCATGGTTATCCACAAATTTAGTTTGTGCTAGTCTACAAGGCGCCTATTGATGGGACCATCTTGATTGAGATCTTCATCCATAGATTGTGCCTCCACTTTATGTAGTTTGGCCAAAAACCATGTCTCCATCTTTCAATTTTTTGCTTTTCTTTTCTTAACGAAATAGTAACGACGTTCTATTCTTGGTAGTCCAAGAGTTTTCTCAAATGGAGCTTCTTGGAATTTGTCATGGTTATCCAGAAATTTAGTTTGTGCTAGTCGACAAGGTGCCTATTGATGGGACCATCTTGATTGAGATCTTCATCCATAGATTTGGCCTCCACTTCTATATAGTTTCGCCAAAAACCGTTGAAAGGATTTTCTTCAATATCTTCTTTGTGGATGACTTGCCAACATATGAGTGTCCCTTGATTTTCCAACTTATATGGCTTCCTATTTCCCTGCTGTTTACTTTTTCATTATCCGGCTTGGATGCTTGTATATTTGTTTTATAACTATTAATCTTAAATTAAAAAACAATATTGGGTTTCCACTTATTGAGAGTAAGGTTATGATTAGGTACTTAATGTACAAGCACATACTAATCAACATGGAAATTGAGAGGCTTCTTATCATTGCTCCAAATACTAGTTCAATTCACAGAAGACGTAATAGGAGTTGGACGAAAGATACATATTCTTGGCTTAATCATTGGAGGAGAGAGGACTCTGCACCTCAGAATATTGTACCATTAAAAATACAATCACAACTAGCGTTAAAGATAAAGTGTCTCGATGATAAAAAAAATGAGAATAAGAAAAAGGTAATGGAATGCAAAGATATCATTAACCCTGTTGTTCGCCGAATGCACACCAGCAACAGAAATCTAATGGAAGTTGTCTCCTCACTTGAGAAAGTGGGAGAGGTGTGGCCTTGGGGGCAAGCACAGAGCCAGGTATTGTCACCTACTCTTAGCTCCCTTCGTTTAGGCTAGCTCCTAATGAAGCCAAAGGGGGTAGTCCTTAACAAAGAGTTTTTATGGCTCAATGTTTTAAATGTTTTTCTGTATGTGGTGATGCGGATGGGTGTTTGTTTAGGAGTTTGTTGATGGGAAGATCACATATTTAAGATTAAAATAATACAAAGATGTGCTTGCAATATATTAAATAAAACACAACACTGATTAAATTAAGCAAAAGCATCCATAATGAAATAATATTTGAACAATTACACTTCAGATATAAAAATAGAATAATCACAAGACCAGTTTCCTTATCCAATGGGCAACAGAGTCAAGAATTGTAGTGTTGGGATGCTTGATACAAGAGTTCAGTGTGTTTGACATCGTTTTGCAAGTGCTCTTTGTAGATTTTAGCAAGTTTTAGTGATCATTGATTATTATGGCTAAGAACATAAGGTATCAACCGGAAGATATACCTTCAGTGGATCCTCTCAATGACATGTCAGATTGTCAAGTATTCTAGGCTAGGTGTCCGGAGGATTTAACCAACAAGCTAGAACTATATGACAACGGTGATTTCTAGCGTCACTAGCAAGAATTTGCCCACTACCTCAGTATTTATCGACAACATCGGTTCGTTGGTTATGGGGTGAAATTTTTATTCATGTTTTCATTTGTCCGATTAATAAATCCAACCATCGTTTTGAGTAGGAATCCAACTTTTTAGGGTCAGCAGAGCATACTTGGTGATGGAAAGCAATGAAGTAAATTTTTAGAATGGGGGTGTGAGTTGCAAATTTTAAGTTTAGAACACACAATTAAATTCTCCGACAGAGATTGCTCTTGACTTTGTGTTATGACAAGAGTTCAAGAGACTTTAACTATTCTATATGCCTAATGCAAGGAAAATGCAAATCTAACTATGCTCTCTGATTAATAATGCTCTTGACTTGGGTTATGGAAAGTTCAAGAGACTTTGGTTTATTTTAAGAGGCAATCATATTGTAAATATGAAACCAAAAAATAGCTCAACGAAATTGATAAACAATGATCTAGCAATTAATGAACAACTTGCAAAAATGAACTAATCTAACAATTAGTATTCTACAACAAAATGAAACTAAGCTACTAGTAGAAATAAACTAAGTTGAGAAGAAGCAAACCGCTCAAAGGACAATGCAAGACTTCCCCAAATGGGGGAAGTTGGGTGTGGGGGATTAAAAACCCCACTAATCAAACTTTATTATTTAGGACAGATGCCTTTGGGATTTGAAACCCTTTGAAGGACTTTGAGAGAAATAACTTGAAAAAAAAACTTGAAACAAGCTCTTAAGAGCTATTGCAAAGGATAATGGCTAATCAATGACTTTTGGTTTGGATCATCTTTATGGTTTCTTCACTTTCTTTTTGGTTTAGATATTTTTGTTTCAAAGCTTCTCAAGCTCTTTTCTCCTTCAAAATGCCTACATAAACGATCCAACTCAAGGCACCCCTTAGCATTGGTCAAAATAAAATATAAGATCTAAACTAATTATAACGTAGAAACTTGACAAGCAATGCAAGTCTAGTCTCAAAGATGAGATCTAAGAATTAAACTTAACAATGGAAACTAACTAACATGCAAATAACAGCTCGCACGGGTGTGGCTCATTGGCGGTTCCGTTGTTATGAAGACACTTGTTGTAAATTGGAGGTCACGAGATCAATCCCACCCGAGTTTACCTGTGTCCCATGTCTTGCGGCGAGTGTGGGGCACCTAGGGTTATAGTGGTAGTGGGAATTGATCCCTGGACCCCGTGTCATGGAAGTACCAGCCCGGCCCTAGTTGTCGATTCTCCTAGCGTAAAAATAAAATAAAAAATACTTACATGCAAATAACAAAACTAACTTTTTAAATATATCTAATGCAAACTTAACAATGAAACTATATGCTTGATCACTTTTTAAAATGCAAAATTTAATTTTTTGAGATGAGATCTAATACTAGTGTGAAACTGCAAACTAAGATCTAAGAAATGCAATCAAGAAGCTAACTAAAAGATGGAAACTAACTTAACCAAGACTCTTTTTTGTTTTGCGGACTTTTGAAGCAAGGAAAAAAAAACAAGCAAAAGAAAAGAAAAAGGGGATTGGAAGAAGGGGCAAAGGACCGCCGAAACGAAGATAGAAGGGGCAACCAAATAGTGGACAGAGAATGACACAACATTAGGCTAGAAAGAAGCCCACACAGTGGGTAACAAGCCCAAACTATGGGGTAAAAAAGGGTGCCCAAACAGAGATGAATGGGGCAGCAAACAGTCAACAAATGGGGCTACAAACAGTCAACAAATGAGGCTGTAAATAGTGAGGAAAATGGATGAAAACAAAGGAAAAAAGAAAGGGTAAAAAACGAAGCTAGAGAAGAGGGCTAAACTCAGGACAAAACATTAGTATAGAAGAAGAAGAAGAGTGTGGGAAAGATAAGCTTGTAGATCCACTACTCAACAATAGAACCAAGCAACTGAGTTTTAAGTTTTGAAAAAGAGACGGATGTTCGAACTTAGCACTTATTTGCCAAATCTATAATGCTTGAGTTGAACTTTGGGAGATCTTGAAATGCACACAAATGTTAGAAAGTAGGTCTTTTGAAGAGGTGAGAGATGCAACCAAGCTCAAGCTTCTTTTCAACCTATTAGATCTGCACAAGAAATTACTCACAAATGCACCTTGATCAAATATTGCATGTAAAACAAAATGAGACTAGAAGAGTATAAGTATTTCCAACTACAATCTACTCCTTCCAAATCACATAGAAGCTCAACATGAATGCACAAGTTGAACCCAAATGCCCACCCTATGGGCTTAAGAAAGCCTTCTAAGCTAAATAATTGACATGGGGACTTCACTTGTTGACCAATATCCTATCACGTTAGTTCATATTGTGGGTTTTAAAATTATCGAAAATCGAACCAATATATTGCAGGTATTGGGGGGATGAGAAGTTTAAGATGGGGGTGGGTAGGGTGGTTTATAAGGATTGAGGTATAAAAAAGAACGAGGAGGAGGTTTTAAGTATTGGGAGGGGGTTTCAACAAAAACAGTTTGGGTCGATATCTATCGAAATTAAGGGTATTCTTTAATATCCCATGATCGCACGTGCTATGTGAGAGGTTCACTAAGTGAAGTCCCCGTGATAATTGATCAAAATAATGAAATATGAGCAATAAACAAATTACAATATCACTTTAGAATAGATGAATCACTTCCATAACAAGCATCAACACCACATAGACCTCCAAAGTCTCTTTATTTCAATAAGCCAATGGCTATACAATTACAAAATGGTAGAGTAAGTTTGCCCAAAAAATCCCTTGAGAAAAGAGTGCAAAGCACCTCTATTTATACAAAATACAAAGCCCCAAGGGGCATTTATGAACTGAAGAAGAACTCATAATGTAACTTAGTTTGAAGTGGAGCTGAACTGAGCTAAAACCAGAGCTGAAGTAAGTGTAAACTAGCGATTGGCAGGAGCCGAGCCCCACTCAATCCATACCGGCGTGTCCCTTGATATCACGTGATCCGTACGACTGATTTGCTAGCGTGAACTCCAACCTCATGTGAATGGTACGACACATTGGAAAATGGTTGACTTCATCATAATTGTTTGAAATTAGTCGTGGACTCTCCTTTGCATATGATATACCATTGTTAATTTTATATGTGTGGGGATCAGTGGTCAAATTTGAAGGGCTTGTCTTAATTTTTTTTGTAAGGGCATGCAACTATCCAACCCTTCAAGGATGAAAGGTTATAAAAATAATTGCACTTCAATTGAAAATTGTAAATTAAGTTGACCCTTCAATAAAAAAAGGTGAAAATAAAATAATGCCCTTCAAAATATTTATAATTTTAAAATATCAAATAGAAACTACATCAAAACATTGTAAAATTTCATTAAAATTAATCAGTAAACAAATATCTCTCGAGTTCCACTAACAAATTAATAAGAAAACATATTTTTCTTCTATTTATTTGATATTCTTCAAAAACATTTGGGATTACATCATTGAAAACATGAATTTAACCCAATGGAAGAGGCTTTCTAGCTCTCATTTCTTTCCATACATTATAAATGCTATTCCAATCTTCCTTATTTAAATCATGAGGTGCACTAAGAGAGAGAAACATTAGCATATCCAATGTCTCCAGCGAAAGTCTCTATTTATCATCATTTTTTATCCTCTTTAATTTTGAAAATCCTCTTTCACACACTGCTGTACTTGTCGGAATAACAAGAATAGCTTGCCATATAAGCGCATCAGATAGGGAAATCCTTCAAACCATTCAGGTTCATCTCCACAAAGATCCCAAGCTCCAAACATCTATTTTTTTTGGTATGATCTATAAATAATACAAATGAATTCATCCATTTAACCCAAACATTTAGCAATATCTACAATAGGTGACTCCCCAATACTAAATTTTTCACATAAACATTGCAACCACCTTTTTGTTTGAGAGTCTCTATCATTCACTTCTTCATAATAATGTCGAGGACTGAAAAACTTAGCAGCATTGAATATAGGCAAATTTGTGAACCTCCTATCTAGACGTAATTTTGTTGATGATATGTTTGGTATATATACACAACTAAATTACCAAATAAAAATTTATATACAACCCGGCTCTGACAAGTCAAGAAATAGAAGTGAAGTATGTAATGGGCAGGGCGCCGAGGTCCTGGGAGCTTGGAAACTTAGATTTATTCATTCGGGGCATGGTGAGGTATAGACATAGCTATTAGCAAAGAGAATAGCTAATGTATGTTCTATCACCAAAATACAGTTTTGGACCTGGAGCTACTCGTGTTTCTAAAAACCAAAATGATATGTAAGAGTAAACAAAAATAAAACCTTTTGTATATGAGCCTTCAGAAGTTATCATGTATGCAAATGTTATTTACTGCCAAAAGTGTATATGCATATGAAACCTATATCTTGCTACCATTCCTTTTTGTTGATTTCGGTCCTTTAAAAAACATTCTATAGCTCAAAAGGATATGATCTACCTTCATTTCTTTTGTTGGCATCCCTAAAGAATTATTCCTGCACCAACTCTGCCTATTTGGTTTGGGACTATTGCTGAGTCTTCTGCAACGTGCTATATTCCACTGCTAACTGCTCGTACTATGCTTCCATCATGATGGATCTTCCCTTGAGCTCCTTTGTTATGTGTTGTATTAGTTTTGCTAAATCCAGCCAATCCCGGTACCACCAAGCTTAGCAGCCTATAAGGCAAGCCTATAAGCCCTGCCAAGTAGCTCAACCGAGTAGCCCAGCATCCAAGCTAGCGTAGCAGAGTAGCAAAGCCGAGGGTACCGTAACGCCATCTCCTCTATCTCAAAAAAATAAATAATATAAGGAGGTAAAATTAATACACCGGCAAAAAAGTTGGGCTAATATGTATTAATCTCTCTGGATAATTACTATATTCATGGGAACATTTTCACATGAGAAACAATGAGGGCGTAATGCATTTATAAACAGATATATGCAAATAGTATAATCTAGGTAGGATTGTTCTCAATGAGCCATAAGGATTCACGGCTCCATAATCCATTGTATGGAAGATATGTAGAAACGGGCACAATAGATATGTGTTTCAGCAGCTAAAACAAATCTCATACACTTAAAACAAACTCCATAGATTCTAGCAAAACAAATTCCATAGATTCTCGCAGAGAAATAATATTAAGAGAGAAACTACATTATAGAAAAATACCTGAGCTAAAAAAAAAGTCGGAGACTCTGAAAGTTGAGGCAATCAATGGGCTCGTGAAGCTCATGAATTGCTCAAGCAGCTGTTTTACAAAATCTTCAAAAAAAAATGTATGAGAAAGTGTCTTTAAATAGATATTTTAGCCCCGTATATGTAACTTTTAGTGTGAAATTAAAATTTATTAACACAAGTTACAACTGCATAGGGCTCTATGAGTCTATGGATTCATGAAATCCTGATTCCTGAACTTTGAAGGTGATGGGCGAATTGCAATTTGCAATGACACAATGCATTGTGCTTGCCGTAACGGACTTAATTACAGTCACTGTATCAAATGAGCCGCCGCCGTCAAATCTTTCCGAATCCAGGCTAAGTGAAGGCCACTTGACTTCACGAATCACCTATGCTGCTATGCATAAATGCCATCTGACAGAGTTAATAGATTTCAATTTCCAAGTTCCAACCGTCCAGCTGCCAGAGAAACGAAATCGTTGATTCCCGAATAAATACATCAATAAATGGGGGATTAGTATTGGGCAGATTGAGATGACTACCACAGTGACCAGTTGGTGCTGGCATAAATTGATCTTGGCATATTCGCATTGCACAGTCTCTACATACAATTGAAAATTATATTGATGGGCAAATTAAAAACTCACCCTTCCTTTGAAATATTGAAATTAAATTAACCCTTCATTGTGGACAGGTAAAAAGAAAATTTTAAATTTTTTTTGAAGGGTAAATTTTTTTTTATACTTCTAGGACGGGCTAAACCCCTTTGGAAGGGCTGGGACGGGTTCAAATTTGACCACTGGTGGGGATCCACAGTGATTACCATCGCACCCCATACACCACACGTGACCCTCCTTTCATATTAATTCCAACTTTGATTTTAAACCAAAGTTTTAATGTGCCATGTCACTTTGAAGAGGGTCGTATGAGTTGTTATGACATCATGCTATGTCACCTCTCCCTTTTTTTGGTTATTTTTTATTTTGAATTTGACTTTTTGAAACTTTGACTTAGGTGCATTTTATCCAAACTTAGCATTAAAATGCTATTCTGATGCTCTTTTAGCTAAATATTGCCTCACAGGTGCTTCAACTGCCCGACTGATGTTGAAAGTGCCCTCTGGGGTAAAGACGTTGCTCCGGGCTTGAAAATGAGCCCAACCATGCTGAAAACGAACTGCGGATCATTCTTTTTTAACATTTTGAATTTTTTCATTTAAATCATTAAAAAATGGCTTAAAAACATTTTTTCTCGGAATTAAACGAAACTCTAGGGGGACCTAGTACACGTTCATACGACTCAATCGGAATGCCTAACATGACAAAAAACAATGACACGAAGACTCTAATAACCTCCCAAGGCCGAAACATTAAGACAACTACCCCAGCTTTGGAGGAGCGAGTGAAAAACCCAGAAATTATTGGTCGTTTGTTCAACAACCAATAATAACCAAGGGAAAAAACACTCTGGGCTAGTCGGCTTGATGTCCAAGTCCAAGAAGCTGAGCCCTTTATAAAAATTTAAATGCTAGGACATTTTTTACAATTTCCCCAAGGGGATATGTACATGTACTTTACAAAAGATAAAGAGCTTAACAAAAACTGGCTAACTCTGGAGCGTATTGAACTTTTGAACTTTGATTTTGAACAAGTGTACTTGTTCAATGCTCTGGAGGCTCACCGAAAAATCCACTAAGTGCAAAATTAGTGGATAACAATCCCCAAGCTATAAGATTAGAAAGATCTTTCTATAGTAGATAGATTGTTAATCTAAGAACAAATTCTCATGAGCTTGTAGTGAAATTGGGCATTGAACTAGACCTCATGGGAGGAAAGAATATGTATTCTATTGTAATACTAAGAAAGCGGAGGATGAAAAATACTCTCTTAGACTACCATGCCTCTATAGACATTAAGTCTTATTTTGAAACCAATTCTAGAACTACAAGTTGCTAGGAAAACTCTTCTTCAATTCTTTTAATCATAGAAACAATATGTTAAAACAAATTAATTAATTTCCATGTTTGTTGTCACAAGCCTTGATATACCAAAACTGGTATTCAATAGATGGTAATCATCATCATCATCATTATATAAAGAAGAATGTCCCATTGTGGTCTACATACATCTTGCAATAGCAGAAGTAGGCATTGCCATAACTTACAAATATTCTTTTCGTAAATATAAATATGGCCAATGACTATAATTAATCATAGTAAAGGGCCCTACATCTCTTTACGACTCATCACCGCAAAATATTACCACCAAATTATCTTTCAATCACATATGCAAGAAATAAAAGATGATTGAACATGTGAATACATAGGTCCTAAGGGCCTTATCGTTATAACATACAAGTGTTGCTACCATCAATGCCCATGAACAATTTACTACGAAAGGGGAATCATATCCATGGCACTCTTGCCTCCCTATGAATGAAAGTGCCTCATATAAGCAAATTCTCCTCAAGCAAGGCTTGAGTCCTAGTGAGAATAAGGAATATGGTATACAAATTACATTAAGAATAACTCAACAGAGGTCTTCCACTTTACAACCCCTTAACAAAAATCCCTTAGTAATGGTGCCCCCTATGTTCAACAAGGATTTTATTATCACTTCCAGCCAACCCTTCAATAGGTGCCCCTTATTGATGTTAGACTTTCGAGTTACTTCAAGAGTGTTAACTTTGTGTTTGGGGATAGGTGCCCTTTATTGATGTTAAGACTTTCAAGTTACTTCAATAGTGTTAACTTTATGTTTGGGGTGCTTCACGAGATTTAGGGTACATTGTGTATGCTCATCCCTTTAGATGGTTTGAGATAGATTGTAGCGTGACAGCTGATTTGTAATGGATATGCACACTTGTAATAGCTTGCTAAGTGGAAGTTAGACCTCATACGTGTTAAAGATTGTGCAGTTGCAAGGCCCATTCTCAAGGAGGATGGTACCCTAGTAAGTTAACTAGGGTTCCTGGTCAGTGAACCAGGAAGAGTAAGTCCCTAGAAGGTACCATAGGCCCCCCAATAGTCTCATGGAGTTCTTGCTATGGGACAAAGCAGGTTGATACCATGGCAAAGTCCCTAGCGTGTGTCTCTAGGGTATTCTGGTATGGAACTAGATTGTTTCTTGGCCACGAGGACCAAGCAGATCCTCCAGGTTGAGACAGAGACTTTTTGGTCTTGGACCAAGAAAATTCTTGGTCTGGGACCAAGGAGTTCCTACAGGAACATACCTGGTTAGTTAACCAAGTGCATCTTAGTCAGTTGACCAAAATGATGATGTGTGATGTCCTCTTCTCCTAAACAGTTATTGCTAAGTTGTTTCTCAAGGGACTGGCAATCCCTTGATGATGCCCCTAGTACTTGACCTTTAGGAGCAGTGTGGAGAACCAAAGGATCACATCATCCAGTTTGGACCTTCCTTATACGGTGATGATAAAATTCATAGTTATTGTATGGAACACATGTGGACAATATACCTTGAGAGAGAGATTAAAGTGCTTGGTCTTGTTTCCCCACCTTAATGATACACCTTGGTCTTGTGGGAAAAAAGGGTTGTTTCCCCTCCTTGGTGGTACACCTTGGTCTTGTGGGTGAAAGGGGTGTCTTTCCACCTTTGATGTGATCCTTCTTGTTTTCCTAAGACCCATCTTGGTCGTGGTACCTTTACCCTTTTGCTATGATGACTTAACTTTATTGGTTTTATTGTTATATTTTTTACCATTAGTACCCTATCTTAAGTTAACCTAACATTATTTTATGTTATGTTTGGTATCACACTCCTAAAAGCTAGGGTTAGTAGAATGACCCTTCAAGAAGACATGACAAGGTTATAAATTAAAGTTCTAAGCTCTCATTTTTTGTATGTGTCTTGACAATGAGGGGATTGAAGATCTAAATTTCAATTGCTCCAAGGGTTCGTTGCTCCTCTACTTGACGTCTAGGGTTTGTTGTTACACTTTTACTTGACGTTTAGGGTTTTTGTTGTTGATCTTTCCTGGCTACGGTCGTCGCCTTATCATCTAAGCCTCTACTGCTTGTTCAAATGTTGTTTAGGGTTGCTGCTACTATTTTCAGTGGGTTGTGACCCTTTCTTTTATCTATCAGTGGGCTTCCCAACTTGAGCCGTGACTTTGTGTGGCTGCCCAACTTGAGCCATGACTTTGTGTTGCAACCCACCTTGAGCCATGACCTTGAGTGTTTCTGTTTGGATTGAAACATGACCTCTTTGTTGACTGCTAGACTCAGCGTTGATCTTTTGTTGGCTGCTAGAATCAGTCGTGATCTTCTACTAAGATGGTATACTAGGGTCGTGAACCTTTTTTGTTGCTTGGGTTGATTCTTTAGCTACACCATGACCTTGTACACTAATGTAGGTTGAGCTGTGATCTATGTGGGTCACTAGGGTTTGGGTTGTGACACTATTTGGGTTGTTAATCTAGGTCGTGACCTTCATTTGATTGCTAAGACTGGGTTGTGACCTTTATTTAGTTGTCGGGTCTGTTTAGAAGGTGCCATTGCCTTCATGAGAGTGTTATTGTAGTCTAGGAAATGGTTTGAAGTTTCCTCTCATTTCTGGACAATTTAATTAACAATCCAAGGTCTGTACTTTACACTATTGTAACCATCCCATCTCCCTCTCTCTAGTAAGTCCATTGTTCACTTAATGACTTGTCTTTACAAAGACAAGGTTTGATCCAAAAATGCATCTGAGTATAAGGAAGATCTAAACCAACATTGTCCTCTTTTCTTTACTGATACTGGTTACTAGCTTTGTTCATTAGTTTGTCTCTTATAGTATTGCTATTATTGTTTATGTTATATTTCCCGTACCTCTCAAGGACTAACTTCAACACAATGATCACGAAGGAGTGTTAAAGTTGAAAGAGATGAGAATTATGTTTTAATTTTATTACAGTTGTACTGCTATGTGTTTAGCATTGATTCGGAGTTTCATTTTATGCATTAAAATACAAATTTTTTATTTTTCTATCTCAACTCCTAACCTAACCAATTTTCAACAAGATAATCATTGACTCAATGTTCTTACCTAGGGTGTTGGAGATCTCTTGCCTGGATGATGGATGCCCTACATTATGGCCAAATGGAGTATTTACTTGTTGGGAGAACGCTCTACAAGATATGGGGAGTGTCGTGCATTGTGGAGGAGGGCTACTAGCCCTAGATAACTTGTGGTAACTCAATTTCCTGCTTGAAGGATTGAAAATGGCTCGAGGACATTTGGGGCTTTGATAGTGTTCTTGTCGAGGGTAGGTGCCCTATGAGGTACTTAGCTTTGGAGGATGGTTCGAGTCAGTGGAGGCTCAAGATGGAGTGGTTTGAACTTGCCTTGCATAGCCACATCACCTTGGATTAATATTGTGAACAACATCACCATTAGATCTTGACACTTAGACCTTAGGAGTGGAGCACTTCACTTGTGTGTTGCTTACTTATGTTTAATAGGTTTGCAAGGCTTAGGTTCACTTGTGTTATATTTTTGGCCTCCCTTACCTCATACAAATAGAGGAAGGATAAAGTTTTCCAAACAGTTCACATCACACATATTTCTCTCTTCTTTGAAGTGCTCTCTTGGTTATGCGCTAGGGAGGAAACCCTAATGGATCATATGGATCATATGCAACCCTTCTTCACTTTCCTAAAACCTTTTAGCATGCTCTCTTCCCTCGCCATTTACACCTACATACAAACATGGACCCCCAATCCCTTTTCACCTGTACATTGTTAATTTGTTCAATTGTCTTGTTTTCTCAGTATTTCCGTAAGTTTGGTCCCACCATACCATTGAATTGATACACAATTTGGGTTCCAGGATTGATATGAATAACTACGAGACAATAATGATAGGACACGTTCTCCAGGCTCTATGCCACTACCTTTCATCTACAACTATTAGTGGAGATTGAGAGATGCCACATGAGGGCTAAAGGGTGGGCATGTTTCCTTCTTGGGAATTATACTATTAGCTATATTCTCACACTCAAAGCCACCATTGAGATGGATTCTTATATACAAAACTCTTGGGAGTTGAGAGATGGCACTCTCTTTTAGGAAGTCTTGATCTTCCATGCTAAGCATCGACCCCACCCTCTCACCTCACCTTCCTTGCTCATTCACTATTGGATAAGTTACATGATTTCTATGGTGATCCCAAAAATTAGGGGAACTCATGGGCATGCCAAAAATATTTCCTTTTCAACGAGCGTTAGAGAAAACCAAGGAATTAGAAGAAAACACAAATGAGCAAGTTAAAAATTCTAAGAAGAGGTGGTTTCTAAAGACACCATTTCAACACTGAGGTACAAAGTGGCAATACATTGAAATGCATTGCTCTCACATCATGTTCACTTCTTTCACAAATGTATTACATGATCCATAGGATCATCCTTTTATATCTCCAAGGTGTACCCAACTCCCTTAAAGTGAGGAAGAATATGTCCACATACTTGGACCATAACACATAACAACCTCCTTGAAATTTTCCTTGTTTGTGCATAGTCAATTGTTCTGTTATAACTATCCAAACAATTAGTTGGTCGATTGATCATTTCCTCCATTGGTCAGTCGATCAATCAATTCCTCCATCAGTCAGTCAGTCTAACTAGATATGTATGTTATATTCTTCCCCATACAAGGATCATTTTTCTTCAAAGGATACTAGTTTGGACAAGCCTACAACTTTGATCTTTCTTGTAATGTTTTTACTTGACTCTATGTCCTTGATGTTGTCATTGTTAAAACTAATAAATAATTTGATTTTCCAAGTGTCAAACACAATTCTTGCATGAGTGTGAAAGGATCAACCCAACCTAATTTGGTCTCCTGTAAAATTGTATGGTTCAATATTTTATGAGGACTTCTTTTGAATGCAATTTTTTATTTACCTCAAGAAAGTAGTTCAATTTTCATTCTAGTGTTTTTTGTTTATGCAATGAAATTAGTGATTTGGGTGACAATAGGGTTTTATAGTTGAACTTCCTTATGATATACTTGGATAATTAATATAAACATATGGAACTTCAATTTTATCAATAACTGTCACTTTATTAATAGATACCCTATCAACTATAAATAAATTCTCATTCAATTTTGATTTCATATGTGATAGTTCTTTTATCCACGGTTTGGACTTTAACCTTTGATGAATTTCGTAATTCAACTAGGCTGATTATTGTTTCTTTGTAAATCAATGTTTCTTTCTTAACAAGTTGTTATAGTCTTTATATTGTGGATCTTATTCTTGCTATATAACATTTTGATTTTTGCAAATAGGTTTTGACTATCATTCTCATGTGAGAAACTTCCTATTTCTCTACGAGGAAATTGTTCAAATTTCTTGTCTTTTCTTCTAATTCTTCATGATTTTTGTAGTTAATTCTGATCTCAATTCGCCAAGAGAGAAAAATATTATTAATTAATGTCCCACAACATTAATTTATTGGGTAGTTTCTTGAATTCTAGGTGCTTTTATCCAAATTCGTGGTAAATGTATCAAGGGATTTACGTAATGAGGGATTTAAAGCAAGAGTACTCAAGGATCACATCAACTTCAGAGATATGAAAGAAGCCTTATTTGCATTTTTGGGAGTATTGGTTGATGTCAAATTCTAAATTATTAATATCATCATTATGATTTTATCCATTTTTTAACTTCCTCATTTTCAATTGTTAATCTATTTACCAATTCATTATCTATTTGATTTTATTCAAAAGATAAGTTGACGACAATTTTCATAGCATGAAGGAAACTTTATTGCACTGACAGACATTCTACAATCTAATATAACATAGATGGTGTAACATAATGTAGTGTGAGTAAGAATGGCACATGTCATTAAAAAAAATAATCGAGATGAAACCAAATTAAAATTAATGTCGAGATGAGTTATGGAACAATCATTTTTCTTATCAATAATTAATCCACACACTAAAAATATTAGAAAAAATATCAATAATTTATTCCGCCACTTTCACTGAATAAATCCAAGTTTAAATACTTGAATAATAAAATGTTCAAGTTTAATTGGATAGAAGCTACCACTTTCATTGAATACGTCCAAGTTTAAATACTTGAAAAATAACATATTCAGGTTTAAATGGATAGACGCCACATCCCATAAAATGAAATTTCCATGTGTCTTAAGAGAACACTAATTGAAAAACCCTACATGTCTCAATGTCTCAATATTTGGAAAAACAATAGTACGAAACCCATGGTACTACAAGCAATTTAAATTGAAAAGATAAAATCATAACCTATTTGTGAATATGGGCTGGCCTTGATTTATCAAGATTCCAATGATCTAAAAAATCATAATTGATTATTTATACATTGAGTTTTGAGTCTATTGCAATAGTCCTATTGGATTCTAAGGAAATCACAACATTATCTCTTCTATTAATTCATCAAACTTTAAAGAAAAATGAGATACACTTTGGTTATAATGAGTGAAACATAGAAAATGCCACCATGAAATATTGATAATCATAAGCTTATCTTTCAAGCAAATATAAGGGATGGCCTGCATGACCAACACATATTTCCTCTAGGAATATTCCTTTTGATTATGTCCTCTTCAATATCTCTAAACAAACATTTTCTTTATCATGAATAATGTCATGAAATCCTACATTTAAATAATGTTGATAGGTCAATCAATAAAAGGGTGGCATCATCATGATTGTGTTAGAAGAAATTATGTAAAACTAATAAGCAATCAAATTCTTTGATGGAAAACTAATAACTGCAATAGCGTGTTTCACCCTACATTCTCGTCCAATATATCCCCACAAAGTCTAAAACAAATCAACTTTTTCTTACTTCATCTTCAAATGTTCATGTAATCCTAAGATAAACACAAATATAAGAAATTCTAGAGTAAATGTTTGAAAAATAGGTATAATCATACTTGTCAAATATGAGAGACATTCACTCACATATCAAAGCTTACAACACCAACTTTTATGTGGTTAAAAACCTTCAAAGATGAAAAATAATCCACTACATTAAAGACAATTTATTTCCAAAAAACAACTCGCTATGGAATTAGATGGCTTGATATTGTGATCACAAAAATTGAATTAAAGGCAAAGGCTCACATGAACTCCAAATCATGAGCTAAAACAACTAGATTCATAAAGAAAAAAGTGACACGATTCCAACATCTACAACTGTAGATGCCCAAATGGTGGGACTCTGAAGGCTAGGAGGTGATATAGTCAACTTCTTCAGCCTCTATTAGACTTGGGTACCTAATAATTCGTAGCAAAGGGGCACATGAAATTGAAATTTCAAGGTGATCAAGTCAAAACCCAAAGGTTGGGGCAATCTCCCAAAATCCCAAGTACACTGATGAATGGTAGAGTTCTCATTGGTTGATATTTCCTCAATCTATATAAGTATTATTTATGTTTGCAAACTTTAGTTAGTTCCAAGAGTGGAGTCCTTTCTAAGGATTCACGAAGTCACAAAGATTGATGTTGGAGAGAAACTATTAATATTTAAAAGAAATAGAGGTAGGTTACGTCTTTTACTGTGATATCTTGAGTTAAAGGTTTAAATGGTCTTCAATTTCACCCTTGTTTGTGATATGATTGATATGCATCTTATTGATTTCTTACTATGTGCCTTCTTCATCATTGACCGTCATTACTTTATTACTCTTCACCCTTATTCCTAATGGTAGAACATTGTTACTTTATTACTATTCATCTTATTCCTCGTGTAACTTTTAAAGTGGCCTTCTTGATAGCACTATCTAGATTATAGATGATACTTAGTATAAATTTCAAAGGGTCAAATTCATCTAAAACATACACATAATTATGATCATCTTAAATTTTTGTATGACTACCTACCAAAATAACCAACGTAGAGTTATTTTAACATAAGATCTACCAAATTCCAAGAGGGATCAAATACCTTGAGTCAAGGGATTTGATCCATCTCAACATTTGATAGATCTGAATTCAATCCGGATCTAAGCTAATACTTTTAACGTCTTCACTTTATTAATCCATTTTTCCTTTTTTCTACTCTGTAATCAACAACAAATTATTTCCAATTTAAAGATGATATCCATCTTTGACTTAAACAATGCCCTTTTGATCTCTAGGTGATCGTTCTTTTGATAATTGATTCCAAAATTCACTTTAAGCGTCAACCTAATTAACAAATTAACTCAAATGGTGAGTAGATAAGTCTTGCACTCTCCCCACTTGAGTTCAATTCTCCAATGAGACATTGGCCTATTGTGATGAGCCTAAAAGTGTAGGCACAACATTAACTGGGACAACCCATTTATGTGTGTCTCACCCTTGTGTGTGTGTGTGTGTGTGTGTGTGTGTGTGTGTGTTATTAACAATTTTGGTAAGGTTGTGATTGTTTTTATCTTATCTAATTCTTATTATGAGGTTGTTGCATTGATTGGGATAAATACACTTGCAACTTAATATCATTGTTCATAGCTGTCTTCCGAGTCTACTAGGCCTTTATACTTCATGAATATAGTATAAGGTTAACCCCTAAAAAATATTTTATTTTTGTTGAGGGAGGGGTTCCAATTAGGGTTCCAATTATACATACTCTTATTCTTCTTTCTAAATATTGTTGAATTGCTTGAGCATTTTCTTGTGCATATTACTCACTAAATTTTTGACAGATTTGTTGTCCTTTGGGAGATGGTCTATTCATAAGGACAATAGATTCATTGTTCTAATCCTTGTAATTTATTTTGATAGCGATATTATTTGGATGCATGTTTTTAATGGGAAACATATTTCTTGTATGTTGTATGTAGTGGTTATTTTAATCCATGGTTATTGTATAGGCCATATATTTATTCACCCCATACTTCTTCTAGTTTTATTTTGTAATTTAATATTGTATTTTTTTGGTGTTATTCTGCAATTTAATATTGTAATTTTTTTGTGTTATTCTGTAATTTAATATTGTAAATTTTCGGTGTTATCAACATTACAATAAAATATTTTTGGAAACATTTGGCTACAAGTTGGTGGTAAATTTCTTAAAGAAAAAAAAGAACCAATGGTGAGTGGGAAGATCCCACCAATATCATCCAAAGTTATGTTCTAATACTAATGAATAATACTAATGAATGAGCTAGACTCATTCATAAATTGGATATCCAAAACAAATAATACTAATGAATGAGCTAAACTAATTCATAAATTGAATATCCAAAACAAATAGGTTAACATAAAAGATTCCATATCAATAAAAATAATGTAATGAATATAGAATATGAGAGATGGTTCACGTAGCCTGTGACATTATGTCAAAAAAAACATTAAATGGTCACATATTTTTATAAACATGAATTTAAAGATGTGATATTTGGTTATTATTATTATTATTATTATTATTATTATTATTATTATTATTATGTAAGAGGAATATTTTGACTCACTATAAGAGGGGCTATAAGTTTTTTTCTTTCTTTTAACACCAATTTTGTTACTTTGCAACTTTTTTAGGAGGGCCAACCACTCAAGCTGCATCTAATTGACAACTCTTTTATTTATTTTATCATCTACTTTCAAAATAACCTTTTCCTCATTTTAATATCATACTTGCAACCTTTTGACTAATTCAATGTAGAACAACATCCTTTATTTCTTGATTTGAGATCACACTTACCCCTTAGGATCCATATTTGACGCTTTAAATCACTTAAGAAATTCCCCCAAATGTTGGAGAAGCACCAACCCAAAGCAAGAGAAATTGAGTAATGTGGCATTTTCTCTTTTCCTAAAGTTGTTTGGGCACGTTCTTTTTTAGATAGATATTTCCTAGTGATAACAATCTCCTTTAAAAAGAAATGATTTGACGCGATAAAATAAATTATTGTGTTGTTTACCTGAGCTAGTGACTTGTCTTATGATACTTAACAAAATTATACTTGCTTTGAACTATCATGCATTCAAGCATCATATTGTGAGTGGATTGTTTACATTTATTTTTGTCTAATGAACTTTCATGTGGATATCATATTACACCTCTTATTTCTTCTTTTCCATGTGGTTTAATTGGATAGAAGCCACATCTCATAAAATAAAATTTCCATTGTCTAAAAAACAATAATTGAAAAAACTTACTTTGCTCAATGAGTCAATTTTTGGAAAAACCATAATACCAAACCCATGGCACTGCAAGCAATTTAAACTAAAGAGATTAAATTATAACCTATTTGTGAATATGGGATTCCCTCGATTTATTAAGATTCCAAGGATTTGCGAAAGAATAATTCATTATTTATACATTGAGTTTCAAGTCTATTGCGATAGTCTTGTTGGATTCTAAGGAAATCACAACATGATTTCTTCAATTAATTTATCAAACTTCAAAGAAAACTAGGATACACTTTGAATATAAAAAGTGAAACATAGAGAATACTTCCATGAAAGATTGATAATCATAAGCTTAGCTTTCAAGGAATCATAGGAAATGGCCTACATGAGCAATGCACAACTCCTTTAGGAATATGACTTTCAATTATGTCCTCTTTAATATATATCTAAAACAAACATTTTCTTCATTAGTAATAATGTGATGAAATCCTACATTTAAACAATATAGAGAGATCAATGGGTAAAAGAGTGTCATCATCAGGATTTTGTTAGAATTAATTCTATAAATGAGTTCATGCCCTTTATTAGTAATCAAATTATTTGATAGAAAACTAATAGTTGTGATGGTGCGATTCACCCTTTATCTTCATCCACATATTGTAAATCAAATCATTTTTTCCTTCATCTTCAATTGTTTATGTAGTCCTAGGACAAGCACAGATATTAGAAATATTATAATAAATATTTGAAAAATAGGTATAATTACACATCAAATTTGAGAGGCATTCACTCACATATACCAAAGTTCAGAACATCAGTTTTTATGTGGTTAAAAACCTTCAAAGATGGAATAATCGACTACATTAAACAATTTATTTCTAAAAATTAATTCACTATCAAAATAGATGGTTTGAGATTGTGACCACGAAAAATGAAATAAAGGAAAAGGATCACATGAGCTCCAAATCACAAGCTAACAAAACCGGATTCATAAAAAAAAGGTCACATGATTCCAACATCTACAGCTGCAAGGTGACATTTTCTCATTTCTTATAGTTATTGGGTACTTTTTTTTTATCTTTTCAAGGAAGATATTCCCTAGTGATAACAATCTCCTTCAAAAATAGATAATTTGATGCTATAAAAATAAATTACTATTTTTTTAACCAAAGCCAATCAACTTGTATTATGAAGTTAATGATATTATACTTGATTTGAACTATCATGTATTCAAGAATCATATTATGAGGGGATCATTTACATTTGTTTTGTGGATATCATCTTCCACCTCTTAAGCCTTGTTTTGTAGTTATGCCAAAAAAATATTCTAGTTTATTAAGAGAGGCTAATATATGTATATAAAATGAATGCATAGTATATCGAGGGTTTGTTTCAAAGGGAATTGAGTATTACAATGAGTTTTGTTAAATGCATAATTAAGAATGATATTACTCGTTGTATTATTATTTGCTAATAAATATTTAAAATTCAAACAAAAAATATAGTAATATTTGTGCACTAGACTATCATCTCATTATATGTTTATGATGTCTTCTCATTTTTTATTGTATATAGATGTGCAATATTATTTTATTTTTTTCCTAGATGAAATTCATTCAATATCATAGTTAGTCGAGATATGCATCTATATTTGATATGTATAATGTGAGATTCCCATCCTATGTATGCAATACAACACAATGGGACATGGACACATTGTCTTATTAAGGAAAATATTCACATAGTTTGGAAATTTGTTGGGGATTTCACTACTTACCCGAACATTTGCACCGATCGAACGACCTGGCTCGCATGAGCGGTCACATTCGACGTTGCCGGTCGTCCGATCGGTGCAAATAGTCGGGTAAGTAGGTTACTTCATTCGTTGGCATTCCTGTAGACTTGTAAATATCCCAAGTGTAGATCCCAAGGTTCTCATCCATGAATATTTGTGGTAATAATCCATGACAATTTCATTAGTGACAACACCAAACTATTAGCAATTTCAATAAATTAGTATCATCATCATCATCATATTCTTCTTTGAAATATGATGTGCAAGAGAACCCATCTTTCCTATTTGTAGAGATAGTTACCACAAATGTTCTAGAACACAATGGTTCTAGTGCAGTGGGTATGGTATCAAATATATGTTCGTACACAATTTAGGATCAGTGTCCCTAGAGGTTATAATATCCAAACACGAGAATAAATTATCATAATATTATGTTCAGTTCCTATACATACAAGGAATGAAAGTATAGTGTCAAGAATGGAATCCCTCAAAACATTGGAATGCTCATTAATATTTTCATGTTTCTATTTTTAATTTTTTGTATTAACTATTGAGCTTAATTCGTGTCTTTTATTAGTGTTTTCAGGTTAGGTTTAGGATATTCTATATCACTCGCACTTTGTATTACTCTAATATTACTTCGTAATCTCATTGACCAACTTTTGTGGTCAATTGTTGGACATAAAATAAATTATCTTGTCGTGTCTTGTCTTTTCTTAGTAAATTTCATTTCCCAATTATTATCACATTTTATTTATTGGTATATTCATTATCACTAGTCAATTTAATACAAGATAGTTGTCAACCCTAAAATTATGAATTGAGAGGTGTTACCTCAAAAATTAACACTCTCCCATGATCTAAGATATAATGTGGACCCAAATGTGATATGTAGAACCAAACGAGATATGTGGGCCCAGTAGACCCAATGCTATGAATCCTTAAATCTTCAAGGTGGTACACTCAATGTCACCTCAATGCAACCCCCTTATTCTTTAGGCCTTTCTCATTGGGCCACAGGAGGATCCATGATTAATGTAAGAAAATATTTGTAAGATACCAAATGAAAGCACCTCTATTCCTGCAAAGCCTTCCCATAGTCAGAAGACTAGGGCCTTATGCAGTCAATGAAAAATATACACAACAAACCCTTTGAAATGAACCTGCAATAACTCTTAAAATATATTTGAAATCAACCCTAAGGGATGATGTCACCTAAGCCTAAGATGATGCCTGCTCCTTTATGGCACTTTTAGGGCTAAAAGTTGACTTTTTTGCAATATTTTTCAGCTTTTAAGAAAATTTCCAATATTTTATCAAGATATGAAATTTACTACTGTAATCAACTAGTTTAGAAAATCAAAATTAAAATAACATGGGTACAAAATAAAACTTTTTTTGGATTTTTGCAAGAATATAAACTTTTTAGGATTTTTCCCAATGTTTGTATTTTTTTAATATATAATATAGGAATTTGAATAAAAGAGATTCCGAGTGAAGATGAGGGAGTAAAACCTAAGTCTCATTATTTCAAGGCCATCTAGGAATCATGGCTAGCGTTCCTCTCAAGAAGTGACAATCCAATTTTGATGAAGTAGAGAAAAACAAAGAAACCCTAGGTTGTGTTGGTTTTGATCTAATTGGGGAAAAGAGAGGTGCAAAAGACCTAACAATAGAGACCCTATAAGGAGAGACATATCACTTATAATACAATGTTATCATGCATAAAAATCTTAATTAGCTCTTACCTTGGATGTCTCCAATGGTTCAAGACAAGAGAACCTGAGATCTTACCACAAACGAAGAGCAAAGAAGAAGAGAGTAACCCTCTCAAAAATTCTTTCCCTTATACAATAATAGCAAGATTTAGTAAAAACTTCAATCACCAAAAAATCACCACAATGAAGCTTCAAGATGCCAATAAGAGAGGTGCACACCACTTAGCCCAAATAGACAAGAAGAAACAAATATAAGATTTTGTTTGATCCCATGATCTCATGTTACAAATGAATGATGAGTGTGTTATTTATATGTGTGACAAGACATGCCTTTTCAAAAAGACACACCTTTTTCACTCCTCTAGGCCGATCTACCTAAAATAAATTCAATTTTTTTTCAATGAATTTGTAGGGTTTGTCACCTACAAGTTGGGGACTAAACCTCATAAGACATAAAATAATAATAAAATTAATGAATTGGTGTAACTTGATAAAACTTTAAGCTTAAGATAAGGGTGTCATTCCCCAACTAACGCCAATATTTTTCTTTTTTTCCCTCAACATTCTCCTCCTTTATGTGGTACGACCTCTTCAAAAGGGTGACATCGTCATCAATTTGGCATGCTTGAGCCAAGAGGAGGGTGAATACATGAGAAAAATAGGTCCAGGTGGGCATAAATGAGGTGTAATAAGATGGGTACAAAAACCCTTACATGCACATTCACCTCTACAAAGCATAAAAATAAGTGTGGTTGGGAGCCCCTAAGACATGTGTCCAAATGGAGTCATCCCAAGAAGCACTTGACACTAACACAAAGAATAAATTCCCAACATGATGGGGGAATTCCACCACATCAAGGGGCAGTTGAAATGAAAACCAAGAGGACCTTCCATGACCAGACCATGGGTATTGAGCTCCACTAGACCAACATTTTAACATAAAACAAGCCCCATCTTGGCCTTTACATTGAAAAAATAAACCTCCTCTTTGGCACATTGTAGAGTATCTAAAGGGTAATAAGAGGGACAAAACAAAACTACATGCATAACTTACTTACATGATGCCACCATAGGAAGCATCCATATGTGCAAGTATATTTTACAAAGTTATGCTTTGAAACATTATTGAAAACAACAACATAAAAAAATCATCGAGGGTATGGAATATAACTTATTGACGACATCGACGAAAAAATTGAAAAACCATGAAAATCATTACAAAATTCAAAATAAATCCCATTTTTTCAAATTTTTAAACATATAAACCAACAAAAACATCAAACAAAGGAATCACACTTAAATATGGAAACACAAACACACACACACATATATGATGTAGTGGATGTCAAATTAAAAATGATACATCAACGTCAATACTGAACCATGAACCCTGATAGTTGTCCAATCAAGGATTCAAAATTGGACAAGAAATACACAATGGAATTAAATATATAAATGTATATCATTATCATGAGTAATCTATAATGAGAAATCTAGAATCTAGATATAAATATGTTCTCCTCACTTTATAGGAAAAGGTCATGGCTCATTTTTCCACTAGAAGGTCATGCATCCTTTGTCTAAAGCCCATTTTTGGGTATTGTTGTATAAATATTTATAGAAGGTGGAATTGATGCTTTAACAACACCCTATGTGTTGTATTTCTTCTCTTCCCCTCATGATGTTTTCTCCTCCTTGTCCTCATGTTCCTGTTGTTGTGTTGCTCCTCCTTTAACCACTCAAGCACCTCATATTCCACCCTCCATTGGGAAAATATGTTAATGTTGTTCAAGTAAAGTGTATCCACATAATTTATTTTCCCAAGCTTCCTCGTCCATAGTTGGATATTGTAGTGTACATAAACCAGATAATTTGGACATTGAAAATACAACCTATAAGATGGACATAAGAAATTCAATGATCCTTGATGGCCATAAATATGTTAGAGGGTCATAAATTATAATATTTGTAATAACTTCCTTGAAGTTCTAACTTGTTTCACACTTTGAGTTTATTTTTTCAAATACACTCTAATTGCACTCACAACCGAAAGCGTTATAGGTTCTGGTAAACAATTAAATGGAAATTTTTTCATAAGGGTTGTGTTTTTGTGCTATAGTTTCACCACCAAACATCTATAAAAATAAGAAAAAATACTGAAATTGCATTTCATTCTAGTGGAAAATAAGAAATAAAGAAACCCTAATTTATCTTGAAATAAAATACATAATTAGGACTCTTTATTCTAATCGCTTGTGTGGAATAAAAATATTCCTCTCTTGGATAGTGTTATCAAAGCCAAATAGTTTGTTGGTGTTGGACACAATGGCCATGTTGAGAGCGGGGGTGAATCAGTGTGTGAGAAATTTAAACCATTTTCACTTTCTTTTAATTAATCATAGTATATCAAGCATTATGTTACCAATCACATTATCATATTCATTAGTTAAATTACAGGCACGATAAACACATTAAAGATACACAAGAATATTTGTAATGTGAGCTTTATTTATGGTAATGGAAGACTTCAATATTCTCGATTACAATCATCAACAACTATTGAAAAGCGCACCAACTCTTGTAACATGACCCAGCCTTGTTTTCTTAGCTCCAACTAAGAAAGGGTTGAGGAGTCAAATCCTCAAGTGCAATATTCTACTTGCAAGATTGGTGTCAATATTTGATTTTCATCAATATGTTGCTCAACCATCTCTGCTCATTAACCTGTCAATCTGCTCATCAAGACTCCTGGTCAATCTCTACTCAATACTGTTGGTAAATATATGTTCATTACTGTTGGCCAATCTCTGCTCAATACCGGTTGTCAATCGTTGCTCAATACGGTTGGTCAATATGTTAATCAACATATTTCATAAGGTACAAGGAATCATCATGGTGCACACAGTATCATCAATCATCATGGAGTATAAGCAGGCATCATCATCAAGTATGAATGGAGCATGCATGCACCATCATCATACAGTAGAGCATCAAGGTGAATGCATCATATCATCATAGGGTTCGTATCATCATGAAAACATCATCAATGGAGTATGCATTAACATCATTGTAGAGTATGCATAATTATCATGGAGTAGCATGGATATAGAGTGTACATCATAGAGTGTATATGAGTGCATAGGAATGCATCATCAATTCATGGCATATAAGGGTCTTACTTTACAAACCAATATAGCATTGTGTTCATTGTACATTCATCGCTATATATCACTATATTCACTGTATATCACTGTATAACATGTGCATTCACTGTTATCACTATATATCATGTACATTCACTGTATATACTTATTACTGTACACTCATCCACTGTACATACACCATTGTTTGTGTCACTGTACATATACCATTGTATGTGTACATCATAGTAACCATGGTTGCATGCATCATCATATGAGTGTAGGCATCAGCTTAGTTCATCATCATAGTGTATATGTGCATCATCATATCATTATCTTAATGTGTCATCCATCATGCATCATATCATAGATTATTCAGTGATCTTACCTTAGAACGTATTGCATGTCAAAACTCACACTTTGGGCTAAGTATGTGTGTTGTATATGGAATGTTTAACTCCAAGGAAATCACTGTGGAAAGCTCAGTTCTATCATCAAAAGAAGGTAGTAATCACATCTTTGTCAAGCAAGAAAAATTCGAACTGTATGTACACTTGTATATGTCCTCTAACACAGTCAAGACTTGGACTGTGTACTTCAACTCAGATGGTGTGTTGTTACTGTGGATAGCCTTCAAAACTTAGGACTGTTGTAGATGTCTTCAAAGATTGTTTTCATGATGAGAAAAGATCACATTCATGACTGTTTACGCATGAAATTTTGACTGTATCAATAGTCACTTACCCAAAATTAAATCGGACCGTTCAAGTGCTGGAGAAGACCCAAATCAGGACTGTGTAAATGCTTGTAAACCCCCACCCCCCCTCACCGAAAAAAAAAAAATCCTCTCTGTGGAAAAATCAGGTCCCTCTCCTCTACTATTGCTCAGTCTTAGATCACCGAATTTCACCTCAATCAATAGTCCACACATCAGTGGTGTAAAACAACTTCAATCATGAGGCATGGACTTTGTTGCAGACCCGAAGCTCCTCAATAAAAGAAAAACAAAAAGAAAGAAAAAAACTTGTCTTCTTCTTCTGCGTCTTCCTCAGTCACTTGAAAAAAATCTCAGTCTACGAATTTACCACAGTTAACTGCTCCTTCTCCACAATCACGAATTCACTTCCTCATCTCCGTTGGATAATGCTAGGGTTTTTATACTCAAATTTGACGTTGAGAGAGTAGAGGTAGGGATGACTTCAAGGCCAAAGAGAGTGTAAATGTTCAAAAAGTTTGTCCACAAAATTAGTCAACAAAATGTTTTTGTAATTTTGTAGTTTTTTTAATAGTCAATCATTAGGGAAATTTTGAGGTCTAAAATGGCATCATAAGAGATATAATAAAATAATATGAGTTAGTCATTTTGTGAGGAAGGTTTATGTACAACTCACCTCTTGCACTTCAATTTATGTAACTATGGTTGGGTTAAATTGAAAAGATGTCTAAAAATAAAATAAAATAAAAATATCTTTGATATGACTAGAAATATAAGTACTTTAGTACATAGATATGACTAAAAATGTAAGTACTTTAGTACATAGATGTACTAAAAGAAAGTAGTAATAAATAAAATAAAGTAAAATACTTTAATTATGAATTCTAAACTTAAGTTTATATATAAACCCACTTTAACTAATATTTATTAAATAATTTTAAACTTATATTTATAATTATAAATTTAAATTTAAAAAAAAAATATTAAATACAATTAAATATAGTTAATATTATTTAGTTTAATTTAACTAAAAGTTAAATCTACACACATTTAAAATTAAAATTTAAAATTTATATCAACATTTATTTAAGTTAATAAATTATTTATTTATAACAATATTATATTTTATTCTTTTATAACCAATATATATATATAAATATATTAAAACTTGAATAATATTTTATAATTGCCTCATAACTTATTTAATATTTTATATAAATTTAGTGCTACCACATATTCATCGTACAAAATACTCACTTATAAATGAAAATTTGAATGATGAAATAAAGTTTGAATGATTCATATTTTTATTATTATATAATATATAATATTATATTATAATGTATTATATTATATAATTTTATATTATAATATAATATATTATATAATAATATATAACATATTATATAATATATATTATTATATAATATATAATATATTATATAATAATAATATGAAGTACTACATATTCATTATAAGTACATAATTACATCCATATTCATATAATGAAGTACGTTAGTCATAGAATTTTGACTTTAAGTTTTATTTTTGCTTTTAATAATGGGTTTTATATTAAAATATTTATTATATATGAAATTATTTTAAAGTATTTTAATTTATAAGTACTTAAAAGTACTAAGCATATAAATATTATATTCAAAAGTAATGTATGGCTATTTTTTTCATTATGAGTATGGTAAACTATGGGTTTACATCCACCATTTATAAATTGACAAGTAAGTATCTTTAACTCAAGCAATGCCACCTCAACTATAATAGATGATGTCATTCTTTGAAATGTGATTGGTTCTTTTAAAGTTGATTTTGATAGTATTTTTTTTGTTTGTAGGCCCATTTTAGACCTCATCCCCTAATGATTAAGGCGTGTCCACAAGTCATTAAGTGTGAAGGTGTCCTCCACATTGTCAAATCAAGGCATCAGTGAACAAGGACCCTTATTCAAGAGTATGCACATAACCTCAAGATCAGTGTCCCATAGGGCATCCAAGCAAGTGTCCAAGTGCTATCATGCCACCATATGTGTGGGTTCCATCATCTTCAATGGTCATCATGTTCTTCATCAAGCTATTAGGTGTCATGTCCCCAAGACCCAAAATGAAGGGTGCAAACCATCTTCAAGGGTTTCAATACCCAACAACATCTTCACCCCTCCTTCAAGGGTACAAGGACCACCATTTGTTGGGGTGGCTAGTCTTTCTCATGCCCTAGGACCATCTCCAAGGGTTTTGAGACCCCATCAACCACAAATGACCACATATTACCTTCAACAATCCTTCAAGGGTGCAAGAACCATCAAAACACCAAGTGTGGGTCCAGAAACTTCTACAAAAAGCTTCTTCACCATGCAAGAGTCTTCATGGGATTCTTCAACTACCTTAACCACATCAGGGGACCTCCAAGGGTTCAAGATCCATCATGCTATCACTTGTGGAGTTGCAAAGCCTTCTCCTAGGATATCATGACCCCATCAAGGCATGAATGGCCAAATAATGGGTCATTAATGCTTCTTCAACCCATCAAGGGATGCAACACAATCTCCAGGGTCTTCAACATCATCAGCAGGGTCTTCAGCATTGTCAACAAGGTGGTGGCTCCAAGATCTAACCTTGTGGGTACAAGGACCTTGTCAACTGGATACAAGGTGCTTCAAGGCATAACCCATCTTGGTATGGAATCCAAGGCACTGGATGTGAGGGTATTGAGATAATTCATACATGTGCATTGCAAGAGGGACTTGGTGGCATCAATAACTACCTATGGGGCCACTGCAAATCCCATGTTGGCATCAATGACAATTCAATCAATAGTTGGAATCCCTATACATCTCCATATCATGATTAATGGCTTTGCAAGCTTCTTGATTGGATACCATCCTATGAAGACAAGGAATCCTTCCATAACCTCAACATTGAAATCAAAATTTCACGAGTAAGCATAGGTGGGGTTGAGGGCATGTGTTGTTGCATGAATGGGACGATGGAGCATTTGAATCCATCAACTATAAATGAATTCCCACATCTTCATGTATTTTTCATATTCAGGGGTACCTTTATCCACATAATAATAATGGATATTTACTTTGTCCGTATGCATGGAATCATACAAGTATCCCATTATGGAGTTATCTCCATCAACCAAGCAAAGAATATTTACCAAATATTTTCTAACCATGCACTATTATTGCACTCCTTCCTAAAAGGAATCATTGTTGATGTATTTGTAACTTTGGAATGTATTCATCCGTATATCTTATGTATTGTACCCCAATGTTTATTCTGGGATGTGTCTGTAATGTATTTGAGTCATGTCATGCCCCAATGTTCCTATCGAGAGGTTCTATAATGTAAACAAGTCATGTCAAGTCATTGTGGGTAACCCTCCTATTGGTCAAGGGTTAAAGTCCCCGCAGTTGTGGGGCCCTAAGGTTATTAGACTATCCTAGAGAAGTCGACCCTAGGTGAGTCATTGTAAGTCAGGGCAATAGTCCCCACTGTTGTGTTAAGGATAACCCTCCTTGTTGGTCGGAGGAGGAAAAGTCCCCACAAGTTGTGGGGCACTAGGGTTATTAGACACTCCTAGAGATGTCGGCTCTAGTAAGTAATTGTTAAGTGAGGCCGACATGTTGGAGTGGGTTTCAAGTGAACGAAAGAATATAAATAGAGAGTGAGCCTCTCTATTTATCACACACACACTCACTCATTGGGGCGCATGAGTGAGAGAGAAGTTGATGGGATCAGAGAGAGAGACTACTGCCGTTGGGAGATCATCTTTATGTTTTCGGGTTTTACTTTTGGTGCAGATTCTATCTCTGAGGAAGTTGCAGGGTTTTCTCCTTTATGGTTTCCACGAGGAAAATCTTTGTGTTCTTTGTCTCTTGTGTTTTATTGCTGTGCATGTTATTCTCTCAATTAAAGATCCTAAGATCATAATGCTAGCTTGAATGATAAAAATCTAACATGGTATTAGAGCTAACTTGAGAAGAAGACATTATGCAGCTGCAGAAGCTAGGGCTTCTTAATTTTTGGGTCTCTCTCCATAATCCATTAGCAAAAGTATGCTAGGCTAACTCTCCATTGAAGGACGCATCTTTCTGTCAAAGCGGAATTCGATTCTGGACATTTTCAGTTTTTGGTGCGGGAAATTAGGGCTTCTTATAGAAGAGGAATTTTTGAGTGAGCTCGACATAGAATTTCTCTTCTCATCAAAATTGAAGTTTAGAGACCTAGGTCGAGATTTTTGGTTGAGTATAACTCCGGGAAAGTCAAACCCTAGTTTGAACCCGAGCTGGAAAAAACCCTAAAATATGAAAACTAATAAGTTTTAGTATATTATCTATATTTAGGGATTGGAGAAGGATGAGGAGCTGAAACTTTCACAAGACAAATATAAAATCCTGATTTACACTGTGTCCAAACTTCAGCCTCCGATTCTTTATATTCTGGGAGATATGATCCCTCCAAGTTAGGGTTCCAGCCTCTTCCAGGATTCATCCCTAAACAGGACACCTAGGGAGAATTGCTATATCTTGGGCTACAAAGGTCCAAATGAAATCTATGAAGATGTTCCAGAAAGGGCACGGAATGTAATTTCTTTGGTCTGAGTTTCAGACCCAGAAGATGAAACAGTGACACGTGGAAGTCCATACAACTTCGCTATTTTTGAACAGTCCTGTAACAGGTCACCCTGGGAAAATGATCGTAAATCCCAATTGGTGAAACCAATTCTGATGACACCTATGGTGTTGGAACAGGTACATGTGATGCTACCTCATGCAAAGTTTCAACACAGAGGAGCAGTAATTTCATAGATACCGCAGAAATAGTAACAGGCATTTATGCAGAAGAAATTGGAAAACTAGGGCTTCCTGTTCCGGGAGCTTCCCTCCATTGTTTTTAGAAAAGGAGTACATTGGACAGCTCAACTTGAAGAGATATATCTTTTTATCCAATCACATCTGAAAAATTCCAAGTTTTGAAAATTAGGGTTTCGCTGACAAACCCTAGATCAGCCAGCTCCAGAACCAGGACGGACACCTCAAAACGGTAAGATCTAATCCTTTGCTATTTTCATTTAAGGTTCTAATTTCCAAGAGATCTAGCACATTAGCTTGATGATAAGCTTGGTGAAGTTGACAACTTCCAAGCATGGAAGTATATGATCTCTCTTAAGAAAATGAATTGGACACCTACATGAGTAGAGAGGTTCTAGTTCCAGAGTGAGATGAGGCTCAAAGCCTTATACAAGAAGAAATTGGTCAAGGCGAAGAAGATCATTGTTGATTCAATCATGGATCAACTTGTACCACAAGTGTTCTAAAGACATTAAAGATGTTTGATTTCTTGACCAAGCTATTTGAAGGGAAGAACAAAAATTAGAATATTACTTTGAGAAACCAGTTGAAGAATGTGAAGATCCAGAATGTAGAGACCATACAGTCATACTTTACAAGGGTCTCTCAAATCAAAGAACAAATTGAAGTGGTAAAAGAAGAAGTGAAGAATGCAGAAGTGATGATAGCCACCTTGAATGGCCTCCCAGGATCATGGGATTCATTCATTCAAGGAATGTGTGCCAGAAGGAAGTGATTACTTTCAGCAGACTTTGGGAAGAAGAAGAAGCTCGACTCATAATAAGAGAAGAGAAGATGGGAGCAACTGAAGATCAAGCTCTCACCATCCAAAGAAGATACCTCAAACGATGAGGAATACGAATATCTCAAGTCTTGAAGAACCTATTATCCATCTTAGCATTTGGATAAGAAACGATGTTATTATCCATGAAGAAGACGATGAAACTGAAGGCTCAAGAAGGAGTCCACCCACGAAACAAATAAACATAAGTATTCAATTGTCATTTCATGATATTGTTTTGTTATGCATTTGTTTATATTTAGTTGATGTATTATGCATGACAGAATGTTTGCATTAATGACAGTATACTACTAATATGCATGTGATGGGTAAGTAGCTCATGGTGCTATACAACTCTCCATTGCTGCTTATCTAGAATGAAACCTCTTTGCTGACATATTGGATTAGTGCACAATCTCAATGTTGTCCTGGTAGAGATGGAAGGCATCTAGAAAGTTTCTGTGAGATATGGATGAATGTTGTGTTGGCTAAAGTAGTTGCATGATCATATATTTATGCATAAGAAATTTCCAGTATGAATATTCCTTATGAAATGTTTCTAACCATACAAATGCATTTGACTTGTAGGAAAGATCGCATACGTAATTGCCTACAAGCAAAGAAGAATGAAGAGTTGTTTCGAAGAACAAGTGACAACAGTTCAAGATGAAGAATAATATGACGAATGCAGCAACATCATTGATGCAGAACCTTCCAGCTATGAAGAAGTAACCGAGAAGAAAGGGAAGACCAGTTTAAGAAGAATGATGTCTAGGATGCATTATCGATACATGAAGGGAAGTTCGTAGTTCCATCATGCAGTAGATGGAAACATCATGGGATACAAGGAAATATTTGTAGCACGAGGCTTCTCATGAAAAGAAGACATATAATACAAAGAGACAATTGCAGCCACTAGAAGTGAAGTCACATGACAGGCATAATCATGTGTGCAAATGAAAGAAGGCTTTGTATGAGCTCAGAAGACACCCATGGGATAACAAATACATGATGAGCTTGATGAAGATATTAACCTTTACTACAAGGATTGAAGATGAAATCCTATAGAGGATGACAAGCTCACATATGGGTGCAAGAATGCTTTTAAAGATAGAGGATATTGGTATCCAGTGACCCTAGATGGATACATAGAATATTAGTAGCAGAGGAAGCTACTTGTCACTCCAGTACAGAATGTTACAGTGCATAGAGTACGGAAGACAGAGGGAGTATGATGCTCTGTTTCAAAGGGAGTGACTACAGAATATCCTAAGGTTCGACATGGTACGACAGGATGGATAGATTACTGATGACTCTAGGATTTACTAAGAGTAAAGTGGATTCCAACCTTTGCTTCAAGGTTGAAGGTGGAAGACTAGTGATGCTCATGTTATGTGTCGATGCACTATTTTCTAGGCATGGAGGTGTGGCAGAATGCAGATGGAATCTTACTCGGACAAGGGAAGTATGCAGTAGAGATCCTGAAGAGGTTCAGGATGATGGAATGGAAGGCCATGACCACACCTATGGCATCAAACCTGAAGCTATTGAGTGTTTCTTCACCAAATACGATTGACGCTACGATGTATCGTCGGATGATTGGTTCCTTGATGTGCTTGATGAATACAAGACCAGATATTTGCTTTGCTGTGAACACATTGAGACATGTTCACCTGATGGTTGCAAAGCATGCTGTGAGGTACCTGAAGGGTACAGTTGATTATGGGCTCAAGTATGAGGCAAATCAGGAGATTAACCTGGAGGATAATGTTGATCCAGATTGGGCAGGCAGTGCCATCAATAGGAAGAGCACATCAGGGTGTTCAATAGGAAGAGCACTTCAGGGTGTTGCTTCAGTATGGGATCATGTGTGATCTCTTGGTTTAGCAGGAAGCAATATTGTGTGGCACTGAGTACAGCTAAAGCAGAGTATGTCGCAGCTTGTTCATCTAGTTGTGAGGCAGTATGGCTAAGGAAGCTACTGTCTGATTTATTTGATCTCCAGTTGGATGCTACTGTATATATTGTGACAACCAGAGTTGTGTGAAGTTGTCATAGAACCCGATGTTCCATGACAAGTTGAAGCATATTGAGATCAAGTATCACTATATCAGGGATATGGTGTAGAGGGTGTTAGTTTTTCAACATTAAGCTAGCATTATTAGGATCTTTAATTGAGAGAATAACAAGTACAACAATAAAACACAAGAGACAATGAACACAGTGCTTTTCCTCGGGGAAACCATAAATGGAGAAAACCTCGCAACTTCCTCAGAGATAGGATCAGCACCAAAATAGTAAAAGCCCAAAATAGTAAGTGATCTCCTGACAACAATAACCTTCTTCTTATCTAGCCCCAGTGTCTTCTCCTTCCTCAACTATGCACTACACATGAGTGTGTATGAGTTGTGTGATAAATAGAGACTCCAATTATCTATTTATACTAATCCCGACATGACTAAAACCCTACCAAGGTCGACCTCTACTAGGAGAGTATAATAACCCTAGTGCCCTGGAACTGCGGGGACTTTAACCCTTAGACAATCAGAGGGTTACCCACAATGACTTGACATGACTTGTTTACATTATTGATCCTCCCGATCGGAATATCGGGGCATGACAACGTGACTCAATTACATTATAGATACATCCCGGAATAAACATCGGGTTACAATACATAAGATACATAGATGAATACATTCCGAAGTTACAAATACATCAACACTCCCTCTTAACTAGGAAGGTATTCTTTCGACACAATTTTCAGTACTGGTCTTCTTCTCTGTATCAGCTGGATCTTCTCGTCATCTATATCTCAAATCTTCTGAGTCTTTAAGTCATCTTCGTCTTCAAGTCATATTCATCTTTGGATCTGGGATCATCTCTCGATTTGGATCATCGTGGGACATCATCACTGGATCAGGATCATCACTGGGCATCATCACTGGATCTAGATCATCACTGGATTTGGATCATCACTGCTGGATCATCATCACTGGATCTAGATCATCACTAGCCATCATCACTGGATATGGAACATCACGGGTGCTACCTCATGATTCTTCTTGTCACAGGAAGTTCTATAGATCCAACCCTTTTTCATGTTGGTTGTAGGCCTAGCTTCCATGTAGGTCTTTTTTAGCACTTATATCTGATCAACACATGATCGAAGAAAGGCTCATCATTTCTATCTGATCAACACATGATTGAAGATAGATATTGCACTTACATCTGATCAACACATGATCGAAGAAAGGCTCATCATTTCTATCTGATCAACACATGATCGAAGATAGATACTGCACTTACATCTGATCACATCTGATCATGTAGGGACCAATCCTATAATCATATCAGAAAGGCCCAGCACTTACATCTGATCAACACATGATCGAAGAAAGGCTCAACATTTCTATCTAATCAACACATGATCGAAGATAGATACTGCACTTACATCTGATCAACACATGATTGAAGAAAGGCACTACACTTACATCTGATCAACACATGATCGAAGAAAGGCACAACACTTATATCTGATCAACACATGATCGAAGAAAGGCTCAACACTTATATATGATCAACACATGATCAAAGAAAGGCTCTGCACTTACATTCATCTAGGATGGAACACATCCTACCACAATGATGAAAGGGCTCTGCACTTACATCCACCCAGGCAGGAACACATCCTGCTCACAATGATGGAAGGGCTTGCACTCATATCTGATCTTGTACGAACCAATCCTACAGTCATATCAGAATGGACCCCAGTTCTCCTTGACTGAGCTACCTGGTAACTGACCAGGTGCCTCCATTCTTCGAGAGAATGGCAGTTTCCCTTACATCCGACCTACTCATCGGAATGGCCAAAACTCACATCTGACATGGAAGGAACTTAATCCTTTAGCCATGACATAATGGTTCAGCCCTTACATCTGATCAAGTGGGAACACATCCCTCTATCACATCAGAATCACTTCTCAGTCCTAGACTGAGTTTTCTTGGTAACTGACCAGGTGCCTCAATTCCTAGAATGGTGATTGCCCTTACTTCTGTCCTACTCGACAGAATGGCTAGCACTCATATCTGACATGGAAGGAACCAATCCTCTCACCATGACAGAATGGCTCAGCCCTTACATTTGACCATGGAAGGAACCGATCCTCTCACCATGTCAGAATGGCTATGGGTCTCATCATTTTCTCTTGGAGGAAACATCAATATGGAGAACACCAAGCTTCTCCCTGAAGTACTCGAACTTCAGCCTAGCCAATGGCTTCGTCAATACATCAGTTATCTATTCCTCCATCGCAACATACTGGAGCTTCACTGCTCCCCTCTGCACCATATCCCTAATATAGTGATACTTGATCTCGATATGCTTCGACTTTGTCATGGAACATTGGATTCTCTGACAACTTTACGCAACTCTGGTTGTCACAATGTATGCAAGTAGCATCCAACTGGAGATCAAATATATCAGACAGTAGCTTCAGTAGCCATACTGCCTCACAACTAGTTGAACAAGCTGCAACATACTCTGCTTCAGCTATACTCAATGCCACATAGAATTGCTTCCTACTAAACCAAGAGATCACACCTGATCCCATACTGAAGCAACACCCTGAAGTGCTCTTCCTATCGTTGGCACTACCTACCCAATCTGAATCAACATAACCCTCTAGGTTAATCTTTTGATTTGCATCGTACTTGAGCCCATAATCAACTGTACCTTTCAGGTACCTCATAATATGCTTTGTAACAATCAAGTGAACATGTCTCGGATCTGTCAGGAACTGGATCAAGGTGTTCACAGCGAAGCAAATGTCTGGTCTTGTGTTCGTCAGGTACATCAATGACCCAATCATCTGATGATACATCGTAGCATCAACCGACTATGATGAAGCATCACTCAATAGCTTCAGGTTCAATGCCATAGGTGTGGCCATAGCGTTGCAGTCCATCATCCCAAACCTTTTCAGGATCTCTACTGCATACTTCCCTTGTCTTAGGAAGATTCCATATGTACTCTACCACACCTCCATACCTAGAAAGTAATGCATCATCCCCAAGTCCTTCATTTTGAACTCAACAGCAATCTTTCTCTTCGTATCAGTAATCAACCCATCTGTACCTATCACAAATAGATCATCTACATATAGTAGAAGCATCACTGGGTTGCCATCCTCAACCTTGTAGTAAAGGTTGGAATCTGCTTTACTCTTGGTAAAGCCAAAACTGGATAGAAAGCTGTCAATTTTGTCGTACCAGGTCTTGGGTGCCTGTTTCAAACTGTACAGGGCTTTCTTCAATCTGCATACATGAGACTCTATGTCATGTGTCTCAAAATCGAGTGGCTGTTCTACATACACTTCCTCTTCCACTACACCGTTCAAGAAAGCAGTCTTGACATCCATCTGGTGTATCTTCCATTTCATCACTGCAGCCAGACCAAGTACTGATCTGATTGAAGTGTATCTGGCTACAGGTGCAAAGGTTTCTTCATGGTCTATTCCTTCTTTCTGAGAGAAACCTCGAGCCACAAATCTTGCCTTATACTTTTCAATGCTACTGTCTGCAGCATGCTTGATCTTGTAGATCCATTTAGAAGTTACAACTGACTTCCTTTCTGGTCTTGGGACAACATCCCAAACATGATTCTTCATGATCGATTGATATTGTTCGATCATAGAATCCTTCCATTCTTTTCTGCTTCTTCATAACTGGAAGGTTCCTTATCAATGAAATCACATAGTAAAGCTACATACCCAGAGCAGGATCTGGTCCTCTTTCTTTCTCTGTTATTCTCTTCTAGAGCCCCATATCTTTCCGCACCTTAAATAAGTTCTTGTATCCAAGCAGGTTTCCTCTTATGAGGATTCTTCTCCAGAGGTGGATCTACAGGTCTTTGTAGTTCTTCAAGTTCTCGATCTTCTTCTTGAATTTCTTCGTTCATAGTTGTATCATGAATTCTAGGTGCTTCAGCTTCTTCAGGTTCTTAAACAGGTATCTTTTTGGATTTGTTGTAAGTTGTGTCTTCATCAAATGTCACATCCTTGCTGATGTCAATCTTCTTGTATCCTGGGAAATAGATTCTGTAAGCCTTCAAGCTCTTAGAGTATCCCACAAATATACCCTTCTTTCCTGAAGGATCTAATTTTGTCCTTTTCTCCTTTGGAATGTGTATGTACACAAGACAACCGAATATTCTGAGATGGCTGACTTCTGGTTTCTTGCCAGAGAAGACTTCTTCAGGAGTCTTGTTCTCAAGTACTCTATGTGGAGTACAGTTCTGCACATACACCGATGTTCTGGTAGCTTTAGCCCAAAGATGCATAGGAAGATCTTGATCATGAAGCATGGCTCTTGCAGCTTCCATGATGGTTCTTTTCTTCCATTCCGCAATCCCATTCTGTTGTGGATTATAAGGAGTGGACAACTCCCTCTTAATCACTGATTCTTTGCATAGCTCTTTGAATTCATTCGAAGTGAATTCTCCGCCATTATATGATCGAAAATTCTTGATCTTCTTTTTAGTGTGGTTCTCGATCAAGGCTTTGAATTCCTTGAATTTGTTGAATACTTCGTCTTTGTTCTTCATGAAGTAAACCCATGTCTTCCTAGAAAAATCATCAATAAAAGAAACATAGTATGCATACCCGCTTAGTGAGTTTGATGACATCGGAACGCATACATCAGAGTGGATGATTTCTAGTATGTCTTTGGCTTTGCTTTCGCTGCTGGGAAATGTCTTCTTTGTATTCTTTCCTTTCACACATCCTTTGTAGACCCCATCATGTTTTGCTTGGAATTATGGAAGACCTTCAACAACTTTGCTTGCAATAGGTAGTGCTCTGTAATGCACATGTGCAAGCCTTCTATGCCAAAGTTCACTTGGCTCTACTGTGTCATGGATCAAGGCTTATTCTGGATGGCCCTTCAATTTGTACAAACCTCCTTCTTATTCTCCAATCACCACCGCATCATCGATAGTCTTTCCTTTTGGCCACATGATGACTTAACCATCTATGAATGCAACCCTCATTCATTTTGCATCCAATGCTGATATGGAGAGAAGGTTCTTCTTGAGTCCTGGCAGAAACAATACTTCTTTCATTGTTAGAGACTTACCATAGTCTAGTTTATATGAAGATTCCCCACTACCTTTTATTAGATATTGGTAGTCATCTCCTAGCTTCACCTTGTGAGGTGATTCATGTTATGACAGTCTCACAAAGGATTCCTTGAATCCAGTCATATGTTTGGAAGCCCCACTGTCTATAAGCCAATCATCACTTCCATGAGTAATGTTACCTGTGAGAGCGGAGATCAGAACATATTCATCTTTGCTTGAAGAATCTTCACTTTCATATCTGGTTCTTTTCTTGGAGGGTTCATCATCCTCTGCGGCATGAGCATGATGTCTTCTTTTGTTCCCCTTCTTCTTATGAGAGTGACCCTTGTTCTTAGGACAGTCTTTTGCAAAGTGTCCTCTTTCATCACATGTATAACATCTCAATTTTGATAGGTCCCTTCTAATGTTATCTTTATGATGAGGAACCTTACCTTTGGAGTAATGAGATCTTCTTCTGCCTTTTTTGGAGTGAACTGTGAGAGCTTGGTCTTCACTTCCCATCTTCTCTTCTTGAGCTGCTATCCGTGCTTCTTCTTGAGAACATTCTTCCCATAGTCTGCTGAATTTGACTAACTTCTTTCTGGAACAGATTCCTTGGATGAAAGAATCCCATGACCTAGGAAGGCCATTCAGTGTTGTCATCACAATCTCTGCATTATCCACTTCTTCATCTACAACTTCTAATTGTTCCTTGATCTGAGAAACCTTTGTAAAGTAAGACTGGATGGTCTCTGCATTCTGAATCTTCACATTCTTCAGTTGATTCCTCAGAGTCATCTTCCGGTTTATGTTCTTCCCTACAAACAATTTGGTTAGGGCATAAAACATAGCTTTAGGTGTCTTAAGAGAGGACACCTGAGGTATAAGGTGATCCTTGATAGAATCAGCAATGATCCTCTTTGCCATAACCATCATCATCTTATGTAAGGCCTTTGCCTCATCTCCCTCTAGAACTGGAACCTCCTCATGGATGTAGGAGTCTAATTCATTTTCTTCTAGGACTAGGGAGATCCTATACTTCCAGGCTCGAAAGTTATCGGCTCCCTCAAGCTTTTCATCAAGCTTGGTATGATGAGACATATTATACTGAGAAGCTCAAATGGAAATATAAAAGATTTAGATCTTACCAGGTCAAGATGTCAGATTTGGATTTGGAGCTGAAATCCCGTAGTACTGGAACAGGAGCAACTTAGGGTTTTGCTTTTTTAGAGATCTGTCCACCCAAATGCCTTGAAATTTTTCCCTAACTTCGATTTTGGGGAGGAGATCAATCCAGGCCTGGGCTCACTGAAAAATTCCTCTTCTGTGAAAAGCCCTAATTTTCGGCAGTAGTGTCGGGTCCAAAACTGAAAAACCTTAGAATTGGATTCTGCTTCGACAAAAAGATGCGCCCTAAGGAGGAGAGTTATTCCACCTTAATTTTGCTGAAAATTTGTGGAGGAAGATCCACAAACTAGGAAGCCCTAGTTCATGCAGCTGCACAGTGTCTTCTTCTCAGGTTAGCTCTGATACCATGTTAGTTTTTCAACATTAAGCTAACATTATTAGGATCTTTAACTGAGAGAATAACAAGTACAACAATCAAACACAAGAGACAATGAACATAGTGTTTTTCCTCGAGGAAACCATAAATGGAGAAAACCTCGTAACTTCCTCGGAGATAGAATCAACACCAAAACAGTAAAATCCCAAAACAGTAAGTGATCTCCTGACATCAGTAACCTTATTCTTATCTAGCCCCAGTGTCTTCTCCTTCCTCAACTATGCGCTACACTTGAGTGTGTATGAGTTGTGTGATAAATAGAGACTCCAGTTCTCTATTTATACTAATCCTGACATGACTAAAACCCTACCAGGGCTGACCTCTACTAGGAGAGTCTAATAACCCTAGTGCCCCGAAACTGTGGGGACTTTAACCCTTAGACAATTGGAGGGTTACCCACAATGACTTGACATGACTTGTTTACATTATTGATCCTCCCGATCGGAACATCGAGGCATGACAACATGACTCAATTACAATATAGATACATCCCAGAATAAACATCGGGTTACAATACATAAGATACATAGATGAATACATTTCGAAGTTACAAATACATCAACAGAGGGGAGCAATGAAGCTCCAGTATGTTGCGACAGACGAACAGGTAGCTGATGTGTTGACAAAGCCATTGGCCAGAGTGAAATTTGAGTACTTCAAGGAGAAGCTTGGTGTTCTCCAGATCAAGGTTCCTTCCAAGGGGAAGTGATGAGTCCATGAGCCATTCTGACATGGTGAGAGGATTGGTTCCTTCCATGGTCAGATGTAAGGGCTGAGCCATTCTGTCATGGTGAGAGGATTGGTTCCTTCCATGTCAGATATGAGTGCTGAGCCATTCTAATATGATTGTAGGATTGGTTCCTACATGATCAGATATAAGGGCTATTGCCATTCTTGGAATGGAGGTGCCTGGTCAGTTACCAGGAATACTCGATCTAGGATTGAGGCCCTTTCTGATACGACTGTAAGATGTAGTCTTACATGATCAGATGTGAGTGCATGGCCATTCTAATGTGATTGAGGGATGTGTTGCCACTTGATCAGATATAAGGGTTGTTTCCATTCTTTGAATGGAGGTACCTGGTCAGTTACCAGGAAATCTCAATCTAGGACTGAGGGTCATTCTGATATGACTGTGGGATGTGTTCTCACATGATTAGATATGAGTGCATGTCCATTCTGATGTGATTGAGGGATGTGTTCCCACTTGATCAGATATAAGGGTTTTTGCCATTCTCTGGGAGAATGGAGGGACCTGGTCAGTTACCAGGAACCCTCAGTCTGGGACTGAGTGCCCTTCTGATATGGTTAGAGGATTAAGTTCCTTCCATGGTCATATGTAAGTGCTATGCCTTTTCACAGATGGTAGTAGGTGTGTCCTACCATGCTGGTGATTGTAAGTGTTGAGCCTTTCCACAGATGATAGTAGGTGTGTCCTATCATGCTGGTGGATGTGAGTGTTGTGCCTTTCCACAGATGATAGTAGTTGTGTCCTATCATGCTGGTGGCTGTAAGTGCTGAGCCTTTTCACAGATGATAGTAGTTGTGTCTTATCATGCTGGTGAATGTGAGTGCTGGGCCTTTCTGATAGGGTTGTGGGATGTGTTCCCGCATGGTCAGATGTGAGTGTTGGGCATGCCTTTCTGACATGGTGTTGGATGTGTTCCTCTCATGGTTAGATATAAGTGCTGGGCAGGCCATTTTGACTTAGGGCCAGATATAAGCGTTGAAGAAGACCTACATGGAGGCTAGGCCTACAACCAACATGAAAAAGGGTTGGCTCTGTAGAACTTCCTGTGACGAGAAGAATCATGAGATAGCACCCGTGATGATGATCCAACAGTGATGATGATCTAGATCGAGTGATGATCTAGATCTAGTGATGATGATCCAGATCCAATGATGATCCAGATCCAGTGATGATGATCCAGATCGAGTGATGATCCATATCCAGTGATGATCTAGATCCAGTGATGATGATCCAGATCCGATGATGAAGATGAATTGAAGATGAAGATGACTTGAAGATGATGAGTACTCGATGATGATCCAGATGATACAGAGAAGAAGACTTGTGCCGATAAATTGTGTCAAGAAAATACCTTCCTAATTAAGAGGGAGTGTTGATGTATTTGTAACTTCGGAATGTATTCATCCGTATATCTTATGTATTGTACCTCGATGTTTATTCCGAGATGTGTCTATAATGCATTTGAGTCATGTCATGCCCCGATGTTCCTATCGGGAGGTTCTATAATGTAAACAAGTCATGTCAAGTCATTGTGGGTAACCCTCCTATTGGTCAAGGGTTAAAGTCCCCGTAGTTGTGGGGCCATAGGGTTATTAGACTATCCTAGAGAATTTGACCCTAGGTGAGTCATTGTGAGTTGGGGCAATAGTCCCCACCGTTTTGTTAAGGATAACCCTCTATGTTTGTCAGAGGAGGCAAAGTCCCCACAAGTTGTGGGGCACTAGGGTTATTAGACACTCCTAGAGATGTCGGCTCTAGTAAGTAATTGTTAAGTGAGGCTGACATGTTGGAGTGGGTTTCAAGTGAACGAAAGAATATAAATAGAGAGTGAGCCTCTCTATTTATCACACACACACTCACTCATTGGGGTGCATGAGTGAGAGAGAAGTTGTTGGGATCAGAGAGAGAGACTACTGCTATCAGGAGATCATCTTTATGTTTTCGGGTTTTACTTTTGGTGCTGATTCTATCTCTGAGGAAGTTGTGGGGTTTTCTCCTTTATGGTTTCCCTGAGGAAAATCTTTGTGTTCTTTGTCTCTTGTGTTTAATTGCTATGCATGTTATTCTCTCAGTTAAAGATCCTAAGATCGTAATGCTAGCTTGAATGATAAAAATCTAACAATCATTGTACACTAGTTTAGCGATGGATCTACCATCGTGTCTTGTGCTAACTACACAATTGTTCCACTCATAACAAACAAACATATGCTTCAACTCAAAATGAAATTCAAGCATAGATTAATGAGTAATGAAGTTGATGGAAAAATGTGTGATTGTATGATGCAACAAATCCCTACTTCTTATGTATTTCCTCATGAGGATAAGAACAATTGCGTGCTTATAGATATGTGTTGTGATGCTCCTATCCCAATCAATGACCTCCTTGATGAAGGATATTTTTCACACATCCTCAAGCATGGAATTAATGCAATGAAGAACACATGGAGTTTAGAACATTGCGGGGTCCCTTTGTATGCCATGTAATGTTTTATTATAGAGTTCTAGATATCTTAACAAATTTTCCAATTGAATTCCTTCTAGCTTGCAATAAAGTTTCATCCCAAAATTCAATAGGAAGGGAGTAAAGACAAACCCATATTGGTGCTTGAGAGAGGTCTTATTTTATTGAATCAAAGAGATTAGTCCATGTAATGTACCTAGGGGAGGATAATACGTGGTACCTAGGGAGGTACGCAAGGTAAATAAACCATGTAATGTGTACTTAAGGGGGAATGATTAATGTAATGTGCTCATAAAAAATCCAAATCCTAGGCTCTATCAAGTGCCGAGAGGGATCAAATCTCTCTAGGTGCAAACCTCTTCTTAGGTATTGCACTCAATGAGCTATCAAATTTGGTGTGTCCTATATACAGCCATTGATTTGATTCAAACCAGAAGACACATCTTTTTATTTAAGGTCCACATATAATATTTTTATTAATAATATTTAATATTATTTATGGCAGACATATAATATTTAATATTATTTATGGCAGACATATAATATTTAATATTTAATATTATTTTTTATGGCAGAAACTGAGTCCTCCACCTGGGCCTCCACCACTTCAATCCTCGATCTCTCGATAGCAAGCTCACAAGAAAAAGGCAAGCTTGGGAAGAACACAAAGTGCTGCAAGGGACAAAGGGATGCAGACTCAAGTATAAGCTCCGGTAATAATGGACTATAGTTTTCTTGCTCTTCAATTCCTCCTCTTTCAATGTATCCAAAGGGTTCCTTATATAGTGCTTCAATGGGGTAATGGACGGTCAAATCCGAGCGATCTCAAGGAATATGGAAGGCCAAGAGACAAGTGGCTCGGATCCACATCAAGGAACACTCCAAAACTATTTGGCCTTTTGCACACATCCAGATGTATGTGAGTTTGAGGGTCATATCCGCGTATATACGCGAGAATAGGTTTAAAAGTCGCGTATAGCAAATAATGCATGTTTTTAGGGATGATATTGGAAACATCAAAGGTACAAAAATGGTCCATGGGGTCTAAAGAGTCTGCAGAGGGACAAGGAAGGACATAAAGGTGTGATCCACCATGTGTGGTAAAATTAGTTGTAACACTAACCTTGGAGAACCCTGACAATTGAACCCTTGACCTCGACCTCATGACATCTTGGCCTTGGAAGCTCCAACCGACTAAGCTACCCCATGGGGATTTTATAGATTTCATGCTTTAGATATAAATGGTGAAACTTTAATTGTTTCACTATATGTAGATGATTTAGTCATTATTTGAAGCACTATAAGAGAAACAATTGGTTTATACCTTTGAGATGACCGAACTTGGAATTTTACATTTCTTTTTGGGAATTCAAGTGTTATAAATGAATGATGGCATATTTATTTCTCAACCCAAATATGTAATAGATATTTTTCAAAGATTCAAGATGAATAAATATAAATCCTATCGTACACCTTTTTAGTTGGGGGTAAACTTGACAAAGGAATTTGATACATTGCAAGTCAAAACAACTCCTTATTGATAATTAGTCAAAAGGATCATTTATTTAACTTACAGTTGACCTAATATCTCTTTTTTTGTTAGTCTGATTTATTAGTTTATGAAAGAACCTATAGAGATACACTAGAAGGTTACAAACAAAATTGATTGTTATATGAAGAGAACCTATCAACTTGGTGTAAAATACCACACTCATACCACCAGACCACTAGTCGCTTACACCGACTTGGATTGGACAGGGGACAATGATTATAGGAACAATATGTTTGGCTATTTGTTTCGTATTGGTTCAAGACCCTTGGTTTGGTCATGCAAAAAGAATAGGGTGGTCTCTCTTTTGACCATAGAAGAAAAATATTATGGTGGAGTGAATGTTGGCATTAAGATAGTTTGGATTTGACATCTCTCAGGAGAGATTGATTTTAGTTGATTAAACCACCGTTATCATTAATGATAACTGAAGTGAAATACAAGATGTTGATATTCTCTTGCACATAGTAAGATAAAGCATGTGGAGATTCATTGCACACTACTTAAGACAATTGATTCAAGACTCCATTTTAAAACTTGTATACTCTGTGGAACTGATGTTCAACTTGCTGATATTTTTGTGAATCCTTTACTGGAATCTAAATTTATGTAACTTTGGGATATGCTTTGGATTTAGGATATTGAAATTATGGGGGGAAGGGTTATATAATTCCACCTCCTGAATTTCCATATCATTTTTCTAATGGGAAGGGGGGGTTAAACACCATACCTTGCTAGTTCATCACATATCTATATCTTCTGGATATATACAATAAACATGTGATGATTGATTAAAAGAGTCAACTGAATGGTCAATTATTTGTTCAACTAATGGATGACTAGGTTCTCCACTAGTCAAACCGACTAACCATTGTTTAGACATTCATAACATAACCATCGACTATGGCATATACAAGGTACTATATTTCAAGGAGGTTGTTATGTGAAACAACAACAACAACAACACTAATAAATCATAAAGAACTAAGGGTCACATGTCTAAATATATCTCTAGCCAAGTACGTGACTACTCAATGTATAATTGTACACAATTGTATGTCATGTTTTAGTAACAATCTCTTATATCCCATATACAATACATTATTTTTATCCATATGTTTCTTTTATGTTATATTATATTATTTGGATATTTTGTTGATGGACTAATTTGAACACTTCAAGTAATGAAAATTTGAAAATGTATGCTAGTGAAAATTGAAAACTTCAAAATTTGGTTATATGTTACTTTTTTTTACAATAAAAATTGTAGATCAATAAGGTAAACTCAATGAAAATTCTAGTAAAATAAAATATTATAAGAGTGCAATGTTTGACTACGTATGATGAACTAAGCAAGTGCAAATAAGAAAATCTTAGTAGTTTCTTCCTATTTTGGAAAACAAAGTTACAGAAGAACAAGCTAACATAACGTAAAAAACAAGAAAAACATTTACAAATATCCTCTTATGGTTGACTTTTCCCCTCATTAAAAAACTATTACCTTGTTAGTTTACAAGGATTTGCAATTTTTTTTGTATAATTATGCCTAAAATCATCTAAATTCAAGAGTGATTGATTCGTTGTCATCAAAATGAATTTAATGAATGGATGAGAAGAAAACATAGCAAGCGAAATTACTTGAATCCCACAAACTCATTTATCTTATAAAACAAAATAAAATAAAGTAAGATTTATGCAAAAAGATAGAGATTCTTACTCACATATGTGCATGATATTCTCACTGAAAGAATGTAAGCCCTATGTAATCTAGGTCTTTATTACTTAATTAAAAAAAGGTACAAATTTTTCCTCATGAGAGTGTGATATAGTGGAAAGTAGTAAGGTGATTAGGATTGTATTAATGTAGAGACTAAGATTCAAAACACTCTGATTAGTTGTGGATGAGGCCAAGTGAAAGTCTTAGGTGAATTTGATGGCATAGATGTACCTATCATAACTCGACAACTTAGTGAAATATATTTTATGACATATTTCCAACAAAATGTTCAACTTTTGGAGCAATTAGGAACATAAACATTTTCAACTTTTTCTCACCAAACATAATACAAATATGGTATTGGGTGTGAGAAATACAAACAATACATGAAACTTAGTGATTTCCCTCGATAACTAGATCTTGAGGGAGTGGAGTGACAACATGGAGATGAAAAGAATTAAGACAGATAGTAAAATATAAAATAGGAGAAGAGATTAAAAAAACCAGACAAATCTATCCCACATACAAAAATTGCTGATCAACCTACAATAATAGCCTAGGTAGGGAACTACTCCTCTAGCTATAGAAATAACTAATGAAATTATCAAATAAATAACAAAATGTGTTCCCTTCTATATATGGCACTAGAAATCAAAATTAGACAATATCATGCCCGAAATAACATGAGTAGGATGCTCTACATTTTTTAAATGGAATGAATGGATGGAGAAAGATGAAATATAGCCAAAATATACCTAGGATACACTTCCCAAGGCTAAGTAGGTAAAATAAGATAAGAAAATTGTATTAATATCCAAATGAATGACCACAAAAGTGTGTCAATAGGATTGCTAAGTACAATAGTGTTGATACAAAATGGGATAAAAATATAGAAAATGATATAATCTATGAGAACTAAGATCTAATCTCTAAGAAAAAAGTTGGAAGATAAAACCACCCAAAGTGCACTTGAAGTGGAATGAAAAAAACAAGTAGATTCAACTATGTGCATACTATCAAAGGAAAAAATCCCTAAAAAATGTTGTATATAGGTGTGGAAGAAAAATCATGAACTACTGAAGCTATCATCTAAGATCAAGAAGGGAGAATTGGAGATGTTTCCCTTCTCTAAGTCAACAATCTCAATATGTGCATATCTCCTAACATTTTAGGTTGTAGAGAACAAAATGTGGATAGATGATTGGCAAGATTAACAAGAAGAAGTGATTTGTAAAATGTGTCACTTTGTAGAAGAGGAAGCTCATTTCTTAAGTAAAGAGGAATTCGATTGTCTTCTAATGTAGTAAGAATTATATCAGGAAATGAGAAGACATATACACAAGGATCTTGGAGAGGTAGGATGTCTCATTGGAAAAAGGTTGGACTAGTTTTGATCCCTTCATGATAGCTACGTTTCACTAGTTTGGATCCCTATCCCCTAGCAAGAGCCTCTTAATGACTACAATGTACTTGACCCATAAAGCAGCGATGGGAAAATGAAACGAATTGAAAATTAAGAATCCATGCAACTAATGAGAGCCATAAGTTCTTTGAATGTCCACAAAGAAATGGATCAATAAATTATGATATTGGAAAGAAGTTAGAACCTATCAACATTATTTTCTCTTTGATTTTGTTAACTATTTTGGGATAGATATTATAGCATATTCTTGAATATCTTGTTTAGTTGGAATTTCTTTTGATTAAGAATATTTCTACAATCATGTTAAGAATATTTTGGCAGCACATGTCAAAAGAATCGGTGTTGCGTGCTTGGTGATAGGACCACCACATATCGTAATTGTTTTATGAACCACATGAAACATTAAGTTTTGAGAAATGAATTCATTGTTTATTCAATCTACAGATTCTTTAAATTTGCATCCGAAGGTTGTAATATTAAATAGTTTAATCCATCTATAATTGGTCGAAAAGGATATATACACCAATGGACGTATTCAAGTCACTATTTTGAACTCCGAGTCTCTCCTACGTCTCATCAATAAATTTTAGAAATAGTGTTTGAATAGCTTAGCATATGATGCAACCACTATTAAATCAAACAAAAGTGAATCCACTTCAAATTATTCAATCCCATAGAATATTATAGGGAAAATAAAAGTTCACTAAGAAATCAAAACAATATTCATTGAGTTTGTTTGTTATAAGCTTCAATAACATGATAAATTGCTAGTTTCCTCGACTATGCATTTGTTAAACATACAAACACAAGAAAAAGTATGATCGCACTTTATCTCCTATTTATAATAAAGGGAATCCATATATATAATGCTATAAAATAATTCCTTGCATATCAGGTACGTTGTATAAGGAAGTTTCCTTCTCAAAGAGGCTTTTTATTCATCTATTTCTTTTATCTTAAGGCGTAGATTATTGTTTCTTGGTCATTTTATGCTCTTTTGGGGAATTTAGTGCACAACTCTGATGCTGAGAATCCATTACCAAATAAATAAATTATTCCCATTATTTAGAAATAGAAACAACTACTATTTCTTACCATTTCTAAGAAATAAAAACAGTTGTTATCACCTCATCATTGTTGGAAAAATACCTTCAACCTAAACTAGAATCTCTATGTCATAATGTAGAGGAAATTCATTTTTATCAACAACACAACTTGCGGGATATCAATGTGTGATAAATGTATCAGACATCAGAGTGTTCTCACCATCAAATTGCCATGGGAAGGAGACACTTTTTTTTTAGAGAAGGGATCTTATCAACTTATTCATCCTTATCAATTCAAACAATCCTCTTTCAATATGGGAACATGAAACAAAATAACCATACAAATTATCATTCATTGAAGAATGAACCACCACAAGACATCTCAAGCTAAGGACATTGATAACAACTTCATCAACATATCTTCATGTCTCACATCAAAATGGTCAATAAACCTATCAAAATATCTAAGATGTCAGTTAACTAACCCACCCTTGAAACCTTGATAGTATGGAAAGTAATTACACACTTTATTTCCTTACTAAGAAGAAAATTATGATACCCATATATGACATGAAAGTCTCACAAAAAATCCATTAATGTTTAACCCATATCTCCTCTATTGGTAGAGATATCAATCCAAGTTGTTAATGTATTTGTAACTTCAAAAGATATTCTGATGTATATTCTCATTGTATGTTGTTGTACCCCCATTGGGGATGTGTTTACCCCTTGCGGGATGTCTTAATTGTGTCTATACCTTGAGGTACAACCTTCGTTGTAAGTCAGGGAAATAGTCCCCAGTGTAACATCATGTAATGTGTATTTGGAGTCTCTTTGGGAGAAGTCGACCATGTTAGGGAATACATGTGGGCCACAGTATTATGTTTGGTCAGTGACTTGAAATGGTATAAATAGGGAGGCGCTCTCCCTCATTTATACACACCTCAGATTCTCAAGTTCATATGAGAGAGAGAGAGAGAGAGACAAAGGAGGAGAGATAGATAGTTGTTGAATACTTCTTATTACTGCTTTTGATCATCTTACTATTATGAGGAAGTTTGTGGGGTTTTATCCTTTATGGTTTCCCTCGTGATAATCTTTTTGTCTCATGTATCTTTTAGATGTTATGCATCTTGTTGTACTTGTTATTATTTCAAAAAAAGATCCTAGATAAACTAATCATATATAATGAAAAACTAACATGGTATCAGAGCCTCTTTGAAAGAAGGCACTGTACGACATCGAAAACTAGGGCTTCCTAGTTCAAGGTGTTCTCTTCATAAATCATCAACAAAAGAGGGATAGGCTAACTCACCTCAGTAGGGTGCATATTTGGTGGAAGCAGTTTCAAGATTGAAGAAGTTTCATTTTTGACCCTGTCACTATTCTCTGGAGGAACTAGGGCATCAAGTTTCAAAGGATTCCCACCTCCGTTTTCAGAAAGTGACCTTGCTGAGAAACTCGCCTCAAGGAGGCACATCTTTCTGTCTAGAAATAATTCCCAAACTCCAAGTTTGGAAAATTAGGGTTTCTCTAACAAACCCTAGGTCAACCAGCTCCAGAACCAGGCTGGACACCTCAAATCGATAAGATATAAATCTTTGTTATTTCCATATGAGGTTCTCATTTGAAAAGACGACTCACCATACTCCGCTTGAGGAAAATCTTGGAGGGGTTGATAACTTCCGAGTATAGAAGTATAGAATCTCTCTGATCCTTGAAGAAAATGGCTTAGATTAGTTCATCACTGGAGAAGTTCCAGAACCAGAGGGAGATGAGGATAAGGATGCTAATAAGAGAAGCATGGCTAAGGCTAAGAGAGTCATGGCAGATTCTATTAAGGATCACCTCATCCCCCATGTGTCTCCATTCAAGACATCGAAGGAAGTATATGATGCTTTGACAAAGATGTTCTAAGGAAAGAACATCAACTAGAAGATGACTTTGAGGAACCAATTGAAGAATGTGAAGATACATAACTCTGAGATTATACAGTCTTACTTCACAAGGGTTGCTCAAATCAAAAACAAATTGAAGCGGTTGAAGAGAATTTCGAATAAGGAGAAATTGTAATGACTACCTTGAATGGTCTCCCTAGATCACGGGACTCATTCATTCAAGGGATTTGTGCAAGAATGAGGCTGATCTCTTTCAACAGACTCCGAGAAGAATTTGAACAAGAAGAAGCTTGACTCATGATAAGAGAAGAGAATATGGCAGCAATTGAATATCAATATCTCATGGTTCACACCAGGAATAACTTCAAGAAGAAGGAGAACCTTCATCACAACAAGAATAAGGACAAGAAACCAAAGAAGACCAAGAGAGATACTTCAAATGTTTGAAGCTACACTTGTGATGAAAAGGGACATTTTGAAAGATATTGTCCCATTAGGAAAAGGATGTGACATGCTCATATTGCCGAAGATGATGAACCAACAAACAAAAGATACAAATGGGAGAAGGATGATTCAGATGAAGAGTATGTGCTAATCTCATCCCTTGGCGGCACTATATCACATGGAAGAAATGATTGGCTTGTGGATAGTGGAGCTTATAAACACATGAAGGGATACAAGGGATCATTCGTCAATATGTCTGAACATGATTCACCACACAAGGTGAAACTTGGGGATGATTACCAATACCCCATAAAAGGGACTTTAGAAGCTTCATACAAGATTGAATCCAAGAAATATTTAAAGATGTAGGATGTGCTATATGTTCCAGGATTGAAGAAGATTCTTCTCTCCATCTCTGCACTAGATGCAAAGGGAATTAGGGTTTATTTTGTTGATGACCAAGTTCTGATGTGGCCTAGAGGAAAGACAATAGAGGATGCAACAGTGATTTGAGAGGAAGACGGAGGCTTGTACAAGCTAAAGGGACAACCTAAACAAGCACTAGTTCATGAGTCAATTTAGCCAAGCAAAATGTGGCACAGAAGGCTTGCACATGTGCACTACAGAGCACTACCGATGGCAACCAAAGTAGTCTTAGGATTGCCAGAGATCCAAGCAAAGCATGAAGGAATTTGTAAGGGATGTGCACAAGGAAAGAATGCGAAGAAGACATTTCCCAACAGTGAGAGCACGGATAAAGGAATACTGGAGATAGTTCACTCGAATGTATGTGGACCCATGTCTTCTAGCTCACTAAGCAGGTATGTGTACTATGTTTCCTTTATAGATTATTTCTCATGTAAGACTTGGATATATTTATTGAAAGGGAAAAGTGAAGTTTTCAGTAATTTCAAGGAGTATAAATCCTTGGTCGAGAACCATCCTGATAGGAAGATCAATATTCTACAGTCAAATAACAATGGAGAATTCACATCAGATGAGTTCAAGGAACTTTGCAGATAGTCTAGGATTAAGAGGGAGTTGAGCACTCCATATAATCCTCAGTAGAATGGGGTTGCGAAATGAAAGAACCGAACCATCATGGAAGCAGCAAGAGCTATGATGCATAACCAAGATATTCCTATGCACCTTTGGGCGTAGGAAGCAAGAACAATTGTGTATGTATAGAACCGTACTCCTCATCGATTACTTGACAACAAGACTCCTGAAGTTACTTTCTCTGGAGAGAAACCAGAAGTCAACCATCTGAGAATATTTGGTTTGCCAGTGTACATACATATCCCAAAGGAGAAAAGGACCAAGCTCGATCCTTTTGGGACTAAGGGTATATTTGTAGGATATAGTGATACATCAAAGGCCTACTGAATACACTTCCCAGTATTCAAGAAGATCGACATAAGTAGAGATGTAACCTTTGATGGCATACTTCATATCTAGGAGGACTCCTATCCAGGAAGTCAAGGAACCTGAAGAGACGAGAGTTCGAGATATGGAAATTGGAGAAACAATTCTAGAAAACCCTAAAGATCACAACATGAAAAAAACACAAGAGATAGTAGAGACATTCCTTGAGAAGGAATCCCACAAGAGGAAACCAGCATGGGAATAGAAGCTCATACAAGAAGCTGAAAGGTATGGCACTCCATAAGGAATACATAGAGAGAGAAATAGGGAAAATCCCGATAATATCTATGTGGACCTATTGTGTGACATCATTGATAGAGAACTTTCCACCTATGAAGAGGATACAAAAAATAAAGAATGGAAGGATGTTATGATTGAGGAATATTAGTCGATAATGAAGAATGATGTCTGGGAGATAGTTCCGATACCAGAGAAGAAGTCTGTCCTGACTTCAAAGTGGATCTACAATATCAAACATGCTCTAGATGGTAGGATCGAGAAATACAAGGTAGGGTTCGTAGCACGAGGCTTATAAAAAAAAGAAGGCATAGACTACAAAGAGACATTTGCACCCATGGCGAGGTGCACTTCCATTAGGACCATACTTGCTTTGGAAACAATTATGAAATGGAAAATACACCAGATGGATGCCAAGACAAATTTCTTGAATGGTGTAGTCGAGGAGGAAGTGTATTGGAATAGCCACTGGGATTCGAGACACATGAAAGGAAGACCCATGTGTGCAAATTGAAGAAGGTCTTGTATGGATTGAAACAAGCACCAAGGATATGGTACGATATGATGGATAGCTTCCTAATGAGCATGGGATTTACCAGGATTAAAGTGGATTCCAACCTCTACTTCAAGGTAGAAAACAAAAGATCTGTGATACTTTGGTTATATGTCAATGACTTGTTTCTGACAGGTGAAGAGGAAATCATTACAGATGCAAGGAGGAGAATTTCTATAGAGTTCGAGATGAAATAACTAGGTATGATGCACTAATTCCGAGGCATGGAGGTGTGGTAGAGTGCAGATGGAATCTTCCTTGGAAAAGGGAAGTATGCAGTGGATATTCTGAAGAAATTCAGAATGTTGGATTGCAAGGCGATAACCACACCTATGGCATCTAACTTGAAGCTTTTGAGTGATGTTTCATCTGAGTCAGTTAATGCCATGATGTATTGTCAAATGATTGGCTCAATGATGTATCTAACGGATATGAGAACAAACATACGCTTTGCGGTGAACATCCTGAGCCGGTTCATAATGGATCTGAGACATGTTCACCTGATAGATGCAAAGAATGTTCTGAGGTACCTAAAAGGTACAGTGGATTATGGGATCAAATATGATGTGAATCGGAAGATTAACCTACACAGTTATGTTGATTTGGACTGGGTGCCACTGACAGGAAGAGCACCTCAGGTTGTTGCTTCAGTTTGGGATCTGGCATGATCTCCTAGTTTAGAAGGAATAAAGCATGAGTGGCACTAAGTACATCCAAGGCATAGTATGTTTCCGCTTGCTTGGCTAGTTGCAAGGTAGTGTGGATATGAAAGCTATTGTCAGAATTATTTGATATCCAGTTGGATGTGACTTGTATCTTCTGTGACAATCAGACTTGCATGAAGCTGTCGAAAACCCCAGTGTTCCATGACAATTCAAAGCACATCGAGATCAAGTTCCACTATATCAGGGATATGGTGCAGAGAGGAGCAGTGAAGCTCCACTACGTGGCAATAGAGGAGCAGATAATGATGTGATGACCAAGCCTCTAGAGAGAGTGAAGTTCAAGTACTTGAGAGAAAGACTTGGTGTGTTCCAAATCGAGATCCCTCGAAATAGGAAGTGATGTTTTCTAGCATATCTAGAGAGACAAGTTTCCCGAGCGTAACATCTTGGCGAAGCTTGTAGGTATCCTTGGATAAGTCTTGGCGAAGCTTATAGGTTATCCTTGGATGTAATCGTCCCTGATGTGTTCTATGTTAGAAATAGTTGATGCATGATATATCACATGGGAAATGTGACAGGTTTTTTAAGCAGGAAAATACTAGTGAAGTAGCATGCTCGGACGTAATCAGTCTTGTAGGTTTTCCTCAGATGTAATCAATCATGGTGAATCTTTCAGGTTATCCTTGTATGTATTCCATCCTATGACAAGTTATTCGAGTGTAAAATGAGACCTGGTGTGGTACGCAAGTTACTTGGGTGTAATACGCCCTGAGGTTGTCTGAACATAAAATATCCTAGATGTAACTTGTTCATATGTAATAAGTCCTTGAGGTTAACCAAATAATGTAAAAGGTCCTAATGTAGCAGGTTGTTTGGTCGTAATCCGTCCTTACACGTATATGTATGTGTGTGTGTGTGTGTGTATTCCCATGTTGACATGATAAGTTCATGAAGCACAAGAGGTGCACCTAGGCAGTTCTACTGATAGAACGCAAGTCGACCGTGCAGATACGTAATGCACTAAGTGTTCTCCTAGGAGATTCTCACATAGTAGAAGTTGCAGGTTTTCTTAATGACATGAAAATTATCTTGGCTTACTACTATGGTGAAAGAATGTAGGTGGTCCGAATCTAAATCTTTGTTCTTTGTTTTGTTTTGTGCAAGACAAAAGAGATGAGTTGGATACAATGAGATGAAGGTAGGAGACGCAGGTTATTGTTGTGGAAATGTAAAGAAGGTCTTGAACTGTTCCTATGAGATGGATTGCTTGAGATGTGATGAATACCTAGATGAGGACTAGGCCTACATCCAGTCGAGAGAGGGCTAGCTCTATAGAAACTTTTGATGACAGATAGTACCGATTGATGATCAATAATAAGAAGATGATGGCAGTAGCTATGATGATGACTCTATGACTCTATGATGATTACTTTGCAATGAAGACTTGACCATATGTGTTGATGATTGTGAAGAGAGAGAATACCTTCCTAGTTAAGAGGGAGTGTTGATGTGTTTGTAACCTCAGAAGATATTCTGATGAATATTATCATTGTATGTTGTTTTACCCCCATTGGGGATGTGTTTACCCCCTTATGGGATTTATTAATCGTGTCTAGAACTTGAGGTACAACCTCCATTACAAGTCAGGGCAATAGTCCCCAGTGTAAAATCATGTAATGTGTATTTGGAGTCTCTTTGGGAGAAGTCGGCCCTGTTAGGGAAGACATGTGGGCCCCAGTCTTATGTTTGGTCAGTGACTTGAAAGGTTATAAATAGGGAGGCTCTCTCCCTCATTTATACACACCTCACACTCTCAAGTTTGTATGAGTGAGAGAGAGACACAAAGGAGGAGATATATATAGCTACGTAATACTTCTTATTACTACTTTTGATCATATTACTATTATGAGGAAGTTTGCGGGTTTTCTCCTTTATGGTTTCCCCAGTGAAAATATTTATGTCTCATGTATCTTTTATATCTTATGCATATTGTTGTACTTGTTATTTTTTCAGATAAATATCCTAGATAAACTAATCATAACTAAAGAAAAACTAACACAAGTAATATGATCCATTAATATGCATGGTATATATGCAACACCAATCATCAATAAAATAGGATATTGAATCGAATGGAGTCATGTTGTCTCCTTCATTTTTTGAAAGGATCCTAATGGCAGAATATAAACGAGGAAAAGAAGTAGAGGTTGCAAAATCCCCTAACAACCGCAACTATTTTAGACTTTCCCCCATGACTATATAATAAGCATGAGGATGATGAAGAGAAAGAGAGAAGTAGAAGCAGGAAATTGGGAGACAAAGGAGAGAAAAGAGAGAAGCATTGAAGAATAGTACCAAATCAAATTCCAAGCCATAGTTTAACAATAATGAAGCTAGTGTTATGTACCTGGGTTTCGGGTAATATAATTGGGCTATGGGTTCTTGATTCAATGTGATACAATGCCATGTCATTCTGGATGATGATGTAAGGACATAGAGAAATGGATTTGAAATGTAACAGATGTTGTTAGTAATATAAATGAAGGAATTTTGTCTCCCCTAAATTTTCTATGTATGGTTTATACTTTGTTTGATGTCTAATGGCTATATCCTATTTCTATTTCATATATGCATGTTATGGTTAATGGGACTATGTTACAATAATATAAATATGAAACTTGTTGTGGTATGAAGAACATCAACACTTGCAATTCTATCCTTATCACACATAGGTCTTGGTTATGTTTTGGGTGATACATTTTCCTCAGGGGGATTGAAAATTCTTGCACACTAGACTACAATGGTTTCCTGTGTTGGCCCATGTCCAAGAATCTTATCTCTAATTTTTCACCAACAAATGGTTTTGTTTTCGGGACTTGGATTTTAATAGGTCATCATTAATTTCATGGATACACATGTGATGATGAGCCAAATTAAACTATGGTGGGGAAAAGAAGTTTGAACATTTCATAATACATCAAGCAAAATTACGAGGCTAGGTAACATCAAGAGTCAGACAATACATTTTCTACATAGGACTGTCGCTAGATCAGTACAAAATTTCGTGGGTTGAATTTATTATAGCACTAGAAAATTGGTTATGGATACTTACAGAATATCCTCATTATCACAACAAATAAAGGAGGCTCGTTCATTGGACTCTAAGGGACATGTTAAAGTTGAACCATTTAGATTTTCCCTTATCTAGAGCTATTGGTTTCTAAGTATAAAAAACTCTTACTGGTTACATTGTGGAATTTGCATATGAAAATAATTATTCGGTGTCTGAAGCTAAAGAAGAGATTAAAAGGGGATCCCGAGGTATAATACTAAAGGAAATTCCACTGTGGATCAATAGATGGATGGTTGAATTCATATTTCTACCGTTGAACGGGATTAGAATGGAGGATTAAAATCATTGTGCCCCAGGGGAATGGTTGATATGATGTTACTTAGCTATGAAAGGTAGAAACTACGCACAATGGAGTGGGGATATAGTGAGGACGCTAGAGTTGGGTGAGTAACAAAAAGGTCAAAAATAAATGAACAGTGGTGGAAAACAAAGATGAGAAAGGATAAAAGAAGAAGTATGCAACTGGAAGGAGATATTTAGAATGGAGAAAGAAATGAAGAAAGAGAAAGAGTGAGCCATGTCAGATGAAGCAAAGAGAGGAATTGACTAGCTCATGGCTAAGAGGAAGAGGAATAGAAGTACATGATCACCCAATAAGAGGAAACTAGGGAGGAAGTACAAGTAAGGAAAAATACTATGAGGTTTAGTTGTGGAGTAGTGGATTTCCATACCAGTCACCCGATCTATCCCTGAATGAAGTTGCAAAAATACCAAAGCTTTTAAGACCCGTGAAAAATAGTAGCACCCCAAAAAGAGAACATCCTCTTGTTGCAAAAGTAGATACTAGAAGTAACGACATTAGCACACCTTCGCCCACCCCCTAGGTTACCTCACATTATTTGGCATCACATTCTCAACACTCTATTTTACAGTTAGCTTTGTAATGTCAAATGAATAGTGGCGCGAATAGTTTGTAGAATAGTTCCCTAATAGCTGTGAGTAGTAGCAGTTCTTAGTAGGATAACAATAATATCGTAACTCAACTAGGACCATAAGGATTTGTGTTAATAGGACCTCTAGTTGTCATAATAACTGGAGTACAAGAAGGATGTATCTAAATGTCTAGAGTCTTGGGGAAAATGGGGAGAAGCTTATGCAGAAAAACATTGGTTCCTTTGTGAAGCTATATGGAACACCAGAGGAACCTCGACATCATCCAAATTGGTTGAATTCCATACAATGTTATGTGGAATATATTTACAATGGTACATGAAGATGATCAAGATTTAGGATCAAAATGCACCCGCTTTTACCCTGGAAACTATAAAGAAATTGTTATTAGATGATTTTTCGCAACCTAAGTCCGAACAATAAGGAATCGTGAAACTAAGATAGATTCAGTAAATGCAAGGATTAATTTATTGGGATTATGTGCAATTCTTCAGGGATGTATTATCTCACCACAAGAAATGTTTTATCCAAGGGTTATCACCCTAAACATAATTATTGTATCACAACAGGTTGTGAGTTCACCAGAAGTGCCTTGGAGTATGATATTGATATTGAGTCAATGGCCAATTATCCAACCGCTATGACAACATGAACCTCTTCATCAACCAGACATTTATCGTGGGTACACAAAAATCTTGCATGATTAACTAAAATACTCCAAGAGTTTACTATATTAAAACCAAGTCAACCACATGTTTGGTGTACAATATGTATGACACAAGGATATCACGTATTGGAATGCTCCAGAATAGGGGGAGGACGAATTCTGCTAGGAGGTCTTTTTAATGGTGTACCGAGTGTGACTATCGTGTAAATTACCATAATGAACCCATTTCATTCAATATGAAAACCAACATATTAATATCCACCATGATATACACCAAATGATTATTTTGATATTTGTAAAGCATTTGGCCATTCACCATGATTGTCCCCAACATTACAAAATTATTTCTCAATGTCTAAGTATGGTATACTATGGATTTTATGATCTACTTACTACACACAGAATTGAGAAATGAAGAGTGTAGGGTGCATTGAAAAAAATATTAAACCGCTTCATATACCAAGTAGAAAAACAATTGATCCAAGTTGATCTCCAAAATGACCAAAAATCAAAATATTCAAATGTTGTACAGAAGCACATAGAGCTCATTGATATCTTTCCTTCAATACTCATTTCGTAAAAAATGGACTCCAAACATGAATATATATCGTGTTCCGAAGTTTTAACAAAATAAGTAAAAATGGTGACATGTGCATGTACGGTGCTGGCATGGAACACCCACAGAGTGTCATTTGGAAGATTGTAGATGATGTGGCATTCGAGTTGGAATTTGCATTGACCATTCACCATTTCACATATGGAAGATTCTTTGCACAATTAGCAGTGACATGGACCTAGTGCTGACTTATGACCTCTAAAGTTGGGATCGGAAGAGTCGAGCATGAGAAGTTGGGAAGCAAATTGTTGATTTTTTTTACCAATGCCAAATTCTAATTTTTGAGGTCGAGATCGGTAAATTTGGGATCAAAAAGTCGACAAGGATTGTCATGTTGTTTGGACAATTTTGAATTCTGACTTTCGTACATCGATATCGACACAGTCGGGATTGGAAAAGTCAAAACAAAATTCGATGTTATTTTGGCAGTGCCGGCTGCCAGTTTTTGCAGTCAGATTGGCACAGTCGGCATCATGACAGTAGATCTAACAGTCCAACATAAATGACGACTGATATAAATCAATGGTCATGAAATAATATGTTATTTGTTCAACGCCATTAGCAACGCATTTGGTTTTAATCTTTTAATATAGAAATCGATCATGCAGCTTAAAGGAAGAAAATGGCACATGAAGATGAAGACTTTCGAGAAAAAGATGTGAAGGATTTCTGAAAGGATTTCTACCAGATGGAAGATAGGGTGGAAAATACGTTTGTGGAATATCAGACCGGAAAGGAAAGAAAAAGGTAAAAGTAGAATATAATGCTTTAGGAAATGGTGGAAGTCCTCTTGATCCTTCATCCCTATCTTCAAGTTCTAAATATTATTCTTCTTCCTCTCATATCACCATTCTAAGAAAGGTGATGTTAATCCATTGGTAAATATTGATGTGAAATTTGATCTACCTATGTTTAATGGAGAACTTAGCTCTAAGAAGCTAGATAATTGGATTGGATAGATCTTGCAGGTGATGAAGAAAATATATATTTGGATTCCCTCTAACTTGGAGGGACTTCTTTCATCTCGTAGGAGAGAAAAAATCAAGAAGATATGATTACCAAAGTTAAAATTATTTCCTCATGGTATGAATTTCTTTCAGCGTTGAAAAATTAGTTTTATCCATTGGGTTATATGCAATCGGCTATGATGTACTGGAATAGTTTTAGACAAGGTAAGGGAAAAAATGTGCAGAAATACACACAAGAATTCATAAAGAGGAATTTAGTTCTGGGTATACCTCTTTATACTAAAAACCGCTTCTTAACTACATACGATTCATATGTTCAATCCTACTAATCTAGATGAAGTGTGTGTCCAAGACACCCATATTTAAAAAGGGAAGAATAGAACTGATAAATTTTCCAAGAATCTGTTCAAGCCAGGTGGAAGCAAGCTTAAAGGTAAATGAAAAGGAAAGAAAAAAACTATTCCGAAGAAGGGAGGATAAAAACTCACATGAACACACTGTCAATAAAAGGCTCATGATGCATCCAAATCTTGGAAACTCCACCCGAAACTCAAGTCAAAGAAGTTTCAGAACAGGAAGGATGAAAAGAAGACCGTTTCCACTGTCTAACATGATTTGGGATCAAACTATGGAGATGAGACAAAAATCACACCCATAGGTTTACAAGGTAAATATTCTTGTGATTGTGTTTCAAACATTGCACTTGTTATGGATGAAAAGAAAAGGAATGAGTTATTTCACATAAGGGTGATTTTTAAACATACCAAAATTGATACTTTATTTGATAGTGGATCACAAGCTAACTTGATATTAGAAGAGATAGTTAAAAATATCGGGTTGGAAACTAAAATTCACCCCAAACCATATCCACTTGGATGTTTTTTGTGAAAATACACAATTGCAAGTTACCAAGCAGTGCATGTTTTTTGTGAAAATACACAATTGCAAGTTACCAAGCAGTGCATAATTAGGTTTTCTATAACTTATGGATTTATAGATGAATTGATTTGGATGTGGTACCATTAGATATTTGTGGTATTGTATTATAAATTACTTATATTTATGAAAATAAAACAACCTTTTACAAGGAAGAAAGTAAACACCACTTGTTTAAAGATGGAGCAGAATTCATAGTAAGAGCCCATCGCATGAAATTTTTTTTGTCACTTCTCTCTGTTGGACATATGAATTGCTCATAAGCTCCAGTAAGAAATGTGTTCTCATTATTATTATACTGAAAGAAAGTGATAGTAATAATTCTTTTGAGGGTTGTGATCCTTTGCATAAACATGAATTAATTAAAGTTGTTTATGACTGTGATGAGATATTTAGGAATCACAAGGATTGCCTCCTAAGAGGGAGGTTCAACATGATATTTAGTTGTTGTAGGACACTCCATTTCCTAACCTTGGTTTATATAGGTTATCATTCATTGAAACAAAAAGAGGTTAAAAACAAGTACAAGAATTGGTTTAGAATGGGTTCATCTGTCCCTCTCTTCACCATGTAGATCACCCATCGTACTTGTTCCAAAGAAATATCACACGTGGTGTATGTGCGTGGATTACATAGCATTGAATAGAATCATGGTAAAGAATCGATGTCCTCTTCCTTGTATTGATGATCTTTTAGATTAGTTGAAAAAATCCATTTATTTCACTAAGTTAGACTTGCGAAGTGGTTACCATCACATCATAATCCATGAAAATGATATTTGGAAATCTGCTTTTAAAAATAAACAATGTTTATTTGAATGGATGGTTATGCCCTTTGGGATTTGTACTTCTCCCACTAAATTCATGCAGATTATGAATTATGTATTTAGTCCATTCATTGATGATTTTGTAATAGCCTACTTATATGATATCTTGGTCTTCATTCAAACTTGGGAAGATCATTTCAATAATGTAAGATAGGTCTTAGTTGTCTTATCAAGGGGGAAATCATATTTGAAGATGTCAAAATGTGAATTTGGAAGGACGTATTTGGTTTAATTGGTTTACATTCTAGGGGATGGTGAACTGAGAATAAATCCCTCTAAGGTTGAGGCCATTCAGAATTTACCCAATCCAACTAATGTTACTGAAGTTAGAAGCTTCATGGGAGTGGCCCAATCCGGAGTAATTTTATTACTAACCTCTCATATATTGTTTCTCCTTTACATGATTTGAAAAGTGCGAAACATGTCTTTCAATGGGGAGGAAAATAGCAAAAGGCCTCCAACACTTTGAAAGAAAATATCAGTACAACACCAGTTATGGCATTACCAAATCTAAAACAACCATTCAAAATTGAAACTAATGCTAGTGGTTATTCCAAGGGGGCAGTCTTAATGCAACATAAGAAACCTATATTCTATAATTACAAATAATTCTCTAAAGTAGTAGCTAACTATCCTACATATGATAAAGAGTTGTAAGCATTATTGTTACACCAAAATATTGCACTCTTGATCCATATGTCAACCCTTTGCCTAATCCCCATATTTCTCTTTGCTAAACTAGATTGACGCTGAGGTTTTTTCTACCTTTTTTCCCTCTCTAGGAAGGTCAGTGCTATTGTCCTTCATGCTAGGTGCACTGAAGGCACTTTTTCCCTCATGTTAGGTGTGTTGATGCCAACTCTCTTTCTCCCACTGCTAGGTGCACCGACAGTGCTTTTTCCCTTCATGGAAAGTGCGTCGGTGTTGATTCGAGGGAAAAAAACGGAGCTTCGAGACCCTTCTCGAAGGTGGATGAGGTGGATGTCTATCCCTATCATTTAGGTGAGGTGGCATTCCGTTCTTAAACTATAGGGAAGATCCCTTTAATCCCTCCTCCTAATCCTCAACCTATTCTATCCCTTTAGCCTTATAAATTAAACCCTCTCTCCATTTGGAAGGGAGGAAGGACTATGGTACTATTATGCTGGTGGAATTTCTAGGTGATCCCTGTCATTCTTTGGAGGCTTTGGCTTGGATTATTGAATGGAATATTGCAGCTTTAAGGATAGGTTGTGATGTTCCTTCTCATTGTAATTCTAGTATCTCCTTGGTTAAATTAATACAAATCTATTTCCATTAATTTTATTGTGTTAATAATGTTTAGAGATTTCTTCCTTAACCATTAGCTTAGATCAATTATATGTTTGGATACGCATATACTATTTTCTTGTTTCCACTTTCTTGACAGGGTTTTGCAGCTGAAGATCTGAAGACTCTGGAGCTTGGATCAACAAAGAGAGAAGAGGATCTGCATATTTCAGGTAGGTGATTTATCCGTTACTTTGCATTTCCATTTGAAATAGGAAAATAGGTTGTATTATGTATTTGATTTGTTCTAGATCCACTTAGACTAGGGAGATCTGGCTTGATTTCGATTGAGTATATTTATCTGATAACAATTTGGTGACTCCACTAGGGATGTACATAGATCTGATTTCTTTTGTTTTGATTTCATATCTTTTATCAGTCCTTTTTTCTAGCCTCTAGAGACCCTCCCTCCTTTATATTTTTTCTTTGAAGAGTGTTGTGCATCCTCTTGATACTCTTTGGGTCACTATCAGACCTTCTACCCTTCTCCCATAGGAAATATGGCTTTTACTCTGTCTGTTTCTCCATCGACGCACCTGGGTTGTGTGGACAGAGCATCGTTGGCATCATTTTTTAGTGTCGTAAGTGTTGGCTCTATAGGCGCTTTTTTCCTTAGGAGAAAGTGCATCGTCGACGCTTTTACATTGTGTTGTAAGTGCGTCTATACCCTCATAGGCGTTCTTGTGCAGCCTTATAGGTGCGCATATCCCTCATAGATGCTCTTTTGCAACCTTATAGGTTCGCCTATCCCTCATAGGCGCTCTTTTGCAGTGGAGAAGGTGCGCCTACCCCTCAAAGGTGCTCTGGTGCAGTATAGGGTGGTGCGTCGACCCTTTGAAACTCAATTTTTAGCCTAATTTTCCTTCATTTTTGGGTTTTGGTTTGATGGATTATGGTTTTTAGGCTGCATATGTTAGTCATAGACCCCCTAGATCCAGTATTATCTCTTCCTCCCCACAGTGATTGATTTTTGGTTGCATTTTGGTTGTTTTGGAGCAATTCTTGATTGTTTTGGAGTTGTTTGGGTGCTTGTCGTATTCCTTTTGATTTCTGAATGAATGGAGTGTTGTAGATACTCTCTCTTTTTTTGTTTGTAGATCTGAAAAGGAATCATCCTTTTCTTTATTGTTCATATTCATGTTTGTTTGAAGAGGAAACTCAATCAAAAGAGAAGCAAATTATAAAAAAAAAAAAGCCAAAAAAAATTTCTCAGAGGTTTCCCCCCCCGGATCCCCCTTGCTCGTGTATGAATTCACAGGTCTTTTCAAGAATTGTATTTGATGTTGATATTTAAAATATTCATAGTTTCCTTTGATAAGAACCTGGTTTTCTTAGATCTCTGATTTTTGTCTTGTTTTAAAAGAAAACTATTTCCCTACCTTAGGTAGTTTTCATTGAAAGAGAAATGTGCATTTTGATGTAGCTAGGATTTGCATTCTTTTTACATTTCCTGTTTACACCTCATGCATCAACTTAACCGTTCAAGATAAAATTAACGCTATCTTAGGTTTAAAATCATTTAGTAACTGCGTGTAAGTTAGTGACGTGTTCCACCGTTGTTAACCGTGGAAGCTGTCCTTTATTGCCTGCACCGCAATCCAAGGTCTGCACAGTTCCTCCACGTACCATTGGTATATCGAATGGCCTTTCACGTACCCTTGAGGTATATGAAAAGGTACTTCACGTACTCTATTATATATCGGAGGGCCCCTTTTGAATGGTTGTGCATTAGACAACACCACTACGGAGTTGAGCTCCCCTGTACCTAGCATATATTGGGAGACCCTCTTAGGATTCCTGTGACGAACTGAGTTAACCTTTTGGCGATCTTGGCATTGCATAGTTGTGAAGTCTTGATAATCCTGTGAGAGTCCTAACTTTTGATCCACTCCTATTCACACAGTTTGCTTGTGGCTCTTAGACTTGAGTAGTGTTTGGTTTTGTGTGGTACTTCAGAGATTCTTAGAGAGTTCAGATATGGGAGACTTTCCCAGGACCACCAGTCAAGAGAACCCTTTTTAGGGCATGTCTTTTGTTTCTCCCCCTCGTGGAGCTGTTGGTACTCCCTTCATGGCCACTTTGAACCTTCCTGGATTGACTATAGGATTACCTGTATGGTTATTCTGCAATCCTGTCATACCAAATGCACCCTTTGTGTCAGATCCTGGTCCTTTACCGCATGAGCATCAACCTCATGTGAACCCTTCTCCTTCTTCCTCGAATGTTGAATTGACTTTCCTTTCTTCCTCTTCACCTGTTGAAAACTCTAATCTTAGTAAACGAGAGGGTAAGAAGAAGACAAAAGGGAAGGCTAAAAAGAAGAACACTAAGCATAAGGTCATCGCTCCAACCTCTGATCTTCATGTTGAGAACCCACCAGCCACTGGTCATCCTGCTGGGGGTATTGATGTACATGTTTCCGGCACCCGTAAAGTGAAGTTCCCTTGTAGATTGTGTAAGGGTGATCACCTTCTCAAGGATTGTCCTAGTCTTTCCCTTGTGTCAGAAGTGTGGTCTAAACATCATGTGTCGTCAGTCTCTAATAATCATGTTGATGATTCCCCATCAACCAGTGACTCTTTGGTTCAGAGTCGAAAAGGAAAGGTTAGATATCCTTGCTTGCTATGTAAGAATATGCATCGCACTTACCTTTGTCCTCGCATGGATGAAGCTTCAAATTTTTTGGAAGATCTTACTGTTCCTTAGCAACAACTTCCAACCGGTTATCATAAGTTGTCCCTTGACATACCATTGGTTAATGAAGTGGTTGATCCAAGTCCATCCTTGGTCGATCTCACTCTTCCGTTGAAGAATGAAGTTGAAGTGGTCGATCCAAGTCCATCCTTGGTTGAGCCCACTCTTCCTTTGGAGAGTGAAGTTAAAGTGGTCGAGTAGATGTCATCTCCACCTGATCCCACTCTTTTGTTAGAGAGTGTTGAGTCTGAAGTAGTCCCTTCGATAAAGTCTTCATATTTTCCCTCTCTTCTAATCGAGAGTGAAAACCATCTAGCTGAAGTTTTCGTAGTTAGTTCTGATTATTCTATGCAAGAGGAAATTTTGTCTCTTTCGACAGAACCCTCTCCAAGTAGTGAGATTATTTCCTTTGACTGGAGTAACCTAATAGAATATCGTCTTCATTTGAGTGTTCCTTTCCAGATATCTGTGAGAGTTACTACTAAGAGTATACTCCGTACTATTGTTGACGAAGGGGCTTCTGTTAGCATTCTATCCTCAATTGCTTGGAAAGCCATAGGTTCTCCTTTGCTTGTGTCAACCATCAATAAGATCCTAGCTTTTAATCGAAGACCTACAATGCCTTTAGGGATCCTTCCTCAGTTTCCTATCACTTTGGAAGGAAAAAATATATGTATCGATGTTATGGTAGTCCAAGGTACCTTAGATTTCATTCTGCTCCTTGGGAGTGATTATTTTTATGCCATGAAAGCTGTAGTGTCCACACTTTTTCAAGTGATGCATTTTCCCCATGATGGGAAGATTGTGACAGTTGATAAGCTTTCCTTTGTTAAACCTGATCATTGCATGACGCCTAGTCATCAGACTTCCCTGAATGTCCCGCATGTTCTTTTGGTTCCTTCCCCTTCTAGTTAGCTTCTTCCCATCATAGGTAAAATGGGGGGCATGGCTCCAGCCTTTGGACATCATACTGGAGTTAAGTCGCTATATTTTTATGTAAGGGGGGCAACCCACCAACCTATGGAAATCATGTTGGCTTAGAACTTCCTGTTAGTGAGCATAGTTCCCATTCTATGTCAAGCTCGTTAAAAAATGAAATAGATCGTTGTGAGCATAGTTCCCATTCTGTGTCAATATCGTTAAAAAAAGAAACATGTTAGTGAGCATAGTTCCTTTTCTGTGTCAAGATCGTTAAAAAATGAAACATACATTGTGAGCATAGTTCCTATTCTAAGTCAAGATCGTTAAAAAATGAAATAGATAGCTATAAACATAGTTCCCATTCTGTGTCAAGCTCGTTAAAAAATGAATCAGATTCCTGTGAGCATAGTTCTTATCGTATGTCAAGCTCGTTAAAAAATGAAACAGGCACCTGTGAACATAGTTCCTTTTCTGTGTCAATCTTGTTAAAAAATGAAACAAACATTGTGAGCATAGTTCCCATTCTATGTCAAGCTTGTTAAAAAATGAAATAGATGCCTGTGAGCAAAGTTCCCTTTTTGTGTCAAGCTCGTTAAAAAATGAAATGGATTTCCTCAAGCATAGTTACTTTCTGTTTCAAGCTTGTGTAAAAATGAAACAGGTCCCCTCAAGTATAGTTATTTTCTGTTTCAAGCTTGTGTAAAAATGAAACAGGTCATGTGGAGCAATGTTTATTCTTGGTTTCAAGCTCGTTAAAAAATAAAACTGACTTTGAGCATAGTTCCTATTTTGTGTCAATCTTGTTAAAATATGAAACGTATCCTTCCATTGTGTCAAGACTCAATATTTGAACCTTCATTTCCTATGCTTGCAAAGCAGATGAAACAAATCTTAGGGGGAATGTACCCTACCTATTTATATTGGAATTAAGTTACTTGACAGTTATACTTGGGGCAAGTACCAACCACTGGACATCATGTTGGGAAATTACCCATCGATGGAAGCCATTTTGAGCATACTTTCTTTAGTTTTGAGCTCGCTAAACCATGAAACGACCCTTTGAGCATTGTTCTTATTCTGTTCCAAGCTCGTTAAAAAATGAAGTAGATACCCTGAGCATTCTTTCAACTGATCCTAGAGCTCGTTAAAAATAGTAAGATGGTGTTGAGCTTACTTTTCATTTTTCGTGCTCTGGTTAAAACATGAAAAATGGTTTGAGCTTACTTTATCGCTTTTTCGTGCTCTGGTTCAAACATGAAAAAGGTTCCGAGCGCCTTTTATGCCTTTGTTGTGCTCGTTAAAAACTCAGTGAAGGGGTATCGAGTATACTTTTATTGTTTTTTAGACTTGTTAAAATTGGATTATGAAAAACAACTCGTTTCAGAGTTATATTTAAGCTCTTTTCAGTCTCCTTAAATACACAAAAAGATTGCCAAGCGAACTTGTTACCTTCATGCTTGTAAAAGTATCATAACGGTCGACTAGTCGGTGGTAGGTTATCTATTTTTCGAACCGATTAGGTCTATTTATGAAAAAGGACATTTTGGAGTCTTCTTAATCATTTCAAACTCTCAAAACATGAAACAACAAATGAGTTCACTTTCATTGGACTTGTAAAATCAAACGATGAAGGACCCTTTCTGGGAATGAACCCCTGCTTTCTCAGGTTCATAAAACATATGAGATTGTACTCGTCTGAAGGACGAGCTATATTGAGTGTTTGTTACCCTTTTCCAGCTCGTTAAAAAGCAAAGAGGCCCTCATCAATCATGATGGGGAAATTAAGGAAAGAGTTTGTATTTTGTTATGGCAGTACATAGTCACTCTTGAACATGGCACTCATTTGCATATGCATTCATTACTTGGGTAATCCGTTTGTATTTGAATCCTGCTAATTCCTAGAGTCTTCTTACTCCTTTGAGTTGTCCAAGAATACTCTCACCGTCAGTGGCATTGAGGGATTGGTATCATTCTCATGTCAATACTGCCAAGTCATGCCATGTCCGTGTTCAAAGAGAAGTTTGGTCATTTATACACTATATGCAGTCATTTTACCTTCTATCATGTTGGTCATCCCTGAGTCAGTCTCATATATCACTCTGTTGTTCAGTTTAATACAAAACATCTTTGATCGTGTTTCATGTCGATGATCGGGGATTCATTATGTCCCTCCTTCGATGAGTCTATTCCTGTCGACTTCAACTCCTTATCCAGGAATTAGAATTATAAACCAAGTCAAGTACCTTGGGCCTGCATGCCTTAATGGCAGGTTACCTCGCTTTCAACATGAGTTTACATCATTGGCTTTTGATTGAAATATCTCATCGATTGTTTGACTCTAGGTCCTTTATTCACATTCGATGGTATGTACTAAGATACCTTGGGAATCATTGACATCAATGGTGATTTCCCTCACACTTGTTAACAGTTTACATCATTGACTAGTAATCAAGTGGTTTCTACCATGTTCGACATCAAGACATTGTAATCACATGGTTAGATTCGTATCATTGCAGGTTCAGCTTGAAGACCCTAGGTTGTCAGATATATTCGCTGAGGCTGTGATGGAGTTTGTTTGAGTCATAATACACGGATCCAATTTGTATTGGTTGTGGCTGTGTTATCATCTCATCATGGATCTACGCTTATGTCTAGTAGCCATGATTTTGTTCAGTTGGTCTCTAATACCATGGATCTGCATTGTATTGGTCGGCATCCATGTTATGAGTTATATGAGATTTGAGTTAGTGGTACTGCAGCAGCTTCCAGTCGACATCCTTGCCTTAGATTTATTCAATCTACAAAGCATTCACCTATCTCATTCCTCTAACTTCATGCTTTGGTGGGCATTATGTTACACCAAAATATTGCACTCTTGATCCATGTGTCAACCCTTTGCCTAATCCCCAATTTTCTCTCTGCTAAATTGGATTGATGCTGAGGTTTTTTCTGCCTTATTTCCCTCTCTATGAAGGCCAACGCTCTTTTCCTTCATTCTAGGTACACCGAAGGCGCTTTTCCCCTTCATGTTAGGTGCACCAATGTCAGCACTCTGTCTCCCACGCCTAGGTGCACCGACAGTGATTTTTTCCTTCATGGAAAGTGCGTCGGTGCTGTTTCGAGGGCAAAAAACAGAGCTTCGAGACCCTTCTCGAAGGTGGATGAGGTGGATGTCTATCCCTATCATTTAGGTGAGGTGGCATTCGGTTCCTAACCTATAGGGAAGATCCCTTTAATCCCTCCTCCTAATCCCCAACCTATTCTATCCCTTTAGCCTTATAAATTAAACCGTCTCTCCATTTGGAAGGGAGGAAGGACTATGGTACTATTATGCTGGTGAAATTTCTAGGTGATCCCTATCATTCTGTTGCAGCTGCAACATTTTTCCCAAATTCCAAAAAATTTGGGACCCTCCTTTTGTTTGGATTAGTTCTTTTTCCTTGAGTTAATTCAATGATTTTCCAGAAAGAATTTCTAAGTGCTGGGATTGATCTACCAATTGTTTTGATTCCTCCTCTGATGCTTGAAGAAATCTAATGTTTGATCAGACTTTATCGCTGCCTTTGGATGCATTTTCAGCTTGTTCGAATCGGAAATTTGTTTGGTTAAATCTTCCGCCGTTGCGGCAAAATAGCGAGTCTTGACTTCGAATTTTATTTCCGATTTGTTTGTTTTCACATCGACTGCTTTTGTGTTTTGGCATTGGAACTTATATCACTTCTCTTTCCGCCGTTGCGGATGGCAAATCACAATTTCTCCCGATCATTGTTTGGTTTTTCTCCCGCTTCGTTGTTTTTTCCGGCCTCGTAAGTCTCGGGCTTCCGCCGTTGTGGCGGCGAAATGCTTTTCCTTTTCCGGACGTCTAGTCGTTTTGAATCCCGCCGTTGCGGCAAAATAATCAGACTTGGCTTCTAAGTTTTCTCCGACACATTTTCTCAAATCAGCCGATATTTTGGTTTACATCGGAAGGATTTGTTATTTCCTTTTCCGCCGTTGCGGCTCCCAAAGCGGCTTAGCACCCGAAGCATAAAGCGCTCCGACTGCCGATGCGTATTGGTATTTTGATCACTTGCTGGTATCTTTTCTTCTTCTGCCATTGCGGCTAGGAAAGCCGTTCAGCTTCCGATGTAAAAGCCTTCCGACTTTAGACTAAAGTTTTTTCCCGCCCGCGTCGCGTGTCTTTAGCCCGTGTCTCTTCCGTCGTTGCGGCTGGGAAAGTCATTCAGCTTCTGATGTAAAATCCTTCCGACTTTCAATTTAGAACTTTCCCACTCGAGGCTTAGTCAAAAATCTTCCGTTTGTTAAACTTCTCAGATTAAGGGATGCGCCTGGCCGTTTTCTTGTGGATTAGCCATTTCAGGTGGTTTAAGTTAATGTTTTAAAATTCCATTCCAACTACAGATGCACAGTAATTGATTGCAGGTAGAACTCAAGGGACTGTTGGGGTGACCACAGTGTGAAGGCGTAGCTTGACAGTTTTGTAAAAAATCAAATCGAAACCGGCAGGGTCGCAAGGGAGACAAGCGAAGGAAAAGACAAAATCGAAAGCAAAAAAATACGCAGATCTGAAAAGTTCGTCAATTACTCAGCTGATAATGAGCTTGCGCAGAAAAGATAAAAAGGAGGAATATGAAACGCTCGAAGAACCGAAGAGTCACACGTTTGGGGGGGGGGGGGAACCCAAGCGGTCTTCTGATTTTGTTTAAATATTTGAAAGTTAGAAGTTACTAGGGACTTTTTCCCAGTTAGATTTGTGAAGACATATTGTAAGAAGAACTATTTCCTTTTGCAATAGATAATTACAGTTTGCCTATTGGAGAAAGCTTGGTGGAATATTCAAATGTTGTGCTATGGATTTGTTGAAGAGGAACTATTTCGTTTTCAGCTTTGTGTCCATTAACTGTGAGACCGTTCTAAATATTTGAACCTATGTTCTTGTATGAATGTTCTCCGGTTTATTTTATGAAGATTTTCACTATGAGTAATGAATGTTGTTCATAAACAATTGGCTATCTGGTTGTTCAAATATCTTTTAATGTTCACGCGTTTTGGAAGAAGTATCAGCTATCTGTGATTTTTCATAATGCATGTACAAATTACATTACTCATTAATGAATGATAACTTTGCTCCCTAGGGATAGGTT
>LPNX010780082.1:2126939-2202365 GCA_001517045.1 Pseudotsuga menziesii
CATTTCTTTTTGCTCAAACTCTTGTTCTTATACCTGTGCCTATGGCTGGCATAAATGTAAATCAGCCCAACCCTTTGCCATCATGGAGAGCTAGATCACCTTTGAACCTCACGCCTCCTTTGCATGACCTACCTCAAGCCTTTGACAAGTTGTTGCCTAAGTTTGACCCCGAGGAAAGGACTGCTGTAGATGACCACCTGCAAAGCTTTTATTTAGCATTAGAAGGGCTAAGGGCTAGGGAGTATGAAGTCGTGGTCTGTAGACTGTTCCCACACACCCTGAAAGGAGCAGCAACATCCTGGTATTTTGGCTTTCCTGCAAACTCTATTCCTGATTGGGACACCTTCGAAAGGGTTTTCAGAAGTAAATACACAGCCCAAAAAACACATGCCTCATTGATGAAGGGTCTTGGTTTGTTAAGAAAAGAGAAGAATGAGAAGGTACATAGTTTCACTCAAAGATTTTCAATATACCTAAAGAAATTTTTTGAAACTGACAGACCCTTAGACAAGGTCTTAATTGAATATTATACCTCAGCCCTAGGACCTGAGATGGCCATGTTTGCCAAGATGAAAGCAAAACCTACATTGGTAGAAACTTATGAAGAGGCTGAAAGGGAAAGTGTAGAAGATTATCCTGATTTACCTAGAGAGAAAACTACAAATAGAAGATCTTTATTGCTGTCTAAACCTAAAGATGAACAATCACATGATTATCAGGGAATGATGACAATGCTTCAGAAGCTATCTAACCGAATAATAGATCTGGAGAGAGAAAAGGAAGTTCATAAAACTTATAAACCCCACTACCAAAAAAGGGAGGATAACAACCAATGGCAAGTCCCTCCACCAAATTTAGCATCAATGAACATAACAGAAATAGGGGGGGATAATTTCTGTACTTTTCACCAGCAACCTCAATCTGAAAAGAAGTGCCCTCAATGGTTGAATTCAATGTCATTGGTGATGAATAAGTTGTTGAACTCTAAATTGACTGAAGACAGTGATGAAGAAGGAGGAAAAAAACAGACCATAGAGAAACAAGGTGAGGATACCATGTTTTCATGGGATGGTGTCTCGCTTTTTGACACTGAACAGAGCACTCTCAAATCTCAATACACACCTACAACAAAAAAAGATAAGAACCTAACAATTAAGGACAATGCAATAATTTCGAAGATTAAAAAACTGCAGGAGAATGTCAAGAGACAGGTAGAAGTGAATGTTGAAGACAAAACACCTGAAGCCACTACCCTCAACTAGGAGGCAGAGCCGAGCAATGAGACTGTCAAACCTGTGGATGATGTTGAGGAAAGAAGCGCTAAAAAAGTTAAGGAAGCTAAAGAGGAGATACCCACTGAAAACCAACCTGTGGAAGAAAAGTCGAATCAACTGGGGAAAGGAAAACTAGCACCCCACCTTTCCTTTTAACTCTGGAAATTTTGAACCATAAGGTGCATAATTTTCTGGTGGACTCTAGATCATCGGTGAATGTTATGCCTCTTGCAATCTGCAAAAAAATTAATGGGCAGCCAAAACCTACTGATTGGGGCGTCACTCAACTAGACAAGACTAGTGTCAAAGTAGTGGGGGAGATGAAGAATGTTTTGATTCGATTGTCTGCAAATAAAAAGATATGTTAGTACCTTAACATTGTAGTAGAAGACATACTTGATGGCTATGGATTGATTTTGAATCGAGATTGGTTAGCTCGACTAGATGGGTACTTTGCTTTAGACTGGTCACACTTGTGGTTACCTCAGAAGGGTAGCCCAAACCTGATTAAGATTTTAAGAGAGACCTACATGAAGCACAATGTCACTGGACTGGAAGAGGGTAATGAATCTGCTGATTCTGTCCTGGGAAATTATCTAACTGAGCTTAAGCTAAGACATCAGACCTCAAGAAAGACCAGTTCTATGATTGACACTCAGCCTGAGCTCCTTCAACTTCCTCAGGTTGAAAAGGATGATTGTAGGATAGTAGACATGTGCTCAATTTCAAAAACAGCACAGCTAGACCATGGTTAGATAGCTCATGTCTATAATCCATCCCACCCCTTAACTTCCTAGGATTAAAGATTTTCAGGAGTGGGCAAAATTTTTCTTTTCTTTTGCTTTGTACATAAATAAATCGATGTTGTTTTCTTCAATGCTTGATGCCTTTTCTTTGTGTATTGCTTTGATGTTGTTTTCTTTATTTTTACTGCTTTGTTAGTAGTCCTTTTGGTTTTGAATAAAGAGGCAAACTTATGGTTGCAATGGAAACATCAGGGTTCTTAACTAACTGAAATCTTGAGCAAAAGACTGTGCTTTTAAAGTATAGAATGTCTTCTAGTAGCAGTGTTCCTAACTGGCCATGCATTCATTAAAGTCCTACTTAACCCTTGTAAATAACTCAGAAGTAAAAAGGGTCTGGAATACTATTTCGAGGCTCCATCCATTTCACATCTTAAATGTCCAAGGGGGTGACAGCAAAAGACCCACGGAAAGGAAGTAGGGTAAACGGTATATCATATATAAATGATCCCATGCCATGATTTCAGAAAAGTTAAAAGCTATCAAGAGTCAAAACTCCTTAAAAAGAAACAATACATATCAAAGCAAAGCTTAAAAAGCATGAATCTCAAAATTGCCAAAGTTCCTCTCCGTCCGTGAGATGAAAAACCAATTCTTCTCTCACACAAAAGGACACTATGGATAGAGGAGCCTGAATAAAATTCAGAAAGAAAGGAAGATGGATGACTCAAAAGAACTAAAAGTTCAATTAGCACAAAAGTGCAGTTGGCATGGGAATGAGGAACAAAAGGATAGTGCTGTTTACTATCTGTTACAATCCTGTGGTGTCAAAGCTAGAAACTACCTAAGGATGGGCAAAATAAATCTCACTTATCAGGCTTCAAAAGAGTTATTCAGACTTGCAATATTTTTGATGTTACCATTCCCCAAAGAATCAACTTCTTCTTAATGATCTAAATGCATGATTTGGCCTGCTTAGGGATACAAATATCTAGAAGATTTCAGCTTTCATCTAGACGGTCTTGAACTGGGAAAGAGTTAATTCAGAAATCTGGGGTTCACCAGGTAGTCACCAATTGTTGCAGCTGCAACATTTTTCCCAAATTCCAAAAAATTTGGGACCCTCCTTTTGTTTGGATTAGTTCTTTTTCCTTGAGTTAATTCAATGATTTTCCAGAAAGAATTTCTAAGTGCTAGGATTGATCTACCAATTGTTTTGATTCCTCCTCTGATGCTTGAAGCAATCTAATGTTTGATCAGACTTTATCGTTGCCTTTGGATGCATTTTCAGCTTGTTCGAATCAGAAATTTGTTTGGTTAAAGCTTCCGCCGTTGCGGCAAAATAGCGAGTCTTGACTTCGAATTTTCTTTCCGATTTGTTTGTTTTCACATTGGCTGCTTTTGTGTTTTGGCATCGGAACTTATATCACTTCTCCTTCCGCTGTTGCGGACGGCAAATCGCAATTTCTCCCAATCACTGTTTGGTTTTTCTCCCGCTTCGTTGTTTTTGCCGGCCTCGTAAGTCTCGGGCTTCCGCCGTTGCAGCAGCGAAATGCTTTTCCTTTTTCGGACGTCTAGTCATTTTGAATCCCGCCGTTGCGGCAAAATAATCAGACTTGGCTTCTAAGTTTTCTTCGACACATTTTCTCAAATCGGCCGATCTTTTGGTTTACATCGGAAGGATTTGTTATTTCCTTTTCCGCCGTTGCGGCTCCCAAAGCGGCTTAGCACCCGAAGCATAAAGCGCTCCGACTGCCAATGCGTATTGGTCTTTTGATCGCTTGCCTGTATCTTTTCTTCTTCCGCCATTGCGGCTAGGAAAGCCGTTCAGCTTCCGATGTAAAAGCCTTTCGACTTCCGACTAAAGTTTTTTCCCGCTTGCGTCGCTTGTCTTTAGCCCGTGTCTCTTCCGCCGTTGCGGCTGGGAAAGTCATTCAGCTTCCGATGTAAAAGCCTTCCGACTTTCGATTTAGAACTTTCTCGCTCGAGGCTTAGTCAAAACTCTTCCGTTTGTTAAGCTTCTCAGATTAAGGGATGCGCCTGGCCGTTTTCTTGTGGATTAGCCATTTCAGGTGGTTTAAGTTAATGTTTTAAAATGCCATTCCAACTAATGACGCACATTAATTGATTGCAGGTAGAACTCAAGGGACTGTTGGGGCGACCACGGTGTGAAGGCGTAGCTTGATATTTTTGTAAAAAATCAAATCAAAACTGGCAGGGTCGCAAGGGAGACAAGCGAAGGAAAAGACAAAATCGAAAGCAACAAAATACGCAGATCTGAAAAGTCCGTCAGTTACTCAGCTGATAATGAGCTTGCGCAGAAAAGATGAAAAGGAGGAATATGAAACGCTCAAAGAAACGAAGAGTCACATGTTTGGGGGGGGGAACCCAAGCGGTCTACTGATTTTGTTTAAGTATTTGAAAGTTAGAAGTTACTAGGGACTTTTTCCCAGTTAGATTTGTGAAGACATATTGTAAGAAGAACTATTTCCTTTTGCAATAGATAATTACAGTTTTCCTGTTGGAGAAAGCTTGGTGGAATATTCAAATGTTGTGCTATGGATTTGTTGAAGAGGAACTATTTCGTTTTCAGCTTTGTGTCCATTAATTGTGAGACCATTCTAACTCTTTGAACCTATGTTCTTATATGAATGTTCTCCGGTTTATTTTATGAATATTTTCACTATGAGTAATGAATGTTGTTCATAAACAATTGGCTATCTGGTTGTTCAAATATCTTTTAATGTTCATGCGTTTTGGAAGAAGTATCAGCTATCTGTGATTTTTCATAATGCATGTACAAATTACATTACTCATTAATGAATGATAACTTTGCTCCCTAGGGATAGGTTAGGTAGTTAGTTGTAATTTATTGCTGTGTGTGATTTAGATGCGAGAGAGTTTAAGATGAGAGGTAAGAACCTCCACATCACATTATGACCGCTCCTCGTATTCTACGTCAATCTGCATGTTAAATAGGCACTTGCATATCATACTTAAGTCAAAAAATACAAAAATATACACGGTGGACCGGGCCGCAACTGGTAAAACCTTTTGTTTTTGTTACTTGACCTACGGTAGCCGGACCGCAAACCAGACGGATTCCCTACACCAAACAGTCACGGGCTAGTTGGGAACGTTGACTGGGGAGAATCCCTTTTTGTTGTTGCCTGCAAATTTTCAGGCCTCAACACATTCTTTGGAGGATTTGGCTTGGATTGTTGACTGGAAGATTGCAACGTTAAGGCTAGGTTTTGATGTTCCTTCTCATTGTAATTCTATGTATCTCCTTGGTTACATTAATACAAATTTCTTTCCATAAATGTTATTGTGTTAATAATGTTTAGATATTTCTTCCTTAATTGTTAGCTTATATCAATTATATGTTTGGATACACATATACTATTTTCTTTTTTCCACTTGCTTGACAGGGTTTTGCAGTTGAAGATCTGAAGATTCTGGAGCTGGGATCAACAAAGAGAGAAGAGGATTTGCATATTTCAGGCAGTTGATCTGTCCGTTACTTTGCATTTCCATTTGAAATAGGAAAGTAGGTTGTATTCTGTAATTGATTTGTTCTAGATCCACTTGGACTAGGGAGATCTGGCTTGATTCCGATTGAATAGATTTTTCCGATAACAATTAGTACAAAGTGTGAAGAAGTAGAAACATTATTTAATGGGTAAATAAACAATCATACATATTGATCATCAACCCTTATATTATCTTCAATAAAAAAATAAGCTACAACAATTAAGACATTTCAGATGGATGGTATTTCTACAACAATTTCATTTAGTTATCAAATATAAAAAGGGAATTAAGAATAAAGTTGCATACTTGTTATCAAGACCTCCAACAAATGCAACTATTATTTTGAAAAATTGTGCATTGGATCATGAAAGTTACATTGAACAATATGCTAAGGATGAAGACTTCAAATATGTGTATGAATATTTAATGCATGCTATACAAACTAAAAAATTATACTATCATATTCATGATAAGTTATTGTATCATCTTGAAAATTTTGTATTCCATAGAGTGAAATAGCTCATGTAATTAGAGAAGCTCATACTTCTCTTATATAGGTCACTTCGGTATGGGAAAGACAATATCTCAACTTCATAGGTATTGTTATTGGCATTGGATGAATGATACTGTATCCAAATATGTAAAGGGATGTGTAATGTGTGCTACTAGTAAGCCAAGTAACAAAAAAGTGGGCTTGTACATTCTGCTCCCTATACCTTCTTGTCCATGGGAAAGAGTTTCTATGGATTTTATGGGAGGGTTTCCTATGTCTAGGAAAGGTAATGATTACTTGTATGTGGTTTTGGATAGGTTTAGTAAAATGTGCATTTTAATGCCTTGTAAAAATCAGGTCACAACAAAGTTGAGTGCTCAATTGTTTTTCCAGAATGTTTGGTTTTATTTTGGGTTACCCACTTCCATTGTATATGATTGGGACTCCCACTTTATTGGGAAGTTTTGGTCAATGTTATGGGAACTTATGGACTCCAAGTTGAAAAAGAGCATTTCTTTTCATCCACAAACTAGTGGTTAGACTAAAGTAATCAACCACGCATTGGTACGTCTACTCTGAGGATATTGTACTAAGCATCTTAAGCTTTGGGATGAGAACTTGATTTATGTACAACATGCATACAGCCATGCCACTCACTCTTCCAAAAAAAAATATACATTTGACACATGTTCTAGATATTTTCCAAAGTCTCATTTAGACTTTTTCCGTGGGAAATATTCTATGGAATATGGACAAGTTGATGCAGAAAAAGATTTGAAGTTCATCCAAAAGATCCAACTGGTACACCATGCAGTACAAAAACAACTGTAGAAAATCTAGGACAAATACAAGGCAAGGCATGAAAAGCATCATGCAGATAATCATTTATAGATTGGTGATCAATTTTGGCTTTGTATCAACACATATCGACTTAAATGAAAAGGTAGAAAGCTTAAAGCACTCAGGTATGGACCCTTCACGATTTTGGATAAAGTTGGTAATGATTCTTTTCGATTAGATTTACCTCCATATATGCATATGTATTCCATTGTGAATGTAGAAAACTTGAAATTGTATGAACCTGCAATGATCATGGATCAAGAGGAAACTATTCATGTTCCTTATGTTGATGAATTTTCACCTGAGTATATTGATGAGTTGCAATAAGAATTTTTTTTTTGAAAAGAGGTTAAGAAATTCATGAAAAAGAGGTGTGGAATATCTTCGTGTTGTCTTAAAGGAATGCGCCCAAGCAAGGCACAATGGATAGGTACTGTAAAGGTGATGGGGTTGTAACCTCACCTGATGAATGAGTAATTCCAAGCTTTTAGTGGTCCAAAAGCTTCCATTGGGGAGGTTTGATCCAAGTTGATTTCCCAAATGACCAAAAATCAAAGTATTCAATTGTTGTACAAAATACCACAATTTTATAGAGCTCCTAGATATATTTCCATCGATACTCGTTTCGTAAAAAAATGGACTCCAGGTTTGAAACATATCTCGTTCCAAAGTTTTAACAAAACAAGTAAAAATGGTGACACGTGGCCTATACGTTGCTGGAGTGCCACACCTATAGAGTGTCACATGGTAGATTGTGGATAAGGTGGCAGTAAAGTTAGCATCTATGTGGACCTTTCACCATTTTACATATGGTAGATTCTTTGCACAGTTGACAATGATGTGGATCTTGTGCCAAATTTCGACCTCCAAATTCAGGATGAGAAGGGTTGGGGATTAAAAATTGGGAGAAAAAGTGTTGATGTTGTTTTTCCAGTGTCAACTTCTAAATTTTCACGTTGAGATTAGTAAATTCGGGATCAGAAAGTCGACAAGCATCATTGTGTTATTTGGACAGTGTCGACTTCCGAATGCCGACATCGAGATAGATAGATTCAGGATAGGAAAAGTTAGAATGATAGTCAATTCTATTTTGGCAGTTCCAACTGCTAGTTTCCGCAGTCAGATCGACATAGTTGAAATCGATATAATCGACATCGTGGTAACAAATCCAATGGTCCAACATAAACAACGATGGATTTAAATCAATGACCACGAATGAATCTGTAATTTGTTTGATGCCATTGCCCATGGATTTGGTTTTATATTGACACAAATATTTTGAGCATGAAATTTGATTTGTAGCTCGATTAGGTGCGTTACGTATGGATCCAAACCAACACGGTTTAGCTATTTAAATCACTGTTTGGGCACTATTTGTGGAGAGAGCACATAACACAAATATTAGAGCATGGAAGCATGGGATCATCGGTGGTTGGAAAGAGCATCATTCAATAGCACATCAAATTTTAGACAGTTCTGATGTGGAATCATATAGCGCAGGAGACCGGGTATCTCAAAGTGCATGCCAAATGGGGTTTTTGGAAAAGTGCAGAGTCACATTATATAGTATGTTTCTATAATTAACATACCAAATTGCAGGGAATCCTTTGAGTTGATGTAACTGGACAACATTTGAATAAATAATTGAATCGGATGCACTGGAAGTGGACCCAGAGACATAACCCTTTAGCGTCGAAATCCGTTTTCAGTTTGTAGTCTTCGAATTGTGGTTTGCATCATTGTTTATCTAAATTTTTTGTTGAATTGTGCTTCTTTAAGTTGTCATTGTTTAATTTTTTCTTAAAGAATCAACTATAGGAACAGTCACACTTAAGTTCATGGTTAATAACGATCCTGTAAATTTAGATCACCCGCCCCTAGAAAGAGGGGGTGATGGAGGATACAGAAGGGGTTTTGGAGCTAGGAGAGGAGGAGTTGGCACATTCAAGTATAATTTCAACGAGATTGTACACCTTGCGTGAGATTTCCCTTTACATAAGAGACCATGGTGTACCTATTTCCATAAAAATACACATAGTATTGAAGAATGACCATAACTGATCACAATGTGGGAATATCGCACAAGACGACCAACTAATTTTATTAACTCTGAACCATGGGGAGATCACACCTTAGCAGGATTTTTTGTTACCTAGGGATGAGCAAGAACCGGAGTAGATCAACATGTTAGCACCTTGTAATTGGGCCTATGGTTGTGGTAGGAAGTCATAGGGGTAACCATTTCAACCAAACTTTAGATTGTATTCTAGCCAATACACTTAGAGAGGGATCTCTCTTGTCATGGTAGAATTCACATGTACATATGGATTTAAACAAGCATGCAAAAGGCTAGATTCCTACTGGTAACATAGTGGTTTGTAAATTAAAAGACTGAAAGACAGACAAATAATAAAACCATTGGGAGATAGAGTCACAGTATGAAATGTTTAAGGACATTACCGTAGATGATGAAAAATGGATTTCTCTTCTATATTATGAGGCAAAGTAAGCGAAGCATTCAGTTAAATATCTTCAAGCGGTGGTAGGAGAAAGGAGAAAATACCAACATGACAAGGGGAACCTATTGATGGATGAATCTCTTGCAATACCTTTAGTAGAATGACATAATGAGGGAAATGGCAGAGATGGAGCACCTAACTGTGGATGAATTCCATAACAACCATAAAAAACACATAACGAATGCTACATCTAACAGGAAGAGCGCTTAATGAAACGAATTCTTCTCGTACAATTAGAAATCATTTTTCCAGAAAATAACACATATGAAAATGGCATAATAGAGAACACAAACTAAATACAGAAACCATTATGAATCTCATAACCGCAGAGAATCATTTTCATTACTACTCCCAATTTTTTTTGTAGAGCTACAATACCAGCGCTGAGGCCTCAAAAAAATGGAAGTCAATAAACCCCTATCCTCCACTGAGGAGGTTCTATTTATAATCTAAATTACCCTGGTATACATCCCGAGAAAAGGTATCAAAATTGGTTACAAAATTTGGATCCGAATCTTGAATCATTATAATGAATCCTAACCAACTACCCAAGGTGGAAGATTCGCCATTATTTACTACCAAAATAGGAAATAAGAAGTGACAGGCATGCTGGATCGGAATGATGTTGTAGTGCTTGAATGCATGCTCGCTTGATTTGACAGTGACGTTTCAGCACTAATAGTTTTATTCCTTTCGCGTGTGCTCCCCCCCTTTTTGCAGTACCGGATGAATTTGGCTCCATAACCTCTCATGCTTCTGGCCCTTATTCCTTCTTTGTATTCGAGAAACATGTTCTGTCGGTATTTACTACTGGTGGGAAGTTTTATGTTCCTTCTATGTTTGTCCCTCTGTCTGGTATCTCCATCCCTTGGTGACGGTGTTATTTGCATAGACCTGGAGAAGAAAATCCTATATTTCAACGATATTAATTCCTTAATGGGATTGTCATTCTTGTCGGCTTCTTCTACCGAGACTAGATCCTTCCTACAAGGCATGCCAACGCAAAACTTCCTGAGGCTCATCATCATCCTAGATTAAGTTGGCAATATGATTCCAAGACAATGATGATGAATTCCTCTGCTCCTTTCTCCCTGCATCTGAACATTGGTTCAGACCATCCACCCGTAGAACTGTATACTCTGTATAATGAAAATGGAGTCCATGATCTTGTTTGGAGGTTTCGGCGAAATAATTTTAGGACCGGGAACTCTAGGCATTGATCCCGCAATGGTGTTTTAATTTATCGGGACAACATGGTATTTACCATCATAAAAAAACTTATCTAGTGTAGTGAATATCTTTACCTCGATGGTTGGAGCTGTTAACACGTGAAATCCCAATAGAGGCTGGGTTTCTAGGCGACGCCTATCGGCCAATAAAGAGCACTGGATAAAGGATCTCCCAAGCACAAAATACATAATAGGTCCCACATCGGAACCCCTGAGATCCTCAGCAGAGAAATAGTGGCTATCCTCAACAACATCCATTTTCTTTATATCTTAGAACGGGTTGAATGGTTGTGTTAGATTTTGTTAAGATATGATTAGATTATCTAGGATCTTTATCTAAAAGAATAATAAGTACAACAAAATGCATAAAACGTAAAATATGCACAAGTCACAAATATTTTCATCGGGGAAACCATAAAGAAGAAAACCCCGCAAACTTCTTCAGAATAGTACGATGATCAAAAGCAGTAATAAGAAATGTTCAACAACTATCTTTCTCTCCTCCTATGACTGTCTCTCTCTTTCCAATGCCTTAGAGAGTGTGTGAGGTGTGTATAAACTAGGGAGAGCGGCTCCCTATTTATACCCTTTTAAGTCACTGAACAAATATAAGACTCGAGCCTACATGTCAGCTCACATGGGGCACACTTCTCCTAGAGAGACCACAATTACATATTACATGATGTCACACTAGGGACTATTTCCCCAACTTACAATGGAGGTTGTACCTCAAGGTCTAAAAACAATTTATACATCTCGTAAAGGGGTAAAACACATCCCCAATGTGGGTACAAAAACATACAATGATAGTATACATCAGAATATATTCTGAAGTTACAAATACAACAACACTCCCTCTTAACTAGGAAGGCATTCTCTCTCTATATAGTCATCAACACATATGGTAAGGTCTTCATCGCATCATCATCATCACGGAGTCATAGAGTCTTCATCATAGCTGTTGCCATCATCTTCTTATAATTTGATCATCGTCCCATACTATCTGTCATCACAAGTTTCTATAGTGCTAGCCCTTTTTCGTGCTGGATGTAGGCCTAGTCCTCTCCCATGTCTAGATCTACAGTGCCAGCCCTTTCTCATGCTGTATGTAGGCCTAGTCCTGCATGTAGGTATTCATCATCTCTTTGATCAAGCCATCAAGTAGGTACATTCCAAGACTTATTATATGCCTCTTGCAAAACCTACAAGATCTCCCAGGACTGATTATATGCCACTACAAAACCTGAAGGAGCATCTCATGATTGATTACATGCCTTTCAATACCTATGTACCCTACTATTACCTCATCATCTTCACATCATCTCATTGTTACACGGAGCATAGCCCAGATACACATAACACAACACTCACATTCATTGGCATGGTAGGACAAACCTACTACCATTCGGGAAAAGGCTTCCAGCACTTACATCCACTGGCATGGTAGGACACACCTACTACCATCCGGGAAAGGCTCCCAACACTTACATCCACCAGCATGGTAGGAAACACCTACTACCATCTGAGAAAGGCTCCCAACACTTACATCCACCGGCATGGTAGGACACACCTACTACCATCCAGGGAAAGGATCTGCACTTACATCCACTGGCACGGTAGGACACACCTACTACCATTGGGGGAAGGGCTCTACACTTACATCCACCAGCATGGTAGGACACACCTACTACCATCTGGGGAAAGGATTTGTAGTTACATCTGACCATGGGAGGCCCAACCTGCCACCATGTTGTAAAGGCTCATGTGTATTTGCGTCTTCCAGACTCATCACTTCCCTTTGGAGGGAAACTCGATCTGAAGAACACCAAGCTTCTCTCTGAAGTACTTGAACTTCATTGTGGCCATTTCTATCATAGAATCACATTAGGGTTTATTACGTCCAAGGATAACCTGCGAGCTTCACCAGGACTGATTACATCCGATGACAACCTACAGGATTGATTACTTCTGAGCAACCTATGAGCTTCACAATGATTTTATGCTAAGACAACTTGTCTCATTGGCTATGCTAGAACTCATCACTCCCTCTTTCGAGAGATATCAATCTGGATCACATACTGGAGCTTCACTGCTCCTCTCTGCATCATACAAAAATGCAATTCATATCAATCAAATCAAATAGCAGCTTTCAAAAGAAACATACTACCTCACAAATAGTCGAGCAAGTGGAAACATAATTTTCCTCGATTGTACTCAGCGCCATGCAGGACTTCATCCTGCCAAACCAGTAGCCCATACTGGATCTCAAACTAAAGAATCAACACAAGGTGCTCTTCTTCTCAGTGGCACTACTAATCCAAATCAACATAACCATGCAAGCTAGTCTTCTGATTCATATCATACTTGAGCCCATAATCAACTATACCCTTCAGGTACCTCATTGCATTCTTTGCAACCAGGTGAGCATGTCTTGGATCCGTTAGGAGCTGGCTTAGGTCACTCACAGCAAAGCAAGTGTCTGGTCTTGTATTCGTCAGACGTATCAATGAACAAATCATGTGACGATACATTGTGGCATCAACCGTCTCAAATGAAGCATCGCTCAATAGCTTCAGGTTCGATGCCATAGGTGAGGCCATAGCCTTGTAGTCCATCATCCCGAACCTCTTCAGGATCTCCACTACATACTTCCCTTGTCCAAGGATCTCCACTAAATACTTCCCTTGTCCAAGGAATATTCCATCCGTACTATGCCACACCTCCATGCCTAGAAAGTAGTGCATCATACCCAATTCCTTCATCTCGAACTCGGCAGTAAGTCTTCTTCTTACATCTTTAATGAGTTCCTCTTTTCCTGTTGGGAATAGGTCATCGACATATAACAAGAGCATAACTGGTATTCCACCTTCAATCTTGAAGTAAAGGTTGGAATCCGCTTTACTCTCAGTAAATTCTAGAGCCATCAGTAAGTTTTCCATCCTGTTGTACCATGTCGAACCTCAGGATATTCTGCAGTCACTCCCTCTGAAGTGGAGCATCATTCTCCCTCTACCTTTCGCACTCTATGTATTGAAAAATTCTGTAATGGAGTGACAAGTAGCTTCCTTTTCTACTAATATTCTATGTATTCATATAGGGAAGCTGGATACCAAGATCCTATATCTTAAAATTTTCTGAAAAGTTATTCTCACACCCATCTAGGAGCTTGTACAATTCCTACTTTAATTTGCACACATGAGTCTTCCTGTCATGTGTCTCAACTCCCAATGGCTGATCTACATATACTTGACTCTCCACTGGTGCAAATGTAGTCTATGCCTTCTCTCTGTGAGAATCCTCGTGCTATGAATCTTGCCTTGTATCCCATGATGTTGTCATCTACTGCATGTTGGATCTTGTAGATCCATATGGAAGATACTACAGACTTCCCTTTAGGTCTTGACACTGCTTCCTAGTCATCATTCTTCTTGAACTAGTACTCTTTGATCATAGTCTCCTTCCCTTTCTTTTTGTCTACTTCTTCATAGCTAGAAGGCTCTGCATCAATGATGTCGCTCAACAGTGTCACATAACTAGAGTGTGTTTGAGGCCTCTTTCTTTCTTTGGAAGTATCGTGATACTATTCTTCATATTGGATTATTTCTCATGCCCAAGGTGGTATTCATCTCTCGTGGTGGATCTACCATTCTCTTTATATTCTTTTGAAACTCTTTCTTTCACTATGGTGTCTTTGACCCGGGAAGATTCAGGTTCCTCTTCTGAACTATCATTACTTGTTCTTTGGAATAATATACAAGTCATGTTCATTTGCATGATTAGAAACATATCACAATTTCCAAAACATATTAATAGTGAAAAATATTTGTCACATAGCCATTCGACTATTTTATCCAATGCTACAACATTCATCCATATCATGTATACATACAATAACTTCTAGATGCATTTTATGCTAATGTTATTAAGAGTGTGTACTATTCCTAAAATGCCAGCAAAGAGGTTTCAATCTATCTAAGTAGTAATGGAATGTTGTACAACAGCATTGACTTCTTACCCATCATGTGCAATTTGGTAGTATAAATGCAAATACTCAAACATGCCTAACAAATCAACTGAATATAAACAAATGCATCACCAAACAATATCATGAAATGACAATTGAATACTTATCTTTATTTATTTCTTGGGTAGACTCCTTAAGCCTTCAGCTTCATCATCTTCTTCATTCATAACAACATCATTTCTTATCCAAATGCTAAGATGGATAAGAGGTTCTTCAAGAATTGAGTCCTTCATATTCNTTCAGTTTCTCCCATATTCTCTTCTCTTATTATGAGTCAATATTCTTCTTGTGTGCACTCTTCCCAGAATATGTTGAAGGTAATCTCTTCCTTCTGGCACATATTCCTTGAATGAATGAATCCCATGATCTTGGGAGGCCATTCAAGGTGGTTATAAAAATCTCTTATTTTTCTTTGATTGCTTCGTTATAGCATCGCACACTTCCTTTTGGTGTCTTCAAGGATGACACATGAGGGATGAGATGATATTTAATAGAAACTGCAATGATTCTCTTGGCTTTAGCCTTAGCCTCATCTCCCTCTGGCTCTTAGAAATTCCTTACTGAAATATTGATTCAAGTAAATTTATTCAAGGATCGCAGAGGTCCTATACTTCCATACTCGGAAGTTGTCAGCTTCACCAAGCTTGTCATCAAGCTAGTGTGATTAGTCATTTTGAAATGAGAACCTCAAATGTAAATAGTAAAAATTTAGATCTTATCGATTTGAGGTGTTCGTCCTAGTTCCGAAGCTGGTCGATCTAGGGTTTGTTAGAGAAACCCTAATTTTAAAAACTTGGACTTTCAAAATTCTTATTGGATAGAAATATGGGCCTCTTCAAGGAAAGATTTCCAGTGTACTCCTTTTTTGAAAATAGTGGAGGGAAGTTCCCAGAACAGGAAACCGTAGTTTTCCAATTTCTTATGCAGAAATGAATGATATTGATTCTTCTGTATACCCTAATTTTTGGATACGTAAATTCTGAAACTTCTCACTTTGATATCCTTATAAGTATTCTTTCCAACCGCACAGGTTAGCGTAGAAATAGATTCTCCAAGTGGGACTTATGCTGCGTTTACCAAGGTGACTCGTTTGGGGATTGTTCATCATAGAGAACTTGTATGGACTTCCACGTGTCACTATTTCACATGCTGAGTCTTAAAAACTTACCACAGAAACAAAAGTCCATTCCCTACATGGAACATCTTGATAAATTTCGTTTGGACCTTCCTAGTCCGAAATATAACAAATCTAGGTCACCTGTTTATGACTGTATTATGGAGGAGGTTGGAACCTTGATTTGGAGGAACCATATCTCCTAAAGTATAGTGAATTTGAGGCTAAAATTTTTACACAGTGTACAACACAAATTTCTATTTGTCCTGTAAAAGTTTCAGCGTCCGATCCTTCTCCAATATTGCGTTACAATGAAAGTTCTAGGATTACTAAATTCAGTCTTCTAGGGTTTTCAAGTATGAAACCCTATTTTTCATTAGCTACCATTGCATTTGTATTTCGGCTGCATAGTGAAAATTATCTGAATTAGAAACTGCTACCACCAACAGGTGCGACCTAGTGAGGCAAGTTAGCCTAGCCCTCCTTTCTTGATGATATGTGGAGAGAATTGTTGATGTAATTGTAACTTTAGAATGTATTCACTTGTATATCTTATGTATTGTACCCCGATGTTTATTCCAGGAAGTGTCTGTAATGTATTTGAGTCATGTCATGCCTTGATTTTCCTATCGGGAGATTCAATAATGTAAACAAGTCATGTCAAGTCATTGTGGGTAACCCTCCTTATTGTTCAAGGGTTAAAGTCCCTGTAGTTTTGGGGCCCTAGGGTTATTAGACTATCCTAGAGAACTCGGACCTAGGTGAGTTATTGTAAGTCGAGGCAATAGTCCCCACCGTTGTGTTAAGGATAACCCTCCTTGTTGGTCAGAGGGGAAAATTCCCCACAAGTTGTGGGGCACTAGGGTTATTAGACTCTCCTAGAGATGTCGGCTCCAGGAAGTAATTGTTAAGTGAGGCCGACATGTTGGAGTGGATATTAAGTGAATCAAAGAATATAAATAGAGAGTGAGCCTCTCTATTTATCACAAACACACTCACTCATTGGGGCGCATGAGTGAGAGAAGAAGTTGTTGGGACAAGAGAGAGAGAGAGACTACTGCTATCAGGAGATCATCTTTATGTTTTTGGGTTTTACTTTTGGTGTTGATTCTATCTTTGAAGAAGTTGTGGGGTTTTCTCCTTTATGGTTTCCCCAAGGAAAATATTTGTGTCTATTGTCTCTTGTGTTTGATTGCTGTGCTTGTTATTCTCTCAGTTGAAAATCCTAATATAATGCTAGCTTGAATGATTAAAATCTAACATGGTATCAAAGCTAACCTGAGAAGAAGACATTGTGCAGCTACAGAAGCTAGCGCTTCTTAATTTTTGGTTCTATCTCCATAATCCATCAGCAAACATATGCTAGGCTAACTCTCCATTGAAGGGCACATCTTTTTGTCGAAGCGGAATTCGATTCCGAGCATTTTCAGTTTTTGGTGTGGGAAATTAGGGCTTCTTACAGAAGAGGAATTTTTGAGTGAGCCCCGCATAGGATTTCTCTCCTCATAAAAATCAAATTTTAGAGACCCGGGTCGAGATTTTTGGTTGGGTATAACTCTGGGAAATTCAAACCCTAGTTTGACCCCAGGCCGAAAAAACCCTAAAATACTAAAACTGATAGGTTTTGGTACATTCATTATATATCAGGATTGGAGAAGGCTTAGGAGAGGAAACTTTCACAGGCCGAAGATGCAATCCTGATTTACACTGTGTCCAAATTTCATCCTCATATTCTCTATATTCTAGGAGATATGATCCCTCCAAATTAAGGTTCCAGCCTCTTCCAGGATTCATCCCTAAACATGACACTTGGGGAAAATTGCTATATCTCGGGCTACAAAGGTCCAAATGAAATTTCTGGAAATTTTTCAGATAGGGAATGGACTATGCTTTTGGTGGTACAATTTTCATACCCCAAATATTAACCAGTGACACGTGGAAGTCCGTACAACTTCGCTATGCTGAACAGTCCTGAAATAGGTCACCTTGGGAAAATGATCATAATTCCCAATTGGTGAAACCAATTCTGATGAAACCTATGGTGTTGGAACAGGAACAGGCGAGGATACCTTATTGCAAATTTTTAGACACATAGGAGTAGGAATTTCAGAGATACCACAAAAACAGTATCAGAAATGTTTGTAGAAGAAATTGGTAAACTAGGGCTTCCTGTTTCGGGAGCTTCCCTCCACTGTTTTCAGAAAATGAGTACATTGGATAGCTCACCTTGAAGAGGTCTATCTTTCTATCCAATCAGATCTGAAATATTCCAAGTTTTTAAAATTAGGGTTTCTCTGACAAACCCTAGATCAGCTAGCTTCAGAACCAGGATGGACACCTCAAATCGGTAAGATCTAATCTATTGCTATTTTCATTTGAGGTTCTCATTTCAAAGTGATCTATCACATCAGCTTGATGACAATCTTGGTGAAGTTGACAAATTCCAAGCATGGAAGTATATGATCTCTTTGAAGAAAATTAATTAGACGCCTACATAAGTAGAGAGGTTCCAGTTCCAGAGGGAGATGAGACTAAAAGCCTTACACAAGAAGAACTTGTTCAAGGTCAAGAAGATCATTGCTGATTCAATCACGGATCACCTTATACCATAAGTGTCTTCCCCATAGACACCGAAAAAGATGTTTGACTCCTTGACCAAGATATTTGAAGGGAAGAACATAAATCAAAAGATGAATTTGAGAAAATAGTTGTAGAATGTGAAGATCCAGAATGCAGAGACCATACAACTATACTTTACGAGGGTCTCTCAAATCAAAGAACAACTTGTAGCAGTAGAAGAAGAAGTGGAAAATGAATAAGTGGTGATAGCCACCTTGAATGGCCTCCCAGGATCATGGGATTCATTCATGCGAGGAATGTGTGACGGAAGGAAGTGATTACTTTCAGCAGACTCTAGGAAGAAGAAGAAGCTTGACTCATAATAAGAGAAGAGAAGATGGGAGCAACTAAAGATCAAGCTCTCACCATCCAAAGAAGATACCTCAAGCGATGAGGAATATGAAGGACTCAACTCTTGAAGAACCTGTTATCCATCTTATCATTTGGATAAGAAACGATGCTATTATGAATGAAGAAGATGATGAAGCTGAAGGCTCAAGAAGGAGTATACCCACGAAACAAATAAATATAAGTATTCAATTGTCATTTCATGATATTATTTTGTTATGCATTTGTTTATATTCAGTTGATGTATTATGCATGATAGAATGTTTGCATTAATGACAACATACTACTAATACGCATGTGATGGGTAAGTAGTTCATGGTGCTATACAACTCTCCATTGCTACTTATCTATAATGAAACCTCTTTGTTGACATATTGGATTAGTGCACAATCTCAATATTGTTTTGGTAGAGATGGAAGGGATCTAGAAAAGTTTCATGAGATATGGATGAATTTGTATTGGCTAAAATAGTTGCATGATCATATATTTATGCATAAGAATTTGCCATTATGAATATGCCGTATGAAATGTTTCTAACCATACAAATAATGCATTTGACTTGTAGGAAAGATCGCATAAAATCACCTACAAGCAAAGAAGGATGAGACTTGTTTCGAAGAACAAGTGATGACAGTTCAAGAGGAAGAATAATATGACGAATGCAGCGACATCATTGATGCAAAACCTTCCAGCTATGAAGAAGTAACCAAGAAGAAAGGGAAGACCAGTTCAAGAAGAATGATGTCTAGGATGCAGTATCGATACATGAAGGGAAGTTCGTAGTTCCATCATGCAGTAGATGGAAACATCGTGGGATACAAGGAAATATTCGTAGCATGAGGCTTCTCACAAAAAGAGTGCATAGAGTACGAAAGTCAGAGGGAGTATGATGCTTCACTTCAGAGGGAGTGACTACAGAAGATCCTGAGGTTCGACATGGTACGACAGAATGGATAGCTTACTGGTGACTCTAGGCTTTACTAAGAGTAAAGAGGATTCCAACCTTTTCCTCAAGGTTGAAGGTGGAAGACCAGTGATGCTCCTATTATATGTCGATGACTTGTTCCTGACAGAAGTTGCAAGAAGGAGACTTGCTGCCGAGTTCGAGATGAAGGACTTGGATATGATGCACTACTTTCTAGGGATGGAGGTGTGGTAGAATCTCCCTGGGACAAGGGAAGTATGCAGTAGACATCCTGAAGAGGTTTAGGATGATGGAATGCAAGGCCATGGCCACACCTATGGCATCGAACCTGAAGCTACTGAGTGTTGCTTCATCAGAGTTGGTTGATGCTACGATGTATCGTTAGATGATTGGGTCCTTGATGTACCTGACGAACATGAGACTAGATATTTTCTTTGCTGTGAACACCTTGAGCCAGTTCCTTACAGATCTGAGACATGTTCACTTGATTGCTACAAAGCATATTCTTAGGTACCTAAAGGGTACAGTTGATTATGGGATCAAGTATGAGGCGAATCAAAAGATTAACCTGGAAGGTTATGTTGATTCAGATTGGGCAGGCAGTGCCATCGATAGGAAGAGCATTTCAGGGTGTTGCTTTAGTATGGGATTAGGTGTGATCTCTTGGTTTAGCAGGAAGCAGTCTTGTGTGGCACTGAGTACAGTTGAAGCAGAGTATGTTGCAGCCTGTTCAACTAGTTGTGAGGCAGTATGGCTGAGGAAGCTAATATCTGATTTATTTGATCTCCAGTTGGATGCTACTTGTATATATTGCGACAACCAGAGTTGTGTGAAGTTGTCGGAGAACCCGGTGTTCCGTGACAAGTCAAAGCATATCGAGATCAAATATCACTATATCAAGGATATGGTGTAGAGAGGAGTAGTAAAGCTCCAGTATGTTGTGACGGACGAACATATAGCTGATGTGTTGATGAAGCCATTAGCTAGAGTGAAGTTTGAGTACTTTAGGGAGAAGCTTGGTGTTCTCGAGATCGAGGTTCCTTCCAAGGGGAAGTGATGAGTCCATGAGCCATTCTGACATGGTGAGAGGATTGGTTCCTTCCATGGTCAGATGTAAGGGTTGAGCTATTCTATCATGGTGCGAGGATTGGTTCCTTCCATCTCATATGTGAGTGCTGAGCCATTCTGATCTGACTATAGAATTGGTTCCTACATGATCAGATATAAGTGTTGAATGCCATTCTCTAAATGGAGGCACTTGGTCAGTTACCAGGAATACTCAGTCTGGGGCTGAGGGCCATTTTAATGTGATTGAGGGATTTGTTCCCACATGATCAGATATAAGTGTAGGGCCATTCTGATGTGATTGAGGGATGTGTTCCCACTTGGTCAGATATAAGGGATGATGCCATTCTCTGGGAGAATGGAGGCACCTGGTCAGTTACCAGGAATCCTCAACTTGGGTTTGAGAGCCCTTCTAGCATGGTTGCAGGATGTGTTCCCGCATGGCTAGATGTAAGTGCAGAGCCCTTCTAGCATGGTTGTAGGATGTGTTACTGCATGGATAGATGTAAGTGCAGAGCCCTTCTAGCATGGTTGCAGGATGTGTTCCTGCAAGGCTAGATGTAAGTGTAGATCCCTTCTATAATGGTTGCAGTATGTGTTCCTGCATGGCTAGATGTAAGTGCAGAGCCCTTTCGACATGTAGGTAGGATTGGTTCCTCGCATGGTCGAATGTAAGTGTTGGACCTTTCTGACATAGATGACTGGATTGGTTCCTCTCATGGTCAGATGTGAGTGCTGGGCCTTTCTGACATAGATGACTGGATTGGTTCATCTCATGGTCAGATATGAGTGTTGGGCGTGCCTTTTTGACATGGTGTTGGATGTGTTCCTCCCATGGTCAGATGTATGTGCTGGGCATGCCATTTTGACTTAGGGTCAGACATAAGTGCTGAAAAAGACCTACATGGAGGCTAGGCCTACAACCGGCATGAAAAAGGGCCGGCTCTGTAGAAATTCTTGTGACGAGAAGAATCAAGAGATAGCACCTGTGATGATGATCCAGCAGAGATGTTCTAGAACCAAAGATGATCCAGATCCAGTGATGAATATGACTTGAATATGAAGATGACGAGAACTTGATGACGATTCAGATGATACATAGAAGAATACTTGTGCTGATAAATTGTGTCGAGAGAATACCTTCCTAGTTAAGAGGGAGTGTTGATGTCATTGTAACTTCAGAATGTATTCACTTGTATATCTTATGTATTGTACCCCGATGTTTATTTTGGGAAGTGTCTGTAATGTATTTGAGTCATGTCATGCCCCAGTGTTCCTATTGGGAGATTCAATAATGTAAACAAGTCATGTCAAGTCATTGTGGGTAACCCTCCTTATTGTTCAAGGGTTAAAGTCCCCACAGTTGTGGGGCCCTAGGGTTATTATACTATCCTAGAGAAGTTGTCCCTAGGTGAGTTATTGTAAGTCGAGGCAATAGTCCACACCGTTGTGTTAAGGATAACCCTCCTTGTTGGCCGAAGGGGAAAAATCCCCACAAGTTGTGGGGCACTAGGGTTATTAGACTCTCCTAGAGATGTCGGCTCCAGTAAGTAATTATTAAGTGAGGCCGACATTTTGGAGTGGACATTAAGTGAATGAAATAATATAAATAGAGAGTGAGCCTCTCTATTGATCACACACACACTCACTCACTAGGGCACACGAGTGAGAGAAGAAGTTGTCGGGATAAGAGAGAGAGAGACTATTGCTGTCAGGAGATCATCTTTATGTTTTCGGGTTTTACTTTTGGTGTTGATTCTATCACTGAGGAAATTGCGGGGTTTTCTCCTTTCTGGTTTCCATGAGGAAAATATTTGTTTCTATTGTCTCTTGTGTTTGATTGTTGTTCTTGTTATTCTCTTAGTTGAAGATCCTAATATAATGCTAGCTTGAATGATAAAAATATAACAAGAACAACTTCAACTAGGAAGCCCTAGTTCCCGCAGCTGCACAATGCCTTCTTTTAGAGAGGCTTTGATTGGCATGTTATATTTTATTAAGATCTGATTAGATTATATAGGATCTTTATCTAAAAGAATAACAAGTACAACAAAATTCATAAAATGTAAAATATGCACAAGACACAAATATTTTCATCAGGGAAACCATAAAGGAGAAAACCCCACAAACTTCTTCTGAATAGTAAGATGAATAAAAGCAGTAATAAGAAATGTTCAAAAGCTATATTTCTCTCCTCCTATGAATGTCTCTCTCTCGCCAATGCCTTAGAGAGTGTGTGAGGTGTGTATAAATGAGGGAGAGTGCCTCCCTATTTATACCCTTTCAATTCATTGACCAAATATAAGACTCAAGCCTACATGTCATCTCACATGGGTTCCACTTCTCTTAGAGAGGCCACAATTACATATTACATGATGTTACACTGGGGACTATTGCCCCAACTTACAATGGAGGTTGTACCTCAAGGTCTAGACACAATTTATACATCCCGTAAAGGGGAAACACACATATCCAATGGGGGTACAACAACATACAATGATAATATACATCAGAATATATTTCAAAGTTACAAATGCATAAAAAAGTGGCACTATAATGAGCTGGGTGGTTGAGCTCAGCTATGAGCCTTTCAAATATTCACACGCCATATTAAAGTGGCATGATGAAAACATGGATGATCATGTGGGATCCTAATCCAATTCCCTCATGTGTAGCTTCCATCTATGCCGCCCCTTTTCATTGTGACCTCCTGATATGATTGACCGAAGTGACCTTCGACCTCACCTGTAAGCAGCCTTAGGACTTCTCATGATGCGTGGCTTTGACATTAGGCATCTCATTGATTCCTCCTCGTGCTAACATGGTACCCTTTGGTTTTCAATGATCCCTGCCTTGTTGTCGTACGACATGGAAAGGGCATACCTACCCTCTATTGCTAACTTGTCTTAGAGCTCATCCTTAATGCACGTGTCTGGTCACAAGGATAGGATTATGGGATGTGACCTGCATCGTCGATACTACCTGCATTGAACTCCATTTCACAGTCCTTTCCCTCCTTATCTCACTTGGCGTCTTCAGACAGTGAAACAGACTCTGGCCATAGATCTCCTCTATGCTATATCTCGACCGTTCAGCCATGTGGCCCCTACCCCGCTTCGCGATCCTCCCTCTGGTTAACCTTTATGAATGTCCTTATTGCGAAACAGATCAGGAATGTCAATTGATTAACCCACCATATCTCTATCATCGAGGGTGTGAGGCATTACGCGATTTTGCATCACCCCATTCCCTTATCCATCGTGCATCTTTCAGCTGCGAAGTCATCTAGGATTGTTGATCAGGTCCTGGTGATATCGTTGTCATTCAAAATCACAAGGCCTTTCATCACTTCGCAGTCTCACCCCGGCTCATCCATTGAACGATTTTGGGTAGCGAAATCGCATCCCTATCATAGATCTGGTTTGCTCAAAATTGAGGCTGTTGAAAAATAGAGTGACCTACGGATTTTGTGTGCCTTCATGGTTTATCTATTTGGTACCTTTTTCTGTGCAAAACCATTCGTAACTATTGATTTACTCTGCCAACTCATCCGACGATCGATTTTTCTCATCGTTTACTCTTGCGCTGCCCATATCAAATTTACACACCATGGGATAACCTAGTTCCTCACTCGGTCTTGGGATAAGCTTCTTCGGCGACCTCTAAATCATCAGACATAGAGAGTTTTTACCTATACCCCCTTCTATAAGGAAACTATTGCAAGCGCCTATCCAAAATTTAGCACAAGTGCTAACAAAGACTCCAACTCAGGGATGCTATCCTCCCTGTGAGGTAGCAAAGAACCTGCATAGATCATGTGCCTAATCCATTTGGCGGTCTTGTGATTATTTCCTTGAAACTTCCCAACATGATCTAAAAACAAAAACCAAATAGATAATAAAAATAAAATGAAATAATTGCTCCAAGGAACTTCTCTTCATGTCGAGCTTATTTGTTCCTACCTACCCTACCTACTAAGCATTATTTCCCAATCATATTATCTCCAACTTCCAGTGAATCCAATCAGGTAAGTGATTACATACGCGAACTCTTTCCTCCTTCTTGACCAAAAATAGTATTGAATGACCAAATGGTGTGGGATCATGATAAGGGACTTGCTTTCCCTCACAAAGCCATAACAAACCATTCACACTCTATAGCTTCTCCCCATATCTAGTCGCTAGGTCATGATAGCCCTTTGAAAATTTCGCTATACACCTGTCATGACAAAACCATTCCACACATTTAGTCACTGGATCATAAAATCCATGATTGTCTTCAACTTCTTATGGCATTCGCTGGCTCCATGATCGTTACTCCAACTAAAAATCCCCCTACATACTGTCGAGATGTTCTTCAAAATACTCATGCAAAGGAAGCTCCTGACCACCCACACTTAAGAACTCAGTCGCCTCATCCCAACTACTAGAATCCAAATCCTTCTCTCCCTTATGCACTTCCCCGGGGATATCTTCTATGGGATCAAGTGAAATGCACTTCTCCTGATATAAATATCATGTACTGGAAGAGTAGGAAGATATATCCCATTCGGGGCCTTCATCCTCTGAGTAGTCATCCTCATACTTATAATACTATGGAGGCATGAAAACTTCCTCAAAATCCTCACAGACAGGGCTTGCAATGGGCCGACAACTTCCTTCCCCGAATAAATTATCATATTCCTCATGTGTGGCCCTGGGATGCTCCTATGTGTGCTCATAAAGGATAAAGATAGTATGCATTGTGGATTCACCTTGTTTCCCCCCTTCACCCTCCATCCTAAAAAATTCCATGACATCATTCCTCACCCTCATTTTCTGTGCTTGATTAGAGACCTTTAATCTTTGTTTCAGAAAATCAAATGAGGAAAAGCATAAAGGTAGGAATTTACCTTCCTCCTACTAAATGTATTCTTCATGGAAGACAATATGGGGAGACAGAGGAGACTTTAGTTTTTTTTCCTCTTCCTTTTCCACCATTAGAGGAGGCATCCTATGTTCCTGCAAATATTCAGGTGTTGTTTGGGCTTTCTCAACACCCAAAGGTCCTCCAAATTCCTGATTTCTTATGGGAGAGGGGTTGTGCTCCATCATGAATTTCTCCATCCACCTCTCCATGGCCTCCATCATCTTATTTAACCTGGCCTTTGGTGTTCTAGAGGGAGAAAGCTGGGTGATTTCTTTGTTATTTATTCTTTCTTCTTCTTCTATCTCCTTCTCCCTAGCAGCAGTCAGGTTCATTTCTACCTCTATGGAATCGTTTATCATGTCTACTAGAGAAACTGACCTTCTTTTTCTTAGCCATAAGGTGAATTCGCTATCAAAAGCTTCAGCATACTGGAGTTGGGAAGCACCAGGGGGAGGTTTGAACTTAGATTATATAGCGTTATATATTTTCATGAATATGTTAGAGAATTCCTGGACAGACTCACTCTCTTCCCTCCTCATGGAATAGAATTGGGACAAGCACCTCGTGGGGTCTTTCTTTTCTACCCATTTTTCCTTGAAGGAATCTTCAAAATCTTGATAGTTTAGAATGGACATGTTTGGAAGGCTAGTGAACCATCTTCTGGCCTCTCCAGCAAGGATTTGGGTGAACAGTATGACCTTAATGTCATTGTGGTCTACTTCTTTTAGGTCAATCCAGTCAGTAAACCATCCCAAATGCTCCTTAGTAGAATACCCCTTCTTACCAGTAAATTGTTTAAGGATTTGGGCGTACCCCTGGGGAAGGTCATGGGGGGCTGCAGGGAGAAAAATGGGGGAAAACGTTTAGCCTTCATTGGGGATTTAGTAGGGATTTCAGGAGGGACTACACAACTGAATGATGAAGGCTCTTGGAGCTTTGAAGTGGTGAAGGGAAAGGTCGTAGTGGCAGACGGTCCTTTGACCATAGGATTTGATCCAGGTCATTTAGGGGAAGGCAGAGGGCATTCCATATCAGATGGGGATTGGAGACCCATGTCTGGGGGCTCAGAAAAGGGTGCAAGGTAGGTAGTAACATCACGATTCTTATAGGGATGGTCATTTTCGTTTTGAGGATTAGATGCAGGGTTCAGATCGAACCGTATGTACAGGCCAAAGGGGATTTCTCGATCCTTGAAGAAGGATATACATGGGTGGACCTAGGGTATTGTCCTGAGCATGACAAATATTGGAAAACTATTTTGGCCAGCCTAGGGAAATATATGAAAATATCTACCAGGAAGGCCAAGATTTCTTGGAGAAATACAGCTGAGTACCTCATTCTTCACCATGCCCTTCCAGGTTTCACTATATTGGGCTCATTGTCCCCAATGGATTCGCCATGGAACCTCTGAAAATATTTGCAGCTTCTGGGTGATCGGTATTCCCAGTGGAGTCACCTTCCAAAGGCTTTGAGTGGAGTCATAAGAGCATATAAAACCAATATGTGTCTAGGACCGGCTGCTCAACCAGGTCGTAGAACTAAGCAATGTCATTTTTCTCGAGGAGATAGTGGCAACTAGGATCCTCGGAAAAGGTGCCAAGATGTTAGCACCCTGTAATTTCCCTATGGTTGTGGTAGGAAGTCACAGGGGTAACCATTTCAACCAAAATTTGTACTATATTCTAGATAATACAGTTAGAAGGGCTCTCTCTTGTCACAGTAGCATTCACATCTACATATGGCTTTAAACAAGCATGCAGAAGGCTAGATTCCTGCTGGTAACAAAGTGGTTTGTAAATTAAAAGATTGAAAGACAGACAAATAATAAAACCATTGGGCGATGGAGTCACAGTCTAAAAATTTTAAGGACATTACAGTAGATGATGAAAAATGGATTTCTCTTATGTATTATGAGGAAAAGTAAGTGCAACATTCAGTTAAATATCTTTAATTGGTGGTAGGAAAAAGGAGAAAATCCCAGCACGACAAGGGGAACCTATCGATGGATTAATCCCTTGCAACACCTTTAGTAGAATGACATAATGAGGGAAATTTCATATATGGAACACCTAACTTTGGATGGATTCCATAACAATCATAAAAATTACATAATGAATGCTACATCTAATGGGAAGAGTGCCTAATGAAATGAATTCTTCTCGTACAACTAGAAAGCATTTTTGCATAAAATAACACATATGAAAATGGCATAACAGAGAACACAAACTAAATATATACACCATGATGAATCTCATAACTGCAGAGAAGAATTTTCATTACTACTCCCAAAATTTTTTGCAGAGCTACAATACCGGCACTGAGGCCTAAAAAAAATGAAGTCCAATCCAACCCCTATCCTCCGCTGAGGAGGTTCTATTTATAATGTAAATTACCCCAGGATATGTCCTAAAACAGGGTATCAAAATTAGTTACAAAATGGGGATCTGAATCCTGAATCATTATAATGAATCCTAACTAACTGCCCAAGGTGGAAGATTCACCATGATTTACTACCAAAATAGGAAATAAGAAGTAACGGGCATGCTGGATCGGAATGATGTTATGCTGATTGAATGCAGACTCTATTTCTTTGACAATGATGTTTCAACACTAACGTTTTTATTCCTTTCGTGCGTGCCCCCCTCTTTTGCAGTATCGGATGATTTTGGCTCCATAACCTCTCATGATTCTAGCCCTTATGCCTTCTCTCTATTTCAGAAACATGTTCTCCCGATATTTACCACTAGAGGGAAGGTTTATGTTACTTGTGTTTGGCCCTCTGTCTAGTATATCTGCCCCCTGGTGACGTTGTTATTTGTGTAGACCTGAAGAAGACAACCCTATCTTTCGATCGTACTAATTCCTTAATGAGATTGTCATTCTTTTCGGCTTCTTCTACCAGGACCAGATCCTTCCTACAAGGCATGCCAGTGCAACACTTCCTAAGTCTCATCATCATCCTAGATGAAGTTGCAAATATGAGTCCAAGACAACGATGATGGATTCCTTCACTCATTTCTCCCTATGTCCGAACATTCGTTCAAACCGTCCACCCTTAGCAATGGATACTCTGTATCACGACAACAGAGTCCATTGCCTTGTCTGGAGGTTTCGGTGGAATGCTTTTAGGATCGGGAACTCCAGGAATTTCTCTCACAGTGGTGTTGCAATTTATAAAGAAAGCATGGTCTTTACCAGCATTAGAAAACTTATCTAGTGCAGTGAACATCTTTACCTTGATGGTTGGAGTTGTTAACGCGTGAAGGCCCAACAAGGGTTGGGTTTCCAGGAGGCACCTATCGACCAATAAAGCACATTAGATAAAGGATATCCCAAGCACAAAATCCATAACAGGTCCTACATCGGGACCCCCAGGATCCTCAGTAGAGAAATCATGTCCATCCCACTCGTCAACAACATCCATTTTCTCTGTATCTTAGAACGAGCCAGATGGTGGCATTATAACGAGTTGGGCAGTTGAGCTCAGCTATGATCCTATCAAATATTCATACACCATCTTCAAGTGGCATGATGATAACACGGATGATCACATGGGATCCTAATCCAATTCCCTCATGTGAAGATTCCAGCTACGTCGCCCCTTTTCATTGTGACCTCTCGATATTATTGGTCGAAGTGAGCTTTGGTCTCACCCATAAGCAGCTTTAGGACTTCTCATGATGCATGGATTTTATATTAGGCATCTCATTGATTCCTCCTCATGCTAACATGGTACCCTTTGGTTTTAGTGACCCCTGTCTCATTGTCATACGGAGTGGAAAGGCCATACCTACCCTCTACTTCCAACTTGTCTCGTAGCTCATCCTTAATGCACGTGTCTAGTTGCAAGGCTAGGATTTCGGGAGGTGACCTGCATCGTCGATACTCCCTGCCTTGACCTCCATCAAAATAGACTCTATGGCCATAGATCTCGACCGTTCATCCATGTGGCCCCTATCCCGCTTCACAGTCCGCCCTCTGGTTAACCTTCATGCATGTCCCTATTGCAAAATAGATAAGGGCCATCTATTGATTAACCCACCATATCTCTGCCATCGTGGGTGTGGGGCGTTACACGATTTCGCATCACCCCATTCCATTAACTGTCGTGCATCTTCCAATTGCGAAGTTGTCCAGGGCCGTTGATCGGATCCTGGTCAGATCATTGTCGTTCACAACCGCAGGGCCTTTCATCACTTCGCAGCCCCACCCTGTCTCATCCATCGGGCAAGTTTGGGTAGAAAAATTGCATCCCTATTGCAGATCTGGTCTGCTCAAAATTGAGGCCGTTGAAAAATAGAGTGACCTACGGATTTCGCGTGTCTTCATGGTTTATCTGTACGGTACCTTCTGTTGTGCAAAACCATTTTTAACCATGGATATGCGCTACCAACTCATCCGACGGATTATTTTTCTTGTCGTTTACTCCTGCAATGCCCATATCAAATTTACGCACCATGGGATAACCTAGTTCCTCACTCGGGCTTGGGATAAGCTTCTTTAGCGACCTCAAAATCATCAGAAACTGAGATTTTTTACCTTTACCCCCTTCTGCAAGGAAATTGCTATAGGAACCTATCCAAAATTTAGCATAAGTGCTAACACAACACATACCAAATTACTAGTGATAATGAAAGAATCCCCAAGAATGACTAAGTACATCCTAGTTCAATAAAAATATATTTACCATGATGTTGTTGATATGTTTAGATGGATACTGACCCCACCATCTAGGGATGAGAAAGGACCATATCAATAGCATAAAAGGGATGACATGACGAGAAATGGAGGAGAAATAAGTACTAACAAGGTAATATATTCTATTTCTTTAAGGTTTTCCCTACTAAAATACATCTTGGAAGATGAAATTGCTCCCTATAAGTTACACAAAATTCTTTGTGAAATACATGGTGTTGCAGAAGTTGATGAATAAAAATTTTCCTCGCTACCTTAGAGAATCGTCTAGCTTGTACAAAGGCGAAGAAGGAAAAGGATTGGTTGATAATTTTGGCCAGATGTGCAAGTTCATGGTTATGATATTAACACCATAATGCTTGATTTGGTGTTTGATGTGATTATCCTCCCAAAAAAATCCAGGGAAGCAATGGGTTATTCTTCCTTTGTCTACACCCCTATCTAGTTGAGAATGACGAACCAATACCGCATATTCCCAATTGGATGGATGGAGAATGTTGAAGTTGATAAAGTAGGTGTTAAAACCTTCACTAATTTTCAAGTGATTGAGATTATGGGTGGAATTGATCCTTATACAGTGTTGCTGGGAATATACCAGGCCTATGAAAATTATGGGGTTTGTTAGCACCATTTTTGGGCTACTGAGTTGGAAGGGGTTAGATTAGTGAAAATGAAAAGGCCCAGGTCTAAACTCGTGTATCATATGACCTAGAGGTGTGCAGAATGGGTTTTTAATATCTTGAGGGATTTATTCTTAGCTTTGAAATGAAAAATCCTAAAAAATTCGTAAGCACGACCTTGCAAGTAAGCTAAGTATGAAAAATTCACTTCAAAGTTATGTCATGGAAAAAATCAATTCTGTAGATCTGCAGCGGGAAAGATCGAGGACTATAGGTAAATCCACAAAGGTAAGTTGCACAGTTTAAATAATTTTCATTGCTTGCGAAATGGTGTTAACTTGCAAATGAAATTAGCCGCCAGATTAACAGGTGGAGAAACATCTATGTCCATCAAAAGTTCCGTTGGTTGAACATGCAATGAGGAAAAAAATTATCACATCACCAAAATTAGGTAGGTCCCTGATTTTTCAACGGTGCAGATATGCAAGCAAAAGAGATCTACGGTGGGTATTAATTCCACTACAAGAACATGCACGAACAAATGAACTTTTGAGATTTGTAGAATTTGGTAGGCCCAACAATATTGAACAACTAAGATTTAAGGAGTTTTATGATATATGATTCTAATGAATTCCGCTGTGTGAACAGGAACGGAGTAAGTTATGTTGGAAATCTATGGAATTGGATAGGGGCCTCATGTTTTGACGGCTCAGATCAAAGGCAGAGCCAAATCTAGAGACAATAATAATTCCGTAATTGAAAAGTGTATGGATGAATGAAGTGTTCAAGATCAGCGGAATGTGGTAAGGACCACACCATTTAACGATCCAGATGAAGGTATAATCTAGATCAATGGTTAATACTTATTCCACTGGTTAAAGAACAAAGGAAGAAGAAACTTGCTAATATTACGGAATGAAGTTAAAGGGCATATGAAATGGAGGGTGTGGATTTGATTTGAAATAGATCTATGGCTTGAAAACATTCCGCTAGTTAAACATGCACACTCAAATTTTAAGGGAAAATCAAAGGAAATGGGTAGGCATGAACATAATTGACGATGAAGATCAATTAGGGGATATACATATGGTTATAATTCAATCCACAGGTATAAGTTCCAATGAGAATAAGAAAGGAAGCATAACAGAGAATGAAGATGGGTGGTTCAAACAAGGTAAAAGATCAATGGCTTAGGATGAATGGAACAGAATGGATGGATGAGAGATATTTCCACTAAACAAGATGCAGGATATATAGGGAATAAAAAATAATATAAAGTACATGCATGTGGATTTAGGTCATTTTTTTATTCTGTGCATTGTAAAGAGAAAGTCTTGGACTGTGTGGAAGCGTCTAGCTCAGACTGAATCCTTGGACCACTTTTCAACAGACTAGGTAGGATACTTATCCTCATTGAGAAGGTATTTAAGATGGATGGGGTAGAAGAGGTAGAGGCTTTGAACATGGAGTATCAAAAGATTGAAAATTTTTTTGAGGATAAGGAATCGAAAATATTTGACAGAATTTTGCTAAATGGTCCAATAGATGCTGCCAAAAATAAATTAAAACTCCTTAAAGACCAAGGGACAGAGGTCCATGGTGTTTTCAGTTCATACTTTCATTATTTTTCTACAAACAAAACCCTAAACTGTCTTGAGTTTGTTGACTTGTGTTCTAGTACTTACTCCTCTTTTGAGAGGGTAATTATGGATGCTACCAAATCTAAAATCCTATGTCTAGTCAATCCTTTGGTTATCAGAAAAAAATTCCCTCTTCCTGTTGAGTTTACTCAAGAGTCTAAAGAATTTAATCAAGAAAGCATTGTTCAGTATTTTAGAAAGTCTATCATTGAGGGAAAATATTCTTTCTTCAAGAGCTATTTCAAACCTAATATCCAACTACAAAACCAGCCCTTCCCTGTTGATTCTAACCTATTTAATGAAGAAACCCATTGTGTCATAACCCTCGTAAGCCAATTTTTAGGGTTAGATACAAATAAGTATGTTAGAGACCCTTTAATGAGTCTATTGTTTACCCTTAGCAATGGTCAAATTGAGTCCGAATAGTCAGGTCATTCATTCCAGTCATCATGCCTTAAATTTCATGAATTCCTAGCTAAAAATATTCATTCTTAGCTAGTGGATTTCCACAAAACAAGATGCTTCAGGTTCTAGTCTTATCTGCTTAAGGTGTTCCTGTCATTCAATGAAGAAAACTTGCAAATCCCTGAAAAGGTACTTATAGAAGAAATGGATTGGGATTACAACAAATTCATGAATTTCCTTATGTCAGAGGTTTACAATGCATTCTTTAAGAAGAAATTTCCTAAGGTGTTACCATAGATGAAGGAAATGTTACAGTTCCTGTTTGAGCAAGGTACAATGATAAGATTGTATGGGTTTGTTCATCAACCTTATATGTTACAGGCATTTTTTATTGTTAGAGTGTTTTCTTTGTTGCTAATCAGGAAGAAGTTGATATTTGAGAATGAGCATTTTCTTAATTTTAATAATTCTTCAAAGATCAATTTCCCATGGGTTGTAGGCCCGTTCATCATTAAGAACAAGTCTGCAGTAGCAATGATAGAAATATTGTTGATAGAAATGGGGTTTCAAACAGAGAATACTATAAACTATGATCCCCATCATATTATTTCTATCAGGAGGAAAGTAAATAAGGCTAATCCATTTGAACATTTTGAGTTTGTAGGTCTATATGAGACTGCAACCTAGTTGGAATACCCCCATGAGACTCAATGGATGTCAATATGCAAGAATATTCCACTTCATCGGTAAAGGAATTCAACTCAATACAACGTGACACTTCAATCTTAGTTCCAGCAGTAGAAAAGATCAAACCAATAGCCAACTACTCTGAGAAAACCAACAAAAGATACTTGTTTGATGCCATGGACACGGAGGAGGAGGATACATCAAGAACGCATAAGAATAAAAAGGTTGAACAAACATGACATCTTGTGCAGGTGACAAATGGAAAAGATAAGAAGAAAAAGTAGGTAAAAGTGAAGAGACCTGCATTCGAGATCAAAGAATATGCATTTGCAGAAACACCCACTGAATCCACCTCACAATTCAAAACTAGGTCTGAATTATTTGATAAATATAAATATGATAGGGAGGTGGATTCATATGAAGCCTTGAAATTGTATGCAGAGGTCGGTAATATCTCTAATAAGTATGTATCCCTAGTATGTGTCAAGGATCATTCTCAAAATACTTTGAATTTGGAAATAGCAACAAAGAATAAGGTTGCTAAAATGAAAATAAGCCTAGAGAATATCCCCATTCCTGATATGATTCACTTGCATAAAAAAATAGGGGATATTATATATACTGGCCTGCTAAAGGATACATTCAAAGTATCAAGATTGTAGTCTATTAAGAGAAATATTGAATATCATCTCAGCCAGGAGAAAGTGGAGAACAAGGCCCACCAAACACAAATAAAAAAACTACAAACAGATTTATTGTAAGCAGATTGTCAAGCAGATAAAGGGTTTTCCACACAGAAATTATTCAAAGAAAAAGAGAGCACCATTCTATTACTGAAAAAGAAGCTAAAGATCCCAGCAAGAATGACAGATTAATGAAGAAGGTTATATGGAAGTTGTCAGTACAAGGAGCTAAGCATATAATTTGGGATACACTCATATCAGAAGACACCAAATTGAGGGCCTACCTGGACTATATTTTGGATAAAAAGATGCTGATAAATTCAGCCAAACAAAGTGTGATAGCTATGAAGGAAAGACTGAATAAAAATACCATAGAGATAGGAAATAACGCCATTGATTTTGTAAATGGATTGATAGAACATGAGCTGAAAGAAGCCAATATTAAAGACAAAATATCCATTAAAACTTGGGAAAGAAAGGTTGTCAATAAACACCATCAGTTAGACACAGTTGAGACAAAAATTGGGATCATGGCACACCAGGTGAAAATGTTTTTGGATATATTTCAGCCCTTGTTCAAAAATGGGATACCTTTATTTTGGGAAGAGAAAGGTAGCATGTTGACACAAAAAGAGTTTCAGGACAAGTTGATTGAATGTAGATCATACCACAACAAATTTGCAGACATGCAACAATCATTGTCAGGGAAAACCATTGTGGACAATCTGGCAGATGACTTTGAGATGATATATGCTTTTAGGAACACGTATGCATGTTTTCTAGATTATTTATATAGGGACCACGTAGATCTACGTGTGCTATCAATAGAAACGTCCACCTTGGACTTACCATCTGCAGACCAATGGAAATCAATAGAGAAATATGGAAGAGACAAATATATATTGCATGCTTGAAGATGTTTGAATATCGTGGAGGATTCATTCTTTAAGAATTAGTTATCTAGGAATTTAGTTTGATTTTCAAAAATAGTTAGTAGTTAATAAGTGCAGATGACACATGTAAAGGAGGTTATGCCTATTTTTAGCAGTTTGTTATTTCAACTCATGGAGCAATTTGTATACGAACTAGTTACTACAATGAAAAAAGGGTTGGAACCCATGAGAACTGAGCTTTGTAATTTGAGATTTATATTTAATAAAATCATAGAGCCGAAGTTGTCATTTTTGAAAAGATTCACGTGTTGTTTATGTTACAATCTATTTTTTTCGTTTCTCATGTGAATGTTTTTCTTGTGATTACTTCCATAATGTTTTCTTTTCATTTCTGAAATAAGTGTTTGATTGTACATAATTCATACATATATGCTCTTTCTATGGATTTCAGGTATTCACAAAACTTATTCCACTAAAGTTAGCATTGGATTCATCCTTGTTAGATGCCCGTGTTGATGGATTGTTCCTTTTTCTTCCATTTCACCAGACTAAAGCATTTTGACTGTGACTAAATTGCTACCTTGCCTTTGTTAGAAATTTCATGCAAACAACACTGTGATTCATATCTATTTATTTTGACTCCATTTCCCAATGTGTACTTACTTTGTTTCAACGAACACAACAATCTGAATTTTACTTTTATTCTTATATCTGGCCCTATCAAACATTCATTAAGAGATTGCTCTCTGGAGAGAAAGAAGCCAACTTTATTTCCTAAAGCTTGGTTTTGTGTTTACCTTGAGATTACTGTTTTACAACTTGAGGTCATTTTGAGTGCTAACATATTGTCGCCGTTACTGAGTACCGAGATTTCAAATCTACCCTAGGAGGAACGACAAAGATTTCAAGATTCCAAGAAAGATAGGATTTTTGTGGGCAAACAGAAATTTATGAATTTAAAGAAGGTTGTACTTTTTCCCTGGAGACTCCACATTCATTTTGAAGAATATTTTAGAAGAAATCATGGCTTCTAGGAGGGCATACACACAAGGTAATCCTAATTTTGAAATTTAACAAAGTGTGGAAAAGCCAAAAAGTTTGTTTAGACGTAGGAGTGGAAAAGAAAAAACTAGAACTTCTCAAACCGAAAGGTCTTTATTTAAAGAAGAGTTATATAGTTTTCAATATTTGAATTTGGGAGTAAATGTTGGAAATCATTTTTTAAGATCTAAATACGATTCAGACTCAAAACAAATATATTTGAGTCATACCTATTAGATTCCCTGTGGCACAATTTGCAAAACACTGTAAAAGTTGAAGAAAGTAGCTCTCTTTTTCAAACTTACCAGCCTCATATTAACAGCCTTGTTCAAAGTCCTCCTCAAAGCCCTCATGTAGTGAAAAATCCACCTGTTGTACCAAATCCACCTAGACTAATGGCATCCAGGTTTCGACCTTTGGCTTTTCCTGATGTTTTAAATGATCTCCCTCAGAATTATTCACGGAGAATTTCTTTATATGAGGGGAGGGAAATTTTACAACAAGACAACATATGGATAGATTTGAGTATTTTATTGACTTGGAGGAAGTAGATCATGATGATGCAGAAATGAGGTTGTTTGCACGGAGTTTGTCTAGAGAGGGAAAAAGGTGGTTTAAGGACTTACCAGCAAGATCCACCCCCACTTTTGAAGCTTTTTAAACATTGTTTTTGGATAGGTGGGAGGAAAACAACAACCCTTTACAAATACTGTCTCAATATAACAATTTAAAGAAAGGGAAATTTGAATCTATACATGAGCTTTCCAGTAGATTCATAAGGGTATACAATTCCTTTCATGTTGATATTAAACCCTTGGTAGGTGCTTCTAAACTTCACTATGCAGATGCCTTTGAAAGTGATTTTGCATTGTTTTTAAGAGAAAGGAAATCTGCAAGTTTTCCTGCTATCTTTAAAGATGCTTTAGAAGTGAAGGAAAACTTGATGGCCTCAGGGAAAATGAAAAATAGAGTGGAGGAAAATAGGAGAAGATAAGAAAATCAACCATCCACCTCTTCCCCTTCTTCTGCAAATGATGTCAAATTTGAGATGACGATGAATATTATGGAGATATTGATGGACAGGTTGGCTCTGTACAATAGAACACCTAGTAGAGAGCAACCTGAAAATCAGATAAGAAATCCAAATTTTAGAATACCCCCTCCCCCTCAAAGAAATCAAAGAAATCCTGAAGATCAACAAATAAGACCACCATTCCCAGAAAATTTGGTTGATGACGAGGGAGAAGAAGATCCAATGAAATACTAGATTCATCACTTTGATGATACTGATGTTGAAATATACCTTATTGAAGAGGAGCATAATATTTTTTCTCAATATGATGACAGTAACAATTATGAGGTAGATTCAGAACAATGTCAAAGAGGGTACCAAAACGCCATTGATGATTTTCATAAGAAGTTGAAATTGAGAAGTCGCTATGTAATAATAAATAAAGGAAGGACCAATCAAAATCATCCTTCTAATAGTCAACAAAATTCAGAAAAACAAAAACAAAAAGATGCCATTGTACAAAAGAATTTAGAAAATAAAGAACAAAAGTCAAAAGAAAATAAACAGCCAGTGCCAATTGATGTAGAAATACCAATTTCATCCTTCAATCTGCTGTTTGAATAGTCAAAGATTAATATTTCTATTCCCTTTAATGAATTATTGAGGAACAATGAATACAGGGAGAAAATTACAAAAATGGTCAATAATCAGGGTGATGATCAGCTAGATATTTTGGAAGTCACATATGACTTTCCCACTATTGTCCTTGGGCCTAAAATTGAAGAAATAGATGATGAGGAGGTTCCTCCTTTTTATCCTAGTATTAATGAACATGATATGATATTACACAATGCCATGTTAAATTCATGTGCATATCATAATCTAATGCCAAGCATGGTAGTAGAAAGTATGGGATTGGAGATTACTAGGTATTACAAAGACCTGTATTCTTTTGATTCTAGGAAAGTAAGATGTCTGGGATTGATAAAATATATGGTGGTAACCTTTGCACAAATTCCATCCAAAAGCATTGTTATGGATGTTGTAGCAGTTTATATTCCTCCCAAGTTGGGCATGCTGTTGTTAAGATCCCGGGCATGAAAGTTGAAGGGAACCTTACAAATGGATATGGCATATGTCACCATTCCTTTATTTGGAGGAAACATAAGATTATATAGAGAGAAGAGGTTAGCTTATGTGGTCAACATTTGAGATAAGCCTGAAAATAATCATATTTATGTTGTTGATACTGATGTAGGATTGTTATCACGAATTCTCAATTAGTGCAGACACTGCTTGTTCCTTTGCAATGTAAATCACAACTATAGAACAAAAATACACAACAACATATCCTTTCCTTGAATAATCAAATCAACTAACATGAAAGACAATATACCTCAATATTGGATCTTCTTGTCCTCTCTCCAAAAGTCCTTTCAATGGTTCAGTACCTGCAAAATAGATCACAAGACAAACAAAAGGGATGAGAGCATCATGATAAATTCACTATTCATATTGGTGACCAAGTAGTCCAATAATATCTAATTACAATCAATAAAATCAAGTATAGGAAAGGGAAATGCCTTTGTATTAATATATGGATGAGAAATAAGTACAACCAAAAAGCCTTGATGTCGATGGCTTCGATCTCAACAAGAATGTCTACAATCTCCTATGACTATGAAGACCTCTCCAACCACAAGCTAACTCTACTTTGCCTTTGATTCAGACTTCAAACTAGCAGCATAAGGGTGATTTTTCTGGCCTCCTCCACTCTCCACATGGAGGCTTCATTTATAGGCCTAGAACTTAAAGAGATGACTTGGAAAAAGGATTGAATGAGATCCCTATAGGTGAGGAAGGTGAATGCCACCTCTCCCAAGCATATAGGAACTAACCCCATGGAGGTTTCCACATGGAAGCTTCTAGAAGCTTCTTTTTTTCTCATTTTCTCACCACCGACGCTCTTAGCAAAATTGACAAAGGTGTCGATCTAGGGATTTTTACACAGAAAGGAGACAACGACGCTTATGGTTCAACTGGGACAGGCACCGCTGGTGCTTTGTGAAAAAAAAATGAAGGTGCCGTCCCTTCTAGGTGTGGGAAAAAAGTGACCAAGTTGACTCAAATCAGGCTTGTTGGGAGGTTAAAAGGCAATGTGAAATTCTCCTGAAGGCTTAGAAGCAATGTGATATTTCTAGGTGCAACAGAATGCCCCCCAATGTATGAATCTAGAAGGAAGTGATAGGTGAAATAGTTTGCAATGTTTTCTGTATGATACAGAGGCAAAGAGAGACAAACTCATACAGGACTAGTAACTAACTTTATCCAAACCAATCACAGTTGCGGACCAATACACTGTAGATCTATGATGATGACCATGTCATGGCTACCAATAATACACTGTAGATCCATGAATAACTGATATGAGAGGTAGGAAATAGCTATGGAACATACAAAGTAGATCCATGTCTCTTAACCTCAAATACGGAACACAGCCATCGAACATACAATGTGGATCCGTGTCATGACTCTAAATGATCTCCAAATGCAACCTGAGCATAGAAAATGATGACGGTAGCATAACCACTCAGGATATTCATTCTGATCTCGAAACGATACGAATCTAACCATGCGATTACAATGTCTTGACGTCGAACATGGTAGAAACCACTTGATTACCAGTCAATGATGTAAACTATTAGCAAGTGCGAGGGAAATCACCATTGATGTCAATGATCTCCAAGTTATCTAAGTACATTATCCCAAGTGTGAATAAATGTTCTGAAGTCGAACACTTGATAGAATTTTCCAGTCAGAGGTCTTTGATGAAAATGTACTATTGAAAACGAGAAAACCTGCCATTGAGGCATACAGGATTCAAGGTACTTTTTAGGTTTCTAGGTCTAATTCTTGGATAATGATTTGAAGTCAACAGGAATAGACTTTGTCATAGGAGGGCCATGATGATTCCCACATTAGTGACACAAAACTAGGAACAAAATTTGATTTGAAGTAACAGTACTAACTCAGACATGACTGACTCTTAAGGACAAGTGAAGTTACTGACGAGTTATTTTTCTGGGAGAGACATCCTTTGAACAACTTTGACAGCATGACACACAACTTGGAAGCATTGACTCAAACAAGAATAGAACCAAGTGTAATGCAAGGAATATGACAAAGAATTATTTGAATTGACTCAAAGGATTCAGGTGACTCACAAAAGTGGATCAACTCGGAGACAAGCTGAAAACCCAACTGTTCAGATATGAAAATGCAGACAAGTGCCATGTTCAAAGGTGGATTCTAGATTACTGCCATAAAAACAAATGAAAACCATTCCCCTTTCCTTTAATTTCCCCACCTTGAAAGGTGAGTACCTCTTTTTGTTTTTACGAGTCCAAAGAGGGTATCAAACACTCTCTAAAGCTCATCAAATGACGAGTCCAATGTCATATTTTTCACGAACCTGAGTAAGGAGGGGTTCGTTCCCAAATAGGGTCTCTCATCGTTTTGTTTTACGAGTCCGATGAAAGAAAAATTATTTTTCGTTTCATGTTTAGAGAGTGTGAAATGACTAAGAAGACTCTAAAAGATTCTTTTTCATAAATAAGGCCAGTCAGCTCGTAAAAGAGATAACCTACCCCCGACTACTCGACCGTTTTGATTCTTTTACAAGCGTGAATGTAACAAGTTCGCTTGGCAATATTTTTTTGTTTTGAGGAGAATGAAAAGAGCTTAAATATAACTCCCGAACTAGGTTCCTTTTTTATAATCCACTTTTAACGAGTCTAAAAAAGCGAAAAAGTATACTCAACACCTTTCTACTGGAATTTTAATGAGCATGTAAAAAGTGTAAAATGATGCTCAGTACTTTTTCAGATTTGCTCTAAGCTCTAAAAAGACAAAACTAGCTTACATCATAGCCATGACCCAATATTTACCTAAAAAAACTCAAAAAACACCATTAAAAGCCATTTTCCCCAAATTATAGAAAGTAAAAAATAAAAACCCACTTTCAATAAAGTAATCTGGATTTCAAAATTAAATAAATTATAATGCATTTTTGAAAACTCCAAATATTCTATAAATAGGAAGGGTAGGTAATATATTTTCACCATTTTATTTTTACCATTGGTGAGTTTTGGTAGTTGGTTTTGATAGCAAGAGTTCCCTCCGGTGATTTTGCAAGGGTGCTTCACCCATTGTTTCTTCGCTCTCCTTAGAAGAGGTAAGCCTTTGATTCTTTCCCCTTCTATGCTCAACAAATGTCATTTTACTTCTTTTGAATTGTTTAAATCCATGATCTTAAAATGATTTTTTGATTGTTTAAAAACAAGATAGAGGATATATTTATTGTTTGAAATGGTTGAATAGGGGATTAACCATCCCAATAGGATTTTTTACCGTAGTAAAAGGAAATTTTTTTCTCCCCGTAGGGTTTTTGGCCGTTGGGAAGAGCTCCCGACGGCGCTCTGTCAAGCTAGGACAAAGGCATCATAGGCGCTCTATCCACAGTAGACATGCACTCGATGCCCTGCGAGCCACAGGAAGCAGCATCGTGGTGCTCTGTGGGCGAAGGGGAGCAATGTCGCTGCATGGGAAATGAGAAACAAAAACCCTAATCCATAAAAAAAACATTTTTTTATGTTTTCTTCTTGCTTCATAATTTTCCATTTTATATGTTTTTCCTCCTTTTAGCCATGATATGTTTTCTAATTGCAAAATTTGCGTGTTATAGGTGCATCATGGTGATTTGGAAGGAAAGGGAACATGAAGTTCCATACAACCAAGCTACTAATGACCCAGCCACTATTGAGGCTCTACGGAATTGTGGGCTTCTAATATACTTCTGGGTACTTGGCATGAAAGCATATATTTGATTGCTAGAGTATATCATAGATATATGGGATCTTGACCAGGAGCATTTTGTGGTGGGAGTCCATATCCTACCCATAGAGGTTGAGGATATCTATTTTCTGACTGGTTTGTCTATGAGGGGAAACCCAGTAGTTCTATCTGGAGCACGAGGATGAGAGACCTCCTTGGATAAAATTATTGATCAGCGTTGCTCACTAGGCACAGAGTCTCCAATAGGGAAGATACAGGTCAAGTCCTTAGTAGATCTTCCCTTGAGGACAATGGTGTATACTATGGGAAAGGTGGCGGGAACTAGGTCTTCCCACCTTACCACTAGGTCACATATGCTATATGCTTTGCAGTGCATGGAGCCTACTGTCTTCAACTGGTGTGAAGGCATGCTGGTGTGTTTGAAGGATAAGTTAAACAAGTGCAAAAGAGGAATGATGAAGCAATTTGGCTATGAATCAGTGATAGTGTCCTTTATCTTACAGCGGGTGCCTCACATGAGACCACAGGTGACCATTACCAGGCTTGAGCCTGAGGATTTGAGGATGATTGCATGGGTTAAATCAATTCATCTCCTTGGAGGTGGAGGGACAAAGGTTAGCTACAGATCTGGCTTCTTTCGTTGGTTGAGGAACCAGTTACTTATGGTGGAGGATTATGCCTATGAAGGGGCAGACTTCCGTGATGACCCGGAGCTTGTTCTACCTAAGGGAGAAGTATGGGACGACCGAGGTAAGAAAATACATTATCCACTTTTGTTTTTAAATTTTGCATTTTATTTCATTTTTTATTTTTGTAGCACTGAGATAAAAATGTTTTCATGCGGACATTGGATCTGTCCATCCAACAGGGATTTCACCTATTGCTAGGAGAGCAGGTACTAGGGACATGATTCTATACCACTCTGAAGTTGATGAAGAGCTCGGAGATCTCAAGGAGAACCTATAGCACTTGACTGTGGGAATCCCTAACATGACTACTAACGAGGTTCCTAGGCGTTATCAGCGCCACACTGCAGGTGTCTCTGGACAGTTTTCTAGGCTGCTCCGTAGAGTGGCCCAAGATATTGCATGCTACCATGAGCATCATGAGGATTAGTCTGCCTTGATTTTCACTTTTTTCCATATGTACAACTAAAAACTTCAAAGCTTAAAATTTTGCCCTATGTATATGTGTATTCTGAACTTTTTATGGTCCTGAACTTTTGAGGGCACTGAAAGCTAGAGATGCTTCAGCCCAAATTTTGTATCTCGGTGCTACCATTTTTTATATATGACAAACTTTTTATATTTACAGTATGTGTGCGGAAAATATGATATGTCAAATGATCATCTACTTATGAATTTACATGTGTTGTTTTATGTTTCAAATGGACTTTTAAAAATGAGCAATATGCCAATCTAAGACATAGTTAGCTAGGGAATCTGCCACAACATTTAAATGTATCAGAATGTGTTGATACGTAACTTGATCAAAATACCTGTCTAACAACCTAAATCTTCTAAAAGTATGAAGAAGAAGGGGATTTCAAATGGTGTAGACTCGATTAAGCTGTTCGACAACAAGTTTGGAGTCTAGGTAAACCCTAATTTCCCTTACATCATTAGCTAGGGCTTCTGTCAACAATCCGATCACGGTGTGATATTCTTCCAGATATTTGGTGGAGGGACCTAAAAGAATACCCCCTAAAATCATTAGCTTGCTTGTAGGAGAGTACAATACCCAGGCTAATGATGCAAGGTTAAGCGTGTATCGATTAGCACCATTAGAAAAACCAGTGAAGGAAGTCATCTGTCCATCAGACAAAAGACATGCATAAGTAGGGTTTTATGAAAAAACACATTTTGAATCACACAAAAGACACACTTCTCAAAGTTAAGACACACAACAAACTATAAACAATATTTACAAAGACCCTATGCTGGATAACCTAGGCATAGTATCTTTTGAGGTAGAGCCCATTTCGGGGCTCTCCCAAAGGTATCCCGTTGTAATCAACCAATTCATATGCCCCTTTATCTAAAACACGACTAACAATATAGGGCCCATGACACATAGACTCAAATTTTTCTTCCCTCGGCTTGTCATGCTTTTGGTCATAAGTCAAGACCAGGTCTCCTTCAATGAAGGAGCGGGGTTGGACAATCCTATCATATTGAACTTTCATTCTTCATTTATGTGCCTCATTAGCTAAGGCAGCATCGCGTCGAGTTTCATCAAGTTTGTTTAGATACAAGAATCTTTCTTTGTCTATAGTGGTGTTGGGAAATGGTTCCACAACAAGTTTTAAAGAAGGGATCTCACACTCTATTGGGAGAGTGGCTTCCAGCCCGTATACTAATTGGAAAGGTGTAAAACTGGTAGAATTTTTGATAGTAGTCCTATAGGCCCAGAGTGTAGAGAAAAGCTGTAAATGCCAGTTTGACTTGGCTTGCCTTGCCATCCGCTGAAGCATTATTTTTAATACTTTGTTTATAGCTTCAACTTGGCCATTGGCCTGAGGATAGTATGGCGTAGAGTTATCGTGATGAAACCTTAATTTCACACTGAGCTCTGCCATCATTGTATTTTGAAAATGTGATCCATGATAGGTCACAATATCCCTAGGAATCCCGAATCTCGCAATGATATGGTTGCATAAGAATAGTGCAACAGTCTTACCGTCTTTGGCATATGTGGGCATTGCCTCAGGCCATTTTGTAAAATAGTCCACAGCCACAATAATGTATCCATGCCCCCGACTGAGGTAGGTCTACACTGCACGAAGTCTATGCCCATTTTGCAAAGGGGCCAACTGCTACAATGGGATGGAGCGGAGCTGGATGTGTGCGTTTCTTGGAAGTAAACATTTGACATGGTGGGAATTTGTTGACTGTTTCAATGCAATATTTGAAAATAGAAGGTCAAAAATACCCGGCACTCAATATTTTTTTTGCAGTAGCCAACCCAGATAAATGACCGCCATAAGCTCCAGCATGGAAATCATTTAAAACAATCTCAACCTCCTCATGTGTAAGGAAACATCGTAATATGGAGTCAACACCATGGCGATATAGGGTATCATTCAAAATAAGATAACTTTTGGCCTGGTGGTGCATGCAACAACATTCATCTCGAGAAGCAGTGGGTTGGTATCGTAAGGTCTGGAGATACAAAATGATATCTCCGTACCATGGATCAGTCGTACTAATGAGAAACAATGATTCATAAGGCAATGAATCAAAGGGCTCTGTAGTCTCAGTAGTACGGGGAAGGTCACATATAAGCTTTGTAAAGACGAGATACTTCTTAGAAGTTCTTTTGGCGAATTCTAACTCAAATTCCTGGAGAATCACAATCCAACATGACTATTTCCCCCCAAGCACTTGCCATGTAAGAACATAGTACATGGGGTTGGAATCCGCGTAAACAGTGGTGGTGCATAGCAAGATATAATGACAAAACTTCTGCATCGCGATGACCGTGGCTAGAGCGATTTTCTCCACATGTGAGTATCAAATTTTAGAGTCTAGAAGACTCTTACTAGTGTAATAAATCACATGTTCTTGGTCGTGTTTATCTGTTTGAACAAGGACCATGCCTATGGTAGGAAAGGATGCCGCCACATACAAGGAATAGTCCTTAGCATAATTAGGTGGTTGCAACACTGGTGCATGGGTAAGTGCATGTTTAAGATTATCAAGCGCATGTTGCGCAAAATATTCCAGATGAAAGGGGTATCTTTCTTGAGTAACCTCATGAAACCATGTGTCCTTTTTTCATAATTGCAGACAAAACGACGTAGAAATTTTTCTTTCCCTTGAAAAATTTGGAGTTCAGTTATGTTCGTGGGAGTAGGTAGGGCTAAGATAGCTTCAATTTTCAAGGGATATTTATGGATGCCATATTTAGAAACAATAAAACCAAGAAGTCAGATAGCTTCTACACAAAAAACAAATTTATGGGGATTTAGACGAATATTAAAATGACGACATTGAACAAACACAACTCTCAGATGGTCAACAGGAATATCCCGCTGCTTGGATTGAGCAGGCATGTCCTCAAGATAAGGTTCCACAACATGTTTACTGTCATGAAAAGCATAGGACATGGCACGTTGGAATGTCATGCCAACGTTCTTTAAACTGGAAGGAAGACATCTGTCCATTATACAAAAGACATGCATAAGTAGGGTTTTATGAAAAAACACATTTTGAATCACACAAAAGACACACTTCTCAAAGTTAAGACACACAACAAACTATAAACAATATTTACAAAGACCCTATGCTAGATAACCTAGGCATAGTATCTTTTGAGGTAGATCCCATTTCGGGGCTCTCCCAAAGGTATCCCATTGTAATCAACCAATTCATATGCCCCTTTCTTTAAAACACGACTAACAATATAGGGCCCATGCCGCATAGACTCAAATTTTCCTTCCCTCGGCTTGTCATGCTTTTGGTCATAAGTCAAGACCAGGTCTCCTTCAATGAAGGAACGGGGTTGGAGAATCCTATCATATTGAACTTTCATTCTTCATTTATGTGCCTCATTAGCTAAGGCAGCATCGCGTCGAGTTTCATCAAGTTTGTTTATATACAAGAATCTTTCTTTGTCTATAGTGGTGTTGGGAAATGGTTCCACAACAAGTTTTAAAGAAGGGATCTCACACTCTATTGGGAGAGTGGTTTCCAACCCATATACTAATTGGAAAGGTGTAAAACTGGTAGAAGTTTTGATAGTAGTCCCATAGGCCCAGAGTGTAGAGAAAAGCTGTAAATGCCAGTTTGACTTGGCTTGACCTGCCATCCGCTGAAGCATTATTTTTGATACTTTGTTTATAGCTTCAACTTGGCCATTGGCCTAAGGATAGTATGGTGTAGAGTTATCGTGATGAAACCTTAATTTCACACTGAGCTCTGCCATCATTTTATTTTGAAAATGTGATCCATGATAGGTCACAATAGCCCTAGGAATCCCGAATCTCGCAATGATATGGTTGAATAAGAATAGTGCAATAGTCTTATCGTCTTTGGCATATGTGGGCATTGCCTCAGGCCATTTTGTAAAATAGTCCACAGCCACAATAATGTATCCATGCCCCCGGCTGAGGTAGGTTTACACTGCACGAAGTCTATGCACATTTTTCAAAGGGGCCAACTGCTACAATGGGATGGAGCGGAGCTGGATGTGTGCGTTTATTGGAAGTAAACATTTGACATGGTGGGAATTTGTTGACTGTTTCAATGCAATATTTGAAAATAGAAGGTCAAAAATACCCGGCACGCAATATTTGTTTTGCAGTAGCCAACCCAGATAAATGACCGCCATAAGCTCCAGCATGGAAATCATTTAAAACGATCTCAACCTCCTCATGTGTAAGGAAACATCGTAATATGGAGTCAACACCATGGCGATATAGGGTATCATTCAAAATAAGATAACTTTTGGCCTGGTGGTGCAAGCAACAACATTCATCTCGAGAAGCAGTGGGTTGGTATCGTAAGGTTTGGAGATACAAAATGATATCTCCGTACCATGGATCAGTCGTACTAATGAGAAACAATGATTCATAAGGCAATGAATCAAAGGGCTCTGTAGTCTCAGTAGTACGGGGAAGGTCACATATAAGCTTTGTAAAGACGAGATACTTCTTAGAAGTTCTTTTGGCGAATTGTAACTGAAATTCATGGAGAATCACAATCCAACATGAGTATTTTCCCCCAAGCACTTGCCATGTAAGAACATAGTACATGGGGTTGGAATCCGCGTAAACAGTGGTGGTGCGTAGCAAGATATAATGAAAAAACTTCTGCACCGCGATGACCGTGGCTAGAGCGATTTTCTCCACATGTGAGTATCGAGTTTCATAGTCTAGAAGACTCTTACTAGTGTAATAAATCACATGTTCTTGGTCGTGTTTATCTATTTGAACAAGGACCATGCCTATGGTAGACAAGGATGCCGCCACATACAAGGAATAGTCCTTAGCATAATTAGGTGGTTACAACACTGGTGCATGGGTAAGTGCAGGTTTAAGATTATCAAGCGCATGTTGCCCAAAATATTCCAGATGAAAGGGGTATCTTTCTTGAGTAACCTCATGAAACCATGTGTCCTTTTTTCATAATTGCAGACGAAACGACGTAGAAATTTTTCTTTCCCTTGAAGAATTTGGAGTTCAGTTATGTTCGTGAGAGTAGGTAGGGCTAAGATAGCTTCAATTTTCAAGGGATCTTTATGGATGCCATATTTAGAAACAATAAAACAAAGAAGTCAGCTAGCTTCTACACAAAAAACAAATTTATGGGGATTTAGATGAATATTAAAATGACGACATTGAAGAAACACAACTCTCAGATGATCAACATGAATATCCCGCTGCTTGGAATGAGCAGGCATGTCGTCAAGATAAGGTTCCACAACATGTTTACTGTCATGAAAAGCATAGGACATGGCACGTTGGAATGTCATGCCAACGTTCTTTAAACTGGAAGGAAGTCATCTGTCCATCAGACAAAAGACATGCATAAGTAGGGTTTTATGAAAAAACACATTTTGAATCACACAAAAGACACACTTCTCAAAGTTAAGACACACAACAAACTATAAACAATATTTACAAAGACCCTATGCTAGATAACCTAGGCATAGTATCTTTTGAGGTAGAGCCCATTTCCGGGCTCTCCCAAAGGTATCCCGTTGTAATCAACCAATTCATATGCCCCTTTCTCTAAAACACGACTAACAATATAGGGCCCATGCCACATAGACTCAAAATTTCCTTCCCTCGGCTTGTCATGCTTTTGGTCATAAGTCAAGACCAGGTCTCCTTCAATGAAGGAACGGGGTTGGACAATCCTATCATATTGAACTTTCATTCTTCATTTATGTGCCTCATTAGCTAAGGCAGCATCGCGTCGAGTTTCATCCAGTTTGTTTAGATACAAGAATCTTTCTTTGTCTATAGTGGTGTTGGGAAATGGTTCCACAACAAGTTTTAAAGAAGGGTTCTCACACTCTATTGGGAGAGTGGCTTCCAGCCCGTATACTAATTGGAAAGGTGTAAAACTGGTAGAAGTTTTGATCGTAGTCCTATAGGCCCAGAGTGTAGAGAAAAGCTGTAAATGCCAGTTTGACTTGGCTTGCCCTACCATCCGCTGAAGCATTATTTTTAATACTTTGTTTATAGCTTCAACTTGGCCATTGGCCTGAGGATAGTATGGTGTAGAGTTATCGTGATGAAACCTTAATTTCACACTGAGCTCTGCCATCATTTTATTTTGAAAATGTGATCCATGATAGGTCACAATAGCACTAGGAATCCCGAATCTCGCAATGATATGGTTGAATAAGAATAGTGCAACAGTCTTACCGTCATTGGCATATGTGGGCATTTCCTCAGGCCATTTTTTAAAATAGTCCACAGCCACAATAATGTATCCATGCCCCCGGCTGAGGTAGGTCTACACTGCACGAAGTCTATGCCCATTTTGCAAAGGGGCCAACTGCTACAATGGGATGGAGCGGAGCTGGATGTGTGCGTTTCTTGGAAGTAAACATTTGACATGGTGGGAATTTGTTGACTGTTTCAATGCAATATTTGAAAATAGAAGGTCAAAAATACCCGGCACTCAATATTTTTTTTGCAGTAGCCAACCCAGATAAATGACCGCCATAAGCTCCAGCATGGAAATCATTTAAAACAATCTCAACCTCCTCATGTGTAAGGAAACATCGTAATATGGAGTCAACACCATGGCGATATAGGGTATCATTCAAAATAAGATAACTTTTGGCCTGGTGGTGCATGCAACAACATTCATCTCGATAAGCAGTGGGTTGGTATCGTAAGGTCTGGAGATACAAAATGATATCTCCGTACCATGGATCAGTCGTACTAATGAGAAACAATGATTCATAAGGCAATGAATCAAAGGGCTCAGTAGTCTCAGTAGTACGGGGAAGGTCACATATAAGCTTTGTAAAGACGAGATACTTCTTAGAAGTTCTTTTGGCGAATTCTAACTCAAATTCCTGGAGAATCACAATCCAACATGAGTATTTTCCCCCAAGCACTTGCCATGTAAGAACATAGTACATGGGGTTGGAATCCGCGTAAACAATGGTGGTGCGTAGCAAGATATAATGACAAAACTTCTGCACCGCGATGACCGTGGCTAGAGCGATTTTCTCCACATGTGAGTATCGATTTTCAGAGTCTAGAAGACTTTTACTAGTGTAATAAATCACATGTTCTTGGTCGTGTTTATCTGTTTGAACAAGGACCATGCCTATGGTAGGCAAGGATGCCGCCACATACAAGGAATAGTCCTTAGCATAATTAGGTGGTTGCAACACTGGTGCATGGGTAAGTGCATGTTTAAGATTATCAAGCGCATGTTGCGCAAAATATTCCAGATGAAAGGGGTATCTTTCTTGAGTAACCTCATGAAACCATGTGTCCTTTTTTCATAATTGCAGACGAAACGACGTAGAAAATTTTCTTTCCCTTGAAAAATTTGGAGTTCAGTTATGTTCGTGGGAGTAGGTAGGGCTAAGATAGCTTCAATTTTCAAGGGATATTTATGGATGCCATATTTAGAAACAATAAAACCAAGAAGTCAGCTAGCTTCTACACAAAAAACAAATTTATGGGGACTTAGACGAATATTAAAATGACGACATTGAAGAAACACAACTCTCAGATGATCAACATGAATATCCCGTTGCTTGGAATGAGCAGGCATGTCGTCAAGATAAGGTTCCACAACATGTTTACTGTCATGAAAAGCATAGGACATGGCACGTTGGAATGTCGTTCTACCGTTCTTTAAACTGGAAGGAAGTCATCTGTCCATCAGACAAAAGACATGCATAAGTAGGGTTTTATGAAAAAACACATTTTGAATCACACAAAATACACACTTCTCAAAGTTAAGACACACAACAAACTATAAACAATATTTACAAAGACCCTATGCTAGATAACCTAGGCATAGTATCTTTTGAGGTAGAGCCCATTTCGGGGCTCTCCCAAAGGTATCCCATTGTAATCAACCAATTCATATGCCCCTTTCTCTAAAACACGACTAACAATATAGGGCCCATGCCACATAGACTCAAATTTTCCTTCCCTCGGCTTGTCATGCTTTTGGTCATAAGTCAAGACCAGGTCTCCTTCAATGAAGGAACGGGGTTGGACAATCCTATAATATTGAAATTTCATTCTTCATTTATGTGCCTCATTAGCTAAGGCAGCATCGCGTCGAGTTTCATCAAGTTTGTTTAGATACAAGAATCTTTCTTTGTCTATAGTGGTGTTGGGAAATGGTTCCACAACAAGTTTTAAAGAAGGGATCTCACACTCTATTGGGAGAGTGGCTTCCAGCCCGTATACTAATTGGAAAGGTGTAAAGATGGTAGAATTTTTGATAGTAGTCCTATAGGCCCAGAGTGTAGAGAAAAGCTGTAAATTCCAGTTTGACTTGGCTTGCCCTGCCATCCGCTGAAGCATTATTTTTAATACTTTGTTTATAGCTTCAACATGGCCATTGGTCTAAGGATAGTATGGTGTAGAGTTATCATGATGAAACCTTAATTTCACACTGAGCTCTGCCATCATTTTATTTTGAAAATGTGATCCATGATAGGTCACAATAGCCCTAGGAATCCCGAATCTCGCAATGATATGGTTGAATAAGAATAGTGCAACAATTTTACCGTCTTTGGAATATGTGGGCATTGCCTCAGGCCATTTTGTAAAATAGTCCACAGCCACAATAATGTATCCATGCCCCCGGCTGAGGTAGGTCTACACTGCACGAAGTCTATGCCCATTTTGCAAAGGGGCCAACTACTACAATGAGATGGAGCGAAGCTGGATGTGTGCGTTTCTTGGAAGTAAACATTTGACATGGTGGGAATTTGTTCACTGTTTCAATGCAATATTTGAAAATAGAAGATCAAAAATACCTGGCACGCAGTATTTTTTTTGCAGTAGCCAACCCAGATAAATGACCGCCATAAGCTCCAGCATGGAAATCATTTAAAACGATCTCAACCTCCTCATGTGTAAGGAAGAATCGTAATATGGTGTCAACACCATGGCGATATAGGGTATCATTCAAAATAAGATAACTTTTGGCCTGGTGGTGCATGCAACAACATTCATCTCGAGAAGCAGTGGGTTGGTATCGTAAGGTCTGGAGATACAAAATGATATCTCCGTACCATGGATCAGTCGTACTAGTGAGAAACAATGATTCATAAGGCAATGAATCAAAGGGCTCTGTAGTCTCAGTTGTACGGGGAAGGTCACATATAAGCTTTGTAAAGACGAGATACTTCTTAGAAGTTCTTTTGGCGAATTCTAACTCAAATTCCTGGAGAATCACAATCCAACATGAGTATTTTCCCCCAAGCACTTGCCATGTAAGAACATAGTACATGGGGTTGGAATCCGCGTAAACAGTGGTGGTGCGTAGCAAGATATAATGACAAAAATTCTGCACCGCGATGACTGTGGCTGGAGCGATTTTCTCCACATGTGAGTATCGAGTTTCAGAGTCTAGAAGACTCTTACTAGTGTAATAAATCACATGTTCTTGGTCGTGTTTATCTGTTTGAACAAGGACCATGCCTATGGTAGACAAGGATGCCGCCACATACAAGGAATAGTCCTTAGCATAATTAGGTGGTTGCAACACTGGTGCATGGGTAAGTGCATGTTTAAGATTATCAATCGCATGTTGCGCAAAATATTCCAGATGAAAGGGGTATCTTTCTTGAGTATCCTCATGAAACCATGTGTCCTTTTTTCATAATTGCAGACGAAACGACGTAGAAATTTTTCTTTCCCTTGAAAAATTCGGAGTTCAGTTATGTTCGTGGGAGTAGGTAGGGCTAAGATAGCTTCAATTTTCAAGGGATCTTTATGAATGCCATATTTAGAAACAATAAAACCAAGAAGTCAGCTAGCTTCTACACAAAAAACAAATTTATGGGGATTTAGACGAATATTAAAATGACGACATTGAAGAAACACAACTCTCAGATGATCAACATGAATATCCCGCTGCTTGGAATGAGCAGGCATGCCATCAAGATAAGGTTCCACAACATGTTTACTGTCATGAAAAGCATAGGACATGGCACGTTGGAATGTCATTCCAACGTTCTTTAAACTGGAAGGAAGTCATCTGTCCATCAGACAAAAGAGATGCATAAGTAGGGTTTTATGAAAAAACACATTTTGAATCACACAAAAGACACACTTCTCAAAGTTAAGACACACAACAAATTATAAACAATATTTACAAAGACCCTATGCTAGATAACCTAGGCATAGTATCTTTTGAGGTAGAGCTCATTTCGGGGCTCTCCCAAAGGTATCCAGTTGTAATCAACCAATTCATATGCCCCTTTCTCTAAAACACGACTAACAATATAGGGGCCATGCCACATAGACTCAAATTTTCCTTCCCTCGGCTTGTCATGCTTTTGGTCATAAGTCAAGACCAGGTCGCCTTCAATGAAGGAACGGGGTTGGACAATCCTATCATATTGAACTTTCATTCTTCATTTATGTGCCTCATTAGCTAAGGCAGCATCGCGTCGAGTTTCATCAAGTTTGTTTAGATACAAGAATCTTTCTTTGTCTATAGTGGTGTTGGGAAATGGTTCCACAACAAGTTTTAAAGAAGGGATCTCACACTCTATTGGGAGAGTGGCTTCCAGCCCGTATACTAATTGGAAAGGTGTAAAAATGGTAGAAGTTTTGATAGTAGTCCTATAGGCCCAGAGTGTAGAGAAAAGCTGTAAATGCCAGTTTGACTTGGCTTGCCCTGCCATCCGCTGAAGCATTATTTTTAATACTTTGTTTATAGCTTCAACTTGGCCATTGGCCTGAGGATAGTATGGTGTAGAGTTATCGTGATGAAACCTTAATTTCACACTGAGCTCTGCCATCATTTTATTTTGAAAATGTGATCCATGATAGGTCACAATAGCCCTAGGAATCCCGAATCTCGCAATGATATGGTTGAATAAGAATAGTGCAACAGTCTTACCGTCTTTGGCATATGTGGGCATTGCCTCAGGCCATTTTGTAAAATAGTCCACAGCCACAATAATGTATCCATTTCCCCGGCTGAGGTAGGTCTACACTGCACGAAGTCTATGCCCATTTTGCAAAGGGGCCAACTGCTACAATGGGATGGAGCGGAGCTGGATGTGTGCGTTTCTTGGAAGTAAACATTTGACATGGTGGGAATTTGTTCACTGTTTCAATGCAATATTTGAAAATAGAAGGTCAAAAATACCCGACACGCAATATTTTTTTTGCAGTAGCCAACCCAGATAAATGACCGCCATAAGCTCCAGCATGGAAATCATTTAAAACGATCTCAACCTCCTCATGTGTAAGGAAACATCGTAATATGGAGTCAACACCATGGCGATATAGGGTATCATTCAAAATAAGATAACTTTTGGCCTGGTGGTGCATGCAACAACATTCATCTCGAGAAGCAGTGGGTTGGTATCGTAAGGTCTGGAGATACAAAATGATATCTCCGTACCATGGATCAGTCGTACTAATGAGAAACAATGATTCATAAGGCAATGAATCAAAGTGCTCTGTAGTCTCAGTAGTACGGGGAAGGTCACATATAAGCTTTGTAAAGACGAGATACTTCTTAGAAGTTCTTTTGGCGAATTCTAACTCAAATTCCTGGAGAATCACATTCCAACATGAGTATTTTCCCCCAAGCACTTGTCATGTAAGAACATAGTACATGGGGTTGGAATCCGCGTAAACAGTGGTGGTGCGTAGCAAGATATAATGACAAAACTTCTGCACCGCGATGACCGTGGCTAGAGTGATTTTCTCCACATGTGAGGATCGAGTTTCAGAGTCTAGAAGACTCTTACTAGTGTAATAAATCACATGTTCTTGGTCGTGTTTATCTGTTTGAACAAGGACCATGCCTATGGTAGACAAGGATGCCGCCACATACAAGGAATAGTCCTTAGCATAATTAGGTGGTTGCAACATTGGTGCATGGGTAAGTGCAGGTTTAAGATTATCAAGCGCATGTTGCCCAAAATATTCCACATGAAAGGGGTATCTTTCTTGAGTAACCTCATGAAACCATGTGTCCTTTTTTCATAATTGCAGACGAAACGACGTAGAAATTTTTCTTTCCCTTGAAAAATTTGGAGTTCAGTTATGTTCGTGGAAGTAGGTAGGGCTAAGATAGCTTCAATTTTCAAGGGATATTTATGGATGCCATATTTAGAAACAATAAAACAAGAAGTCAGCTAGCTTCTACAAAAAAAAATTTTTTATGGGGATTTAGACGAATATTAAAATGACGACATTGAAGAAACACAACTCTCAGATGATCAACATGAATATCCCGCTGCTTGGAATGAGCAGGCATGTCATCAAGATAAGGTTCCACAACATGTTTACTGTCATGAAAATCATAGGACATGGCACGTTGGAATGTCATGCCAACGTTCTTTAAACTGGAAGGAAGGCATCTGTCCATCAGACAAAAGACAAGCATAAGTAGGGTTTTATGAAAAAACACATTTTGAATCACACAAAAGACACACTTCTCAAAGTTAAGACACACAACAAACTATAAACAATATTTACAAAGACCCTATGCTAGATAACCTAGGCATAGTATCTTTTGAGGTAGAGCCCATTTCGGGGCTCTCCCAAAGGTATCCCGTTGTAATCAACCAATTCATATGCCCCTTTCTCTAAAACATGACTAACAATATAGGGCCCATGCCACATAGACTCAAATTTTCCTTCCCTCGGCTTGTCATGCTTTTGGTCATAAGTCAAGACGAGGTCTCCTTCAATGAAGGAACGGGGTTGGACAATCCTATCATATTGAACTTTCATTCTTCATTTATGTGCCTCATTAGCTAAGGAAGCATCGCGTCGAGTTTCATCTAGTTTGTTTAGATACAAGAATATTTCTTTGTCTATAGTAGTGTTGGGAAATGGCTCCACAAGAAGTTTTAAAGAAGGGATCTCACACTCTATTGGGAGAGTGGCTTCTAGCCCGTATACTAATTGGAAAGGTGTAAAACTGGTAGAAGTTTTGATAGTAGTCCTATAGGCCCAGAGTGTAGAGAAAAGCTGTAAATTCCAGTTTGACTTGGCTTGCCCTGCCATCCGCTGAAGCATTATTTTTAATACTTTGTTTATAGCTTCAACTTGGCCATTGGCCTGAGGATAGTATGGTGTAGAGTTATCGTGATGAAACCTTAATTTCACACTGAGCTCTGCCATCATTTTATTTTGAAAATGTGATCCATGATAGGTCACAATAGCCCTAGGAATCCCGAATCCGGCAATGATATGGTTGAATAAGAATAGTGCAACAGTCTTACCGTCTTTGGCATATGTGGGCATTGCCTCAGGCCATTTTGTAAAATAGTCCACAGCCACAATAATGTATCCATGCCCCCGACTGAGGTAGGTCTACACTGCACGAAGTCTATGCCCATTTTGCAAAGGGGCCAACTGCTACAATGGGATGGAGCGGAGCTGGATGTGTGCGTTTCTTGGAAGTAAACATTTGACATGGTGGGAATTTGTTCACTGTTTCAATGCAATATTTGAAAATAGAAGGTCAAAAATACCCAGCACGCAATATTTTTTTTGCAGTAGCCAACCCAGATAAATGACCGCCATAAGCTCCAGCATGGAAATCATTTAAAACGATCTCAACCTCCTCATGTGTAAGGAAACATCGTAATATGGAGTCAACACCATGGCGATATAGGGTATCATTCAAAATAAGATAACTTTTGGCCTGGTGGTGCAAGCAACAACATTCATCTCGAGAAGCAGTGGGTTGGTATCGTAAGGTTTGGAGATACAAAATGATATCTCCGTACCATGGATCAGTCGTACTAATGAGAAACAATGATTCATAAGGCAATGAATCAAAGGGCTCTGTAGTCTCAGTAGTACGGGGAAGGTCACATATAAGCTTTGTAAGCTTTGTAAAGAATGTCATGCCAACGTTCTTTAAACTGGAAGGCAGCTTGCGATAAGAAAAAGTGCCCCAAGGGAAAATAAATGTTGTCTTGTGTTGGTCTGACGGGAGAATCTCAATTTGATTATAGCCGGAGAATCCATCCCTAAAGGAAAAAATAATGCTTCCGGCACAGTTGTCGATTATCTGATCAATATAGGGAGTGGGAAAGTTGTATTTTGGACAAGCTCGATTCAAATCCCTAAAATCGATACAAACCCTGATAGTTCCCCGTTTCTTGTTCATAGGGACTATGTTGGACACCCATTCAGTTAATGATACAGGGTAAATGAAACCATCCTTCAGAAGTTTCTCAACATCTTCTTTAATAGCGATTGCTTTTCTTGGATGGACATATCATAGTTTCTGACGGACTGGCTTGGCATCTGGGTAAGTTTTTATCTCATGAACAATGATAGAGGGATCAATCCCTAGAATTTTTTCATATTTTCATGCGAAGACATCTCAAAACTCCTTGAAAAGGGTCGTGTATGTTTGAACTTCTTCAGGTGAAGAGTTCTGAATGATGAAAATGTTCTCGGAAATACCTAGTTTCACTGATATGTCTACAGGCATATTTTTTGTAATGTTACACAAGTTTCCTTCAGAATTGACACTATGAGTGAGGATCAGAGACTAAGGGTTGAGGACTATATCAAATGAAACCGTGGAGGTGAAGTGGTATTCTACCATATGGAAAGGGGGAAGGAAAGAAGATCGATGATGATAATTTTCCCAAGTAATATCCTCCAACGATATAACTTCCATAATATATTCATTTGTAGGAAGTGTGTGTGAAAGATAATCTAGAGATGGGGGGGTTTCGAGCCAGTATGGCATGTGATAATAGTTTGAGGCCACCAACAAATGTTCATTGATGGTGGAGTCACTGGTGGCTTGGATTGCATTGTAAATTTTTTCAAAAGGGGAAAAGGATGATGATTCATCAGCAATTGCTTTTCCTTTGTCTGCATGAGAGGTAGAAATCATGTTGATAGATGCAGTTTGCGAAGCGGGAGGAGGATCTGATAGGGGAAAGACTCCCATGAGTGAAGAGTATTTTATAAGTCCTACTCCAATGTCCTTATATTGTGGTGTATTCAGGAGTGGAATGTTATTTGCATCATTTGTAATGGCACTAGGGGAGATGAAATATAGCTGATCAACAGTAACAATCTTTCCTTGGAATGGGAACTGGACAATCCAAAAAATAGTTGATGCTACAACTTGCATAGCATAAAACCAGTTATGACCTAGGAGTAAGTTATAATTCAAAGGAGCGTCGACGAATTCAATGTGAATGGAGACTGACTTGTCCCCCAGTTCAACATGGATGGCAGGTAGTAATCCACAGGGTTGGAAGCCGCGACAATCAAAAGCATTAAGGGTGGTAGGTGAATGGTTTATTTCCAGAGAACCAATGGCTGTACAGCAAGATAAAGACATAACTGATGTAGAGGCACCCTCGTCTAAAACGGTACGACGGATAGTCTTTCCAGCAATTTTGGTAGCGCTGGAAAGCTAATTGATGTGAGATTCTTGTCTTGAAATCATCCAGTTTGAAAGTGATGATATTACTATTCTCGGGATCCATAGCTCCGAGGGAAGTAAGCAAGTTTTTTCGTTGAGTTGGGAAAGTTTGAAGTACCGCTAAAGCCGACATAGCATAGGGTGCCTAAGCCAAATCTTCGAAAATATTATAATATTGGGTGGCACAAGCGTTAGGATTGATTATGGACTTATGTAGAGTACCCTTTGGTGGACGAAAAATCACTTCTGGAATGGGTTTTTGAATGTGAAGATCATTATTAGGAGGAGGTGTGGAAGCTGATGGTTTTTCAGATGGAACATCTTTAGGTTTCTTTTCTGGAGGAGGGTCATAACTGTGTGATCTTGTGTTTAAATTAACCGTTTCACTAGTCATCATACGAACTTCGTCAGTGGACGAGGAAGTTTCGTTCAAGGACTTATGATCAATTAACTATTGTTGGGAAGGGAAAGTATCTTTCAGAACTGCTAGGGTGGGTGAAGTTTTCAAAAACTTACTGACTTCCTCACGACGAGGACATTCTTTTGTAAAATGGTCACCTCTGTAGATTAAAGAAGGGTATTTTACCTTTCACTTTCCTTTAGAATCAACATCTGATTTCTGTGTTTTATTTCCTTCATGTTGATTATCAGGTTTTTTAGATTTATTTTTTCCTTTGTTCTTTTCGCTTGAAGATTCAGTTGATTGGATCGCGTTTACTTCAGCGGAAGCAACAGGAGAGGATGTAGTTTTGGCAGATGGTGCTGGTTGAGTTGATGTAGTGGTGGTTTGATTTTGTTTCTTAGAATATTTTTCTGCGGTTGGTGTTTGAACTGAACCGAGTATGCCATTGGCAGGTGGTTCAGTTGCGAGTCTGGACGGATCTGTTGTAGGTCGAGGAGCATGGGGAATCAGATCATACAAAGTACCAGACTGGGAATAGACCAAGTTGAGGCATTGAGCGTGGCTAATAGCTTTCTCCTCAGTAACAACACCTCCCATGGCAACATCTCTAGCAATAGGTGGAAGTAAAGACTTTGTAAACCAATCAGCGAGCAACTGATCAGGAATAGGGGCCTTAATTAACCTTCGCCTTCTTATCCATTCATGGATATGATTGAAGATGTGAGTTGATGTAGTTTGTCGAAGCGACATCAAAAGGTTTGTACCTATTTCATATCGGATTGGAAATTGAAAGTGTGTTGAAAGCGCCATTTCTAAGGCATTGAAATCCCAAAAAAGAGTGAGGTGGCAACTCGATGTAGCACTTTGAGGAAATACCAGTGAGGGTTATTTGGAAAAGCCATAGATGGATTGAGTTGTCCATCAAAGAATTGGATGAACACCATAAGTGAAATTTCCTCACATGGTTTTCTGGATCTTCACCGGGTTTACCATCAAACTTGGGTATATCAGAAGGCAACTTTACAGGAATGGCGGGCCAAGAGGGGTCATGATGGATAGGGTCATTAATCAATCTTGACAAGTCTTTCAAATCTAAAGTAGCTAGAAATGGCAGTTGTTGATTTGGCTGTGGATAGTGGTAGTACTAGTATGGAATTTGATGACCAGTATGACCATATGAGGATTGATAGATGGGTATGGATGATGCCCTCGAAGCTTGTTGAAAAGGTTGTTGATTTCCATAATTTTCATGAGGAGGTGGGCCACCTAAGGGAGGGGGTCCTCTGGAAGGTGGTGGTGGTGGTGGCCCTCCATGAGGTGGTGGTGGGGGCCCTCCATGAGGTGGTGGTGGTGGTCCTCCAGGCGATGGTGGTGGGCCTTCGGGTGGTGTTCCTCCAAATGGTCCACCAAGTCCTCCAGGACCTCCAGGACCTCCAGGTCCTCTGGGTCCTCCAAGTCCTCTAGGTCCTCGCGGTGGTCCTCCGGGAGGTGGTCCACCATATCCTCCAGCAGTATTAATAAAATCTCCTCCATATGACAGGACATTGGACCAATTGGGTTGTCCCCAAGGTACAATAGCATTCCTAGGGTAGGGAATTCCAGGATAAATAGTCGTTGGCGGTGGTTGTTGATAAACTTGATTAACCATAGGTGGCTGAGTTCCTGAATAAGTATATCCCCAAGGAGCTGGATTATTGACATGTTGCACCCCTAAGGGCTAGCCTGAACTAGATGAGTGGGGTACAACATTGGTATTGGTAGGAGGGATAACTACTGCAGGTTGTGCTATAACTGCAACTTGTCCTGAACTAGTAATAATTCCACTAACAAATGACATAACTCATGCCAGGGGTTGCTCCTCGACGTTAGAATTTGCTGACATTACTTGATTTGTGGATTGCCCCCCAACCATGACTAGTATGGAAGGCATAGTAACGGGGCTAGGATGTGAAACTGTAGGATTATCATTTGGACCTGGATTACCTTAAAATAGAAGTTCTTCAATAGGACCTAACACTTGAGCTAGTGAAAAATATCCATCAGGACATGGGTTGCGACAAGTCTCACCATAGGCTGGATGACCATCAGAAGAAGGTTTGATTTTAGATAGAGGCCAAGGGTCTGTATTATGGGGTAATCGAGCTGAAATAGCTTCATGATGAGACACAAGTGGAGGAATGATTCTTTCTACTCTCTCTAAAAACTTATGAGCTCGATCGAGAGATGCATTAATTCTTCTCTATTCCTCTTCTCCTAAAGGAGGGTTCCCTGGTGAAGGTCCAATAACCCCGAATTTAGCAATAGCTTGGCCCATAGAAGTCCTCCAAAAAGGAGCATCCGAGCCATAATATGGTGGAGTAGGACTATCGACACGGCCTTCCAACGATGAATGCACAGAAGCATCGGCTGCAGGAGGCAGTTGAACCAAAGGATTTGGATAAACAGTGAAATATTCTCTGGTTTCACTAGCTAAGGAAGTTCCTACGAGAACATTAACAGAAACTGGTTGTTCCATGGTTACACCTTCTTGTCCTTCCATGGTAGGAGGAGAGTCAGGAGGTAAACCTGGTAATCTACGCGAATTACATCTCGCAAGTTTCTCAGCCATGATGGTGTCCAAATTTATCTAATCTAGGTCAAAAAAGGAGAAAAGCACACAAACAAAACCTATGTAGAGCTAAAGTTCACAAGCAGACTTAAGTGATAGGACGGGTTCAGAATAGTCGGTCTCTCACTAGGATTTTCAAGTAGGTGCAACTCGCGATATACCTCAGGGGTATGTGCATAGTAATCTCCCTGAATGTTGTTTTCGGTGTATTTCTCCACACAAGATGGCCAAAAGGTTTTTCTCAGATGGTCAGGGTTTCCTAGTGGGGTCTCCCGATATACACACAGTACATGGGAGCTCAAATCGGTAGTAGTGCTGTCTAATGCACAACCGTTCACAAGGGGCCTTCTGATATACATCGATTACGTGAAGTACCTTTCTATATACCTCAGGGGTATGTGAAAGGCCGTTCGATGCACCGATGGTAAGTGAAATAACAGTGCGAGTCCCAGGTTGTAGTGCGGATAAATAATGCCAGCTCCTATGTTTTACGACGCTCGAACACGTCACTAACCTATCACTCAAATTTCTATACAATTGTAAACCTAAATCTACCGTTAATTTTATCTGGACGATTAGGTGCATATTTGTGAAGTGTTATCTCCAATAATTTAAATTAATCTAAATGTAAATGCACTTTTTGACTTCGATGAGAACTAACTAGGGTAAGGAAGAAACCTTTTTCTTTTCTTTTCAACAATATACCAAAAGAAATTTGTTTGTAATAATCAAAACAAGATCCAATAAAGAATGCAAAGAAAGTCCTTTCAAACACAAAAAAATCTTTCAAATAAGCACTCTAAAGTTTCTGAAAATGCAAGAAAGAAAACTAAGCCTCCAACATGCATGCAAAACTAACTTTTGCTACAATGTCAAAAAGACCTATTTTTCTGAATCACACATGCAAATAGAAATGGATATTTTCACAAGCATAAACAAGAGGAAAATAATATGAATCCTTTTTTATTTTTCTACAAAATATGAGGCACACAAAGCATTTAAAAAAAAAAGAAACTAATCTTCTAGGAAGAGGCTATAGGCTTTCTTTTTAAAAGAAAAATTTTCAAACACTTTACTAAAAAAACAAAACTGAACTATGTTTCCACTTTCGTTTATGACAATGAAGAAGATAATTTTTTTGGATTTGAGCTCAAACAGAGAATCAAACTCACAAAAGCCAGTAAATCAGACAGCAAGCAAGCAAGCAAACCACACTGAAAAACTTTCATAGAACAAGGCAGTTTAAAAATTTGAACAAAAATTTCTTAAACAAGCAGTTTTAGGGCCTACCTCGGCGCTTTTAGAAGCACTACACCAAGGTGTCTGAAGGTTGAAATGACGCTTCTAGCTTTATGCACATAGGCATTGTTGACGCTCTATTATCTGAGGGAGAAGGCGTTGTCGGCGCTCTGAACAAAGAGAGAAAAAGAACCCTGGGATAGATCAACGCTCTGTCATCCAAAGGGAAAGGCGTCGTTCGGAAAATATACTGAAAAAATTAAAGGCCTGCAGGAGAAACCGAAAAAGACTGAATTGGTCTGAATAGGGTAAAAACTACTCAGAAAAGAGGAAAAAATCAGAAACATAAGATAGATGGCTTACCTTGTTAACTGAAATAACTAAAAGGAGAGAGAAAAACCTTCATAGATGGAATGGTTACCAAAGTTTGTAGATCTGACTGGATATTCCCCATATCTAACTGGATTAAGATTTCCCTAGTATGGTCGCCAATTTTGTTATCAGGAATTCTCAATCAGTGCGGACACTGCTTGTTCCTCTGCAATGTAAATCACAACTACATAACAAAAAGACACAACAACATATCCTTTCCTTGAATAATCAAATCAACTAACATGAAAGACAATATACCTCGACCTTGGATCTTCTTGTCTTCTCTCCAAAAGTCCTTGAAATGGTTTAGTACCTGCAAAATAGATCACAAGACAAAAAAAAGGGATGAGAGCATCATGATAAATTGACTATTCATATTGCTGATCAAAGAGTCCAATAATATCTAATTACAATCAATACAGTAAAGTATAGGAAAGGGAAATGTCTTTGTATTAATATATGGATGAGAAAGAAGTACAACCAAAAATACTTGATTTCGATGGCTTCGATCTCAACAAGAATGTCTACAATCTCTTATGACTATGAAGACCTCTCTAACCTCAAGCTAAATCTACTTTGCCACTGATTCAGACTTCAAACTAGCAGCATAAGGGTTCTTTTTCTGGCCTCCTCCACTTTCCTCATGAAGGCTTCATTTATAGGAATAGAACTCAAGAGAGACTTGGAAAAAGGATAGAATGAGATCCCTATAGGTGAGGAAGGAGAATTCCAACTCTCCCAAGCATATAGGAACTAACCCCACGGAGTTTTCCACATGGAATCTTCCAGAAGCTTCTTTTTTCTCATTTTCTCAGCACCGATGCTCTTAGAAAAATTGATAAAGGCGTGAATCTAGGGTTTTTGCCAAAGAAAAGATAAAACGATGCTTATGGGTCAACTGAGACAGGAGCCGCCGGCGCTCTGTGCAAAAAACATGAAGGCATCGCCCCTTCTAGGTATGGGAAAAAAGTGACCAAGTTGACTCAAATCAGGCTTGCTCAGAGGTTGAAAGGCAATGTGAAATTCTCTTGAAGGCTTAGAAGCAATGTGAGATTTCTAGGTGAACCAAGGATCCTTTATATTTTTTAATGATGGCCCTCACACGGATCCTGAAATTCCTGTACAAATAGAGTTAAAGGAGGATAAGGAATTCTCTAAAAGACAAGAATATTTAGAAAATAAACATAATGAAGAAGAATTGTGGACTATGTATTTTGATGGGTCCATAAGTAAGATTGGGGCTGGTGCTGGTGTGTACATTATTTCTCCAATCCAAGACTTTAAAGATTTATATTATAAATTGACTTTTGAATGTACTAATAACGTGGCAGAATATGAAGCACTATTGTTGGGTTTGAATGCTTTGAAAGATATGGGAGCAAAAAGAATAGAAGTATTTGGGATTCAGAACTTGTGATAAACAGGTGAATGATAGTTACCAGACAAAACATCCCAGGATGAGGGCTTACAGGAATGAAGTTTGGTGCATGTTTGAAAATTATTTTACAAAGTATAAAATTAGAGTAGTCCCCAGAATTGAAAATCAAGGGGTTGATTCTTTGGCTATAGCTGCTGGTAAATTCAGAACTCCCATTTATTCTCAGAAAAAATATAAAGTGGAAGTTGTAAATGAGACCTTCAATACCCTATAACTCCAAATAATGACAGGTGATTGATGATGATATGCATATAAAAATATTTTTGTAGATGTCGGGTGAGTTTGTAAACACTCGTATTGATACAAAAAATGAAAATTTAGAAAACTTCCAAGATGATGTACAAACTGAAGATGAAAAAGCTGAAAACAAAAAAATGAAAAACATGATAGGGGGAAAGGATATAATTCAATTAAAGACTAATTTTACTCCAAGAGGTTTGATTCCCCTAGAGAATATTTTTGACAAAAATGATGTTGCAAAGGATCCCAAAGTCGAGCCTCTTGAGAATGCTATTGAAGATCAGAATATAGGTACTGAAGAAACGCCCAAAATCATAAAATTGTTGAAGAATTTGTCTACAAAATAAAAATAAGAGTACATTAATTTGATGAAGAAGTATACAGATGTATTTGCCTGGAGCTATCAGGACCTAAAATATTATGATAGATCTATCATACAACACACTATCCCAATCAATCCTGTAGAAAATTCGTTCAGACAAAAGCTGAGAAGAATAAACCCCATGTTGATGCCTGTAATAGAGAAAGAAATAAAAAAAATGTTCAATGCTAAAATTATTGTTACTATGAGATTTTCTAACTAGGTAGCTAATTTAGTACCTGTTAGAAAGAAAAACAGTGAAATCATGCTTTGTGTGGATTTCAAAAATCTTAACAAAGTTTCATTAAAAGACAACTACCCTTTACCAAAGATGGATCACATTTTGCAAAAGGTAATAGGAGATGAGAGGATTTCTACCATTGATGAATTCTCAGGTTATAACCAAATCGAGGTGCTTAATAAGGACCAAGAGAAGAGTGTGTTTACTACACCATGGGGTACATTCATGTATGCCAAGATGCCCTTTGGTTTGATGAATACACGGGGTACATTTTAGCGAGCCATGGAAATAGCGTTTGCAGATGAAAAAGATAAATTTGTAGTGATCTAAATGGATGATATAACTGTTTATTCTAGGACTGATAGAGAACATGTTAAACATTTGGAGAATGTTTTTCTGAAGTGCAGAAAGTATGGTATCTCACTAAATCCCAGAAAGTCTAATTTTGCATTGAAAGAAGGAAACTTGTTGGGACATATCATTTCAAAAGATGGAATTAAAATTTATCCAGAAAGACTCAATGCAATTTTAAAGGTTGAGGAGCTCAGGAGAAAGAATCAGCTACAGTCATTTATTTGAAAGGTAAATTTTCTGAGAAGATTCGTTTCTTGCTTTGCTGAAATACTGAGAAACATTACTAATACTCTGAAGAAAGAGAATGAAATAAAGTGGACAATGGATGCCAGGAAATCCTTTAAAGATATCAAAAAGGCCATGATTGAAGCCCCGGTTTTGGTGAGTCCAGATTTTACTAAATATTTCCTAATATTTTCTTATGCATTTGAGCATACTATAGTTGGATTCCTATTGTAGAAGAGTAACCAGAATGTTGAGTAGCCCATTTCTTTCTTCAAAAAGGTGCTGAGAGATGGAGAGATAAAGTATGATATCATGGAAAAACAGGCTTATGCTTTGGTGAAATCCTTGAAGGAATTCAGAGTGTATATTCTCCATTCACATATTGTTGCATATGTCCCAACTAATGTGGTGAATATTATCCTAACTCAACCCAATCCAGAAGGTAAGAGAGAAAACTGGATTGCTGTGTCGTTGGAGTATGATCTTGAAATCAATCCTACAAAGTTGATCAAAGGACAAGGACTTTCCAAACTAATGACATATTCTAATTCTGAGTATTTACAACTCAATTTTTTGTCTAATCATTCAAACTAGCTTGATGCAGGGTTATAGGTATTGCCATATTTTGCTCTTTCTCCATGGTACAGTGATATCATATATGTGCTGCAAAATTTAAAAGCTCCTGCAGGGTTGAGTAAAACGAGAGCTAGATCTGTAAAGTTGAAGACTGCAAATTTATGCATTATGAATCAATACCTATAGTGGAAGGACCCTGGTGGTGTATTGTTAAATTTCCTATTGGAAAATGAAACTTAGGAAGCAATGAAAGAATTTCATCAAGGAGATTGTGGAGGACACTACTCCAGGAAGGTAACAGCTAATAAGATTCTGAGAGATGGTTTTTACTGACCTTCTATGTTTTCTAACACTTATAAGGAAATCGCTACATGTCATCAATGTCATATTTTTTATGGTAAGAGAAAGATGGTTCCACTCCCTCTTAATCCAATTTTAGTAGAGGTGCCCTTTCTGCAGTGGGGGTTAGATTTCATTGGGGAAATTAACACAAATTCTTCAGGTCAACATAGTGGGATTTTGACAGCAACATATTACTTTACAAAGTGGATTAAGGCTATACCCACAAGGAGAGCCACTTATGCTTTGATCATGGACTTTCTAGAGAATAAAATTTTGGCCAGGTTTGGTTGTCCAAGGAGAATTGTGACAGATAATGCAGCTTCCTTCAAATAAAAAAAGATGATAAGATTATGCCATAAATACCACTTAATTTTGAATCATTCAACTACTTATTATCCACATGGAAATGGATTGGATTAATCTTCCAATAATATCTTGGCAAGGATAATTAAGAAGTTGTTGGAACTGAATAAAAGAGATTGACATACAAAGCCGAAATATGCTTTTTGGGCTGACAACATTAGCACAAAAAGACCAATTGGAATGCCACCATTTCAGCTGGTTTATGGGGCTGAAGTAGTTTTTACAGCATCTCTTGGTTTTCCTGTCATGAAGCTGTTGCAAGAGTAGGAGGATGAGCCAAATCATATGCAAAGAAGGATAAATCAGATAATAGAACTGAATGAAATGAGGGACAAAGCCTATGATAAAGTACAAATCCATGAAGAAAAGATGAAGAATACTTTTGACAGGAAAGTTAAAGAAGAACAGTTCCAGATTGATAATTTGGTCTTGAATTGGGATGCTCCTAGGGAAGACAAGCATGGAAAATTTAATCTTATGTGGGTAGGTCCATACATTGTTGCAGCATACAGAGGGGATAATTCATTCATTTTGCAGCATCAGGACGGGTCTTAGGCTGACTAGGGTATTATTTAAGGATTCTAATATTATACTTAAGTATAGTTTTCTAGGCGATTGATTTGGATTGAAAAAAATATGTTTATAGCTAGGTAGGTGAATATTAAATATGAAACATAAAATTATCACTGAAATTCATAGATTTTGGCGAATATTATGATTAAAAAACATATTTTATGTACACATAGGCGATATTAGACACTAAATATGACCAAATAGCGAATTTATTTTTTGAAAAAAACCCCAAAAGTAGCCAATTGGTGAAATTTCACCCCTAAAGGTTACCATGGGACTCTCAGCTGAAAGGAGGCCCTGTAAATGGAATATTTCTAAAACATTACCTGTCTTGAGGATAGAAGGTAATTTTTGTACTATAAACTGTATATATTTCTTTACTTTTGAATCAGTACAGATGGTGAGCCAAAAGATTTGAATCCCGCAAAGAAGGCCCTAAGATCTTGAGGGGTAACCATGTTTCTTTATTTTTATTTTTATATACAAAAAAATAAAAAACAGATGCATGAGTTTTGAAGTTTTGAGTCAGGAACTGGTTTGCGGGTTCTTTGCTACCTCGCAGGGAGGATAACATCTGCAATTGGAGCCAGTTGTTAGTACCATTTTTGGGCTAAAGAGTTTGAACTGGTTAGATCAATGAAAATGAAAGGGGTGAGGTCTAAAATTGTGTATCATATGACCTAGATGTGTGCAAAAGGGGTTTTTAATGTATTTAAGGATTTACTCTTCTCTTTTAAATGAAAAATGTTGAAAAAAACCTAAGTGCGACCATGCAAGTAACCTAAGTATGACAAATCCGCTTCATAGTTATGTCATGGAAAAAATCAATGGTGTAGATATGCAGCAAGAAAGATCGACGGCTATAGGTAAATCCACAAAGATAAGATGCATGATTTACATAATTTTCATCACTTTTGGAATGGTGTTAACTTGCAAATGAAATTACCCACCAGATTAACAGGTGGAGAGAGATCTACGAGCATCAAAAGTTCCGTTGGTTGAACATGCAAGGAGGAATAAAATTATCACATCAACAGAATTAGGTAGGTCCCTCATTTTTTAATGGTGGATATCTAAGAGAAAAAGAGATCTACAGTGGGTATTAATTCTACTACAAGAGTGTGATTTCCCCAACCCTTACTCGAAGGAGAGGATGCGACAACATCTAACAACCCAGACAATCTAAGCCCCATGAACATAAAAACACAAACATGCATTGGTTAAAACATAACAGATGCATAAATCATTAACATGCATTAAACATGAATACATACACGAATGCATAGTGCATTCTACAGCAAAAGAAAAACTCATTCGCTCAAACATTCAAACATTCAACATGCTCATTTTAATTCATAAAACAAATAATTTGCAGAGATTAAGCACAAGAATAAAAGTAAATACTTATCTTGTAATTGAGTTGTCCTGCAACTAGCTACGTCGCTACAACATTCCACCCAACCATAGGCCAATGTGCTCATCAATCTCTCATCACCACTGCCACCCTCGAGCTAGGCATGCCTCCACAACGAAATAAGGAACAACATGCTCATACACATAGCCAAATACATATCAAACCCAGCCAAGCCAAAAATACATTTGGGTTTATCAGGATACTAGGGGAACGAGCCAATAACATAAGGGTTCCTTGGACTTACTTAGCCAAGCCAACAATCACACCCAAAACATTGCCATACCCTCTAACAGATGGGTCTCTTGGACTTACTCAGCCAAGAAAACACTTTGCATCAAACACACAGTCAACCAATTAATCAAAACACAGCCACACACAATTGCTGGATATGAGAAAAACGCTTCTGGGAAACCAAAAGGAAATGGATGAGGGGAACAACACCCGGGAACATCAAATAGACTTTTAGGAAACGTTCTTGTGCAGATTCAGCCACCACAGACCCCCAAATCGAAATCTAGTCTCAAATAACGTCTCTGAGCATTGCTGGAGCAAAAACGACCGTCATTCACACCCAAAACAAGAGATCTTGGTTCCCTAACCACTGAGAAACACAAAAACAAATTCATGGGCATGGAACAGTGAGGAAAACATCAGGAAATCATGGGGAAAATTCCCAACAAGATCAGCTGCCTGAGAAAGACCAAAAACGACCTCTTGAAACCCCCAAAATGTGAATCACTGCTGCACATTCACTGAACAAAACAAAAACAGTATTTCCCAGCTATGGCAATGAGGAAAACCATAGAAAAAATGTCTAGGGAGGATCCCAGCCACTGAGCATTACCCAAATTGAATTCCCATCCATTGGAAAAATGAAGGAAACAACAAAAAATGTGAGGGAGAATACCCAAACTATCTCTAGCTGCGTGAGGAAGAAAACGCATGGGTGAATAATGGCCTGGGAAGGAATTTTCCCATCATTTAATTGCCCAAGAAGCCAAAAAAGAATTTTCCAAAAATGGGTAACTCCCCAAATTCTAATTTGACCTCCGTACCTTTCCCATCCCAAGGAAATAACTTCCTTCACCAATTTTAGATGACTGGGCATAAAAGACAAAAAGGGCGGTTGACAACTTGATGGGTTTCCCTTTGACATTTGGCCTTTTCCCCATAGGATCAAAGGTTTGAATAATTCCCCCCTCCCTACTCCTTGTGAAACCATGCCCCCATCTCTTTAACATTGCGGTACGTAGCTAGTCGTGGTATTTTATTAATGTAGCATTTTACATGGTGCCTCAAACACATTGTGTCTGGCTAGCACATAAACCATCGACATCGATTTTAATCGCTGATACATAAGACACTAAATCCATGGTGGGGCCTTTTCCTTGAGCTCCACACCATGATTTAATACAATATTTATATCATATGCAATTTAATACCATGGGGTCAAAATCAGGGTGTTACAAAGAGCAAGCATGGACAAATGAAATTTTGAGATTTGCGGAATTTGGTAGGACCAACAATATTGAATGACCGATATTTAAGGAGGTTTCTGATCTACTGTTCCAATAAATGTCGCTATGTGAACAGGCTAGGAGTAAGTTATGTTGGAAATATACGGAATCAGGTAGGGGCCATATGTTTTGATGGATCAGATCAAATCCAGAGCCAGATCTATGGTTAGTAATAATTCCTCAATTGAAAAGTGCATGGATGAATGAAGTCTTCGATCTCTGGGGAATGTGGTAAGGACCACGCCATTTAACGGTCTAGATGAAGGTATAATCTAGATGACTGACTGATACTTATTTCATTGGTTAAAGAAGCAAGGAAGAAGAAACTTGGTAAGATTGTGGAATGAAGTTAAAGGGCATATGAAATGGAGGGTGCAAATTTTATATGAAATAGATCTACGGCTTGAAAAAATTACGCTAATTAAACATGCACACTCAAAGTTTAAGGGAAAATTAGCGGAAATGGGTAGGCATGTACACAATTGATGGTAAAGATCAATTAGGGGATAGATATGTGGTTATAATTCAATTTGCAGGTATAAGTTGCAAGGAGAATAAGAAATGAAGCATAGCAGAGAATGAATATGGGTGGTTTAAACAGGGTAAAAGATCAACGAATCAGGATGAATGGAATAGAATGGACGGATGAGAGATATTTTCGTTGAACAAGATGCGGGATGGATAGGGAATAAAAAATAATATAAAAGTACATGCACGTGGATTTAGGTCATTTATTTATTTTGTGCATTGGAAAGCGAAAGTCCAGGACTATGTGGAAGCGACTAGCTCAGATAGAATCCTTGGACAACTTGTCAACAAACCAGGTAGGCTACTTATCCTCATTGAGCAAGTATTTAATATGGATGGAGTAGAAGAGCAAGAGGCCCTGAACCTGGAGTATCAGAATATTGAAGAACTTTTTGAGGATAAGGACTCGGATATTTTTGACACAATATTGATAACTGGTCCAATAGATGCTGCCAAAAATAAATTAAAACTCCTTAAATACCAGGGGACAAAAGTCCATGGTGTTTTCAGTTCATACTTTCATTAGTTTTCTACAGACCAAACTCTAAACCGTCTTGAATTTTCCAACTTGTGCGCTATTACTTAATCCTCTTCTGAGAGGGTAATTATGGAAACTACCAAGTCTAAAATCCTATTTCAAGTCATCCCTTCGGTTATCAGAAAAAAAAATCTTTGTTATTGTTGATTTTACTCAAGAGTCTAAAGAATTTAATGAAGAAATCATTGTTTAGTATTTTAGAGAGTCTTCCAATGAGAAAAAATAGGTTTCTTCAAGGCCTATTTCAAAGCTAATATCCTACTGCAAAATCATCCCTTCCCTATTTATTCTAACTTGTTTAATGAAGAAACCCAATTTGTCATAACCCTCGTAAGTCAATTTTTAGGGTTGGATACAGATAAGTGTGTTAAAGGTCCTTTAATGAGTCTATTGTTTACCCTTATCACTCGTCAAATTGATTCCGAACATTCAGGTCAGTTAGTCTAGTCATCATGCCTTAAATTTGATGAATTCCTAGCTGAAAATATTCATTCCCAGCTAGTGTATTTCCACAAAATAAGATGCTTCAGGTTCCAGTCTTATCTGCTTAAGATGTTCCTGTCATTCAATGAAGAAAATTTGTAGCTCCCTGAAATGGTACTTACAGAAGTAATGAATAGGGATTACAACAAATTCATGAATTTCCTGATATCATAGGTTTACAATGCAATCTTTCAGAAGAAATTGCCCAGGGTGTTACCACAGATGAAAGAAATGTTATAGTTCTCTCCTGAAAAGAGAATAGGAGATTGGTTTCTGTTTGAGAAAGGTACAATGATAAGAATATATGGGTTTGTTCATCAACCCTATATGTTGCCTGCATTTTTTTATTGTTAGAGTGTTTTCTTTGGATCTAATTAGGAAGAAGCTGATAGTTGAGAATGAGCATTTTCTTAATTTTAAGAAGTATTCATAGATCAAGTTCCCATGGGCTGTAGGCCCATTCATCATTAAGAACAATTCTGCACTACCAATGATAGAAATCTTATTGAGATAAATGGGGTTTCAAAAAGAGACTGCTATAAACTATGATCCCCATCATATTATTTCTATTAGGAGGCAAGTTAATAAGAATAATCCATTTGAACATTTTAGGTTGCAATTCTATCTGAGACTGTAAACTCATTGGACTACCCCCATGAGACTCGGGGGGATTTCAATATGCAAGAAGATTCCACTTCCTTGGTGAAGGAAGTCATCTCACTACAACTTGAAACTTCAAGCTTGGTTCTAGCAGCATAAAACATCACACCAATAGCTAGTTTCTCTGAGAAAACCAATAAAAGAGACTTCTCTAATGTCGTGCACATAGGGGAGGAGGATACAACAAGAACTCCTAAGAAGAAAACGGTTGAAGAAACAGGACAGCTTGTGCAGGTGAAAAATGGAAAAGATAAGAAGAAAAAGTAGGTGAAGATGAAGCAACCTACATTTGAGATCAAAGAATATGCAATTGCTGAAACGCCCCTGATTCCACCTCATAATTCAAGACTAGGTTTGAATTATTTTATAAATATAAAGATGAGAAGGAGGTGGCTTTAGATGAAGCCTTGAAATTGTATGTAGATGTTAGAAAGATCTATAATAAGGATGCATCCCTAGTATTTATCAAGGATCATTCTCAAAACACTTTGAATTTGGAAATAGAAACCAAAAATAAGGTTGCTGAAATGAAAATGAGCCTAGAGAATATCCCCGTTCCTGATATGATTCACTTCCATAAAAAAACAGGGGATATTATATGCACTGACCTGTTGAAGGCTACATTGAAAGTATCGATATTGCAGTCTCGTAAGAGAAATATTGATAATCAGCTTAGGTAGGAGAAAGTGGAGAACAATGCCCACCAAACACAAATAAAAAAACTACAAACAAATTTATTGGCAGCAGATAGTCAAGCAGATAAAGGGCCTGCCACACAGAAATTATTGAATGAAAAAGAGAGCACCATTTAATTACTGAAAAACAAGTTCAAGATCCTATCCACTCAGCTGATACAAGCTTCTGAGCTAACTGAGCTTGAGATAGAGAAAGAATATTTGAATGGTGAGTTTATAGATTGCAAAGCTATTGAAATTTTCAGAGAAGGAAAAGAAGTGGGAGAGAGATATGTCTCTTGTGGTTGAGAGTGAGAATACTCTCAAAGATAAATATGATGAACTATAAAAGAAGTTACAAGAGAAAGAAAAAGAACTTGAAGAAATGATAAAAACACCCTCTAAAGAATCTGGTGAACAAACCATTGTTCAAGCTATGCCACAGGTTAGTTTCAAGGAATTGGAGCTAGTTGGGTTAAAGAACCAGAACAAAAATATGGAAATTTTGGCTTTGAAGAGAGAACAAGAAAGGAAAGTCTAGAAGTAAAGTGCCAATAATTGCGGAGGAAGAATGAAAATTCAATGAAGCAGGTTACATGGAAGTTTTTAGTACAAGGAGCTAAGCATATAATTTGGGATACACTCATATCAAAAGCCACAAAATTGAGGCCATACTTGGACTATATTTTGGATAAGGAGATGGTGATAAAGTCAGCCAAAAAATGTGTGACAGGTATAAAGGAAATATTGAATAAAAATCCCATAGAGGCAACAAATAACACCATTGATTTCCTAAATGGATTGACAGAAGACGAGCTGAAAGCATCCAATAGTAAAGATAGAATATCCATTATAACTTCGGCAAGAAAGGTTGTCAATAAACACCATCAGTTAGACACAGTTGAGGAAAAAATTGGGATCATGGCACACCATGTGAAAATGTTTTTGGATATATTTGATCCCTTGTTCAAAAAGGGACTACCTTTTTTTGGGAAGAGAAATGTAGCATGTTGACACAAAAAGAATATCAGGATAAGTTGATTGAATGTAGATTAGACCACAACAAATTTGCAGACATGCAACAGTCACTGTTAGGGAAAACCATTGTGAACAAGATAGTAGATGACTTTGAGATGATATATGCTTTCAGGACCATGTGTGCACATTTTCCAGATTATTCATACAAGGACCAAGTGGAGCTGCGTGTTCTATCAAGAGAAACGTCCACCTTGGACTTACCATCTACAGACAAATGGAAATCATTAGAGAAATATGGAAGAGCCAAATATATATTACACGCTTGAAGATGTTTGAAGATCATGGAGGAGTCATTGTTGAAGAATTAGTTAGCTAGGAATTTAGTTTGCTTTTCAAAGCAGTTAGTAGTTAATAAGTGGAGATGACACATGTAAAGGTCATTAGAGAGAATTTGAGGTCAAAAATGGGCCTCCTAAGAGATGTACTACAAAAATATAAGATATATTAAAATATTATGAGTTAGGAGTTTTATGGGG